>OX596382.1:121948508-122548508 GCA_951394425.1 Tipula unca
ATATTATGTATTACGTATACATACGTATATACGATCCAAAGCTAAACTTTTTATTTTTTATTCGTTTCGGTGTGTGCCATATGGTTGTATAAGTTTGAAAATTAAAACAAAAGAAAAAGGAAACGATTTTTTTTTTCACGATTTTGTTTTTTCCCCCCAAATAAAAAAAAATAAAAATTTCCGCATCTAACTACATGTTGTGTGTTGTGTATGCGACTTGGTTAGAAAAAAAATTCGTTTTAAGAATTTTAATAATTTGGTTAGTGTGTATGTGTGTGTGTGTGTGTGTGTGTGTGTGATGCTTTTTAAGCACATCTATACAGATTAGGGTTTTTCACGCTTCAATGAAACTTTTTTATCAATCACATAATAAAATTGGATAGTAAGTTGTAATCGCTGCCCGTGTCTATAAAAAAGCTGTATATTTTAATAAAATTGGATGTGGTATTTAAGTTTACATAAACAAGCTTTTAATCTAATATACAAATTTCCATCTTCAAGAAGAAACTGATATAGTAGCAGACTAATATAGCCACACTTACAAAATTTCAGGTTTTGAAATTTTACAATAAATCTGAAGTTTGTTCGAACTGTTGATCTACTATTTCAAGATTTTATTACCAACTATATTGAACGGAGGGGAGAAGTGAATGGGAAAGGCAGTTAAAGTGGTAACCGTGGTGAATGGCAAAGGCAGTTAAAGTGGAAATTTACTACGAAATGGATGACCGTTTGGGAACTTCGCCAGAAAGGAAAAGAAAAAAAATCAATAACGAAACCGCCTACTCTGGTAGGCCAGTACCTTTTTCAGCAGTCCTGGAAACTGGCTAGGATTCAATGGATCAATCATTCATTACAGAAACGATTACTATAGAAGAAGAAATAACACAAACCGGCAAAACCAAATATCGTCGCTTGGCTATAGGACACTGAATTAAGGTAGCCAAGTAGAAAAGGAAATAAAACGCTACCAACATTGAAATTACTAGGCTTTAGTCAAATCGGAAACAGTGGGAACTAAATGATATTCTCGGGTAGAGATGACATGCAGATGCAGTATAATTATGGCAAGGTTCCACTCAAGAATAAGAAATAAAACTTTCATTCAGTGCTATGCCCCAACTGAAGATGATTAAGCAACAATACAAGAACATTTCAAAGTAAAAATTAGAACAAATAAAATCCACCTAACGAACGACCATTTAAATTCATTTCGAAACAACAATGGAGACAGACTCATCGACTTCTATCAAATCAGCTGTTCATATAAAGGAGACACAGTAGGTTTCCACACAAAAATCAGAAGTAAATGGCAGAACTAAAAATCCAGATAAATAGAAATACCAATAAATACAATGTAGAAATTTCTCACACCATTACAGGATATCACAGCAATGAGGGGCGCAGACATCCACAGCGTAACTTGTCCAAAGCGTAACATAACTTATTCTCAGCTGCTAAAGAAGCAGCAGCTAACCAAAACGAAAAACACCGAAGATATTGAAATTATCAACAGATCCATCCACCAACGAAGCGGGAAGTTAATAGTGTCATCGAATAAGGCGGCTGCTGGAATAGACAATATGACCGCCGAAATATTCAAATTCAATAAATCTGCAAACTGCAAGCGCCTTAACACCATTAATAAATCAAGAATTGTGGAATAGAGGTAGAATACCACAAAAATAGAAAGTAGTGTTTACAATTAATTACGATACCCAAGAAAGGTAGGTCACTTGAACCAAAGAAGACAGTTGAACTCATACAAGAAATGTATCGGGATGTTTGAAATCAAGTTCAATTCAAATGCAAACAAAGTGAAATATACTACAACACTCGAGAAAGTAGTAAGACCGGGATGCGTACTCTCAACAAGGCTGTTTCTGATAGTATTAGACAGTGTCATTCGGAAATTAGATAACACGTCAGACAATGGCATCCAATGGGGATTAACAGATAAACTTAATGATTCTAGGCTATATGCGGATACCATATACCTGGTCACGCACAAAAACTCCGACATGCAGCAAAACGTACAACAGCTATCAGATCTAGCAAGAAAAACATCAGGAAAACCAAGACCATGGAACTCAACACAAATATAACCACACCGATGCACATCAATGAGGAACAAACGAATTCCTACACCTTGTGCAAATGAGGTAGCAAAATCAGGTGGAACAGAAATAGACCTAAGCAAACGCATTAACAAACCCAGATATACATTCAACATAATACGTATAATCTGGAATACTTCTGTCCTATCACATAAGACCGCAAGATACGAATGTATCAAACACACTGAGCGAATCATAAGAAAGTACAGGTGTTCGCGAACAAATGCCTCAGAAGAATACTGAGATGCTTTTGAACGAATAAAATACCCAACACAGAACTGCACAGGAAAACTAACCAGTTGTGGATATTGAGATCGATATAAGAAGACGAAAGTGGAGATGGATCGGACATACACTATAAGTAAACCAGCGTACGATGTAACCAGAAAGTCACTGGGCTGGGACCCGCTAGGGAAAAAGAAAATAGGAAGACCAGCAACGGCATGGCATTCATCTCAATGATTGTAGATTTCTGGGTTATTAAAAGTTACAATCAAATTCTACTCAATTTCCGTCAAATTTAATTCAAATTGTAATCAAACTTAATATGTTGTTTGAGAGAGTTTTCACACAGATTGACTTATTCAGAACCATTTCGAAAATAATCATTTTTACCGGGTCGAACCCATCGGAGATGTTTTCAGTTCACATAATATATTGTTAAATGTGTTCTTACATCAAATTGTTTTCAAATTCAACTTGAGTATAATAATTGAGTAGAATTTTCGAGCAGATTGATCATGTTTATTAAAATTTCAATCTAAATTAAATTCCTCGGTATTCATCTCAAGCCCGTCATAATAGTAGATTCCAGGTTTGATTTGAATTTCGACTCAAGTTAACTAAATTTAATTTCAGTTCAAATTATTAAATCATTTCTTACTCTTGTCAGTTTCAAACCAAATTCTACTACCAAATTTAATTAAATTTGCGTCAAATTAAAATCGAACTCAACTCAAATCAAACATTGGAACTAAATTAAATGTTATTTAAATATTTTGTTATTAAAACTATCGTCAAATCAATTTGAGTCGAATCTAAATCAAATTGTATGATCAAACTCAATGACTACAATAATGGAGGAGAATTTTCGGACTCAACGAAAAAGAAAGAAGTCGGACTCAACGAAAACCTTCGTTTCACATAACTTCTTATAGATCCCGCAAGGTTGATTAAAATTTGAATTGTGGATAGCTAAATTGTATTTTACATCAAATTATATTGTTAAACCTTTTCATTAATCAAACTCAACTTCAAGTAAAATAATTGACTCAAATTTCCCAACCATTTAAATATTCTTGTTAATTTCCAATCAAATTCTATTTAATTTGCATCAAATCTATTTCAAATTATAATCAAACTCAATTTGAGTATCGTAATTGAGAAGAGTGATTGACTGACAGATTGAAGAAGAACTCAATTTCACATCAAGTCTTATATTTCAAATTTGCGCCAAATCTATTTAAAATTGTAATCAAACTCAAAAGTAGAATAATTGAGAAGAACTTTTTGACAGATTTACTGGATGCTGCAACAATTTCCAATATGATCAAAGTCTCTGATCGATCAACCTCAATTTCAAATCAATTCTAAGGTTCCAAGTTTGATTTGAACTTAGCTAGAGGTTGACTAATTTGAATCAAACAAATTCAATTTGTGTCAAATCTCTTTCAAATTACAATCAATCTTATCGTTAAGTATGAGTATCGTTAAGTTATTTTTGAGTTTTCTATCAGATTGACCAATACCATCCCTCACAATTTCATTTATGTAAAAATCGCTGCAAACCGTAATCTTTGAATAAAATTTGAAATAATTAAATTTTATATTTTAGAAAAACGTGTTATACTACAACTGAAAAGGAATTTAATCTGGGGATTAACGACATTTAGATCTTAACTTAAACTTCAAGCATTTAATAACCTACATACATATATATATGCGTTAGTAACCTTATTGGCCCCTGTGGTCGGGGGGCACTTGCATGTCTCATAAATCTAAATTGCACGAACATGTTTTCCAAGAACACCACCACAGTATCCTTTGCTTGCCGTTGGAGGCGACTAAACGGTTGGATCGCTGGGCTAATGCCGGAAACACTGGATTCGCGCTCAAGAACCTGGACAGGAAAATAAGGATCGGCACGAGGAACGTGCAGTCAAACACGTGCAGTCAGCCAGCCACAAGATAAACACAAGATTTGGACGATGATGGGATCTATAATCTAGAACGATGATAGAGTTATAATTGGGGACATTAATGCAAGAGCTGGCAGAAATTAGGCCGATTTTTGTGAAAACATAGGCCCGTACTGAAACTGCGACCGATAATGGTAAGAGAATGATGTACAAGAAACTGTACTGAAAATTTCGGTTGTCATTGCTGCTAAACAAACTTTAGGTATAATGAAAGGCAGACCCAAGAACGATTCGTTTGATGACGAGTGTCGTCCTGCAGTTGAGCAACAAAATATAGCGCATAATGAAGTGCAACAAGATCTAACAATAGCGAAGACAAAAAGGCTGCTCTTGCTAGGAGCACAGCTAAGCGGATTAGGAGACGGAAGAAATGAGAATGATGTAAGGGTTCCGAAAGTACAATAACGTTCGCGTAATATCTTTAAAGGAATTACCGGATTGCACCATTCGGGACCGGGATGGAAACCTCTGTGTTAACATCGACGCAGTATTTGACGCATAGAATGGACACTTTACTGACCTGCTTGTCGTTCATCATGCGTCACACACTGTTGTTGAGCCACCTCAAAAACCGACTGAGGAGATTTGCATTAAGGATCCATCCCATGAGGAATTCACTAAGGCCATGCAGAAATTGAAACGAAACCATTCACCTGAGGTGAACTGCATTAATTCGGAGCTCTTGATATTCGGAGGGGATACTTTGTGGAACTATCTTTTCGTCCTTATTCGATTAGTATGGCAAAACGAAATGATGCCTGATGAATGGAAAGTCACCGCGATATGCCCCATCTTCATGAAGGGAGACCACTTGAATTGGGAGAATTATCGCGGTATAGCTATCCTTTGCTCAGCATACAAGTTACTATCCTACATTATATTGGATGGAATCACTCCTCTAGCGGAGTGCATTGATTGGTGACAGTCAAAAAGGATTTTGTCCAAATGGATCAGCCACTGATCAATATTATGAGACGTCTATCGCCGGACATTAGGTGTTCCTGGATTTCCGGCAAGCCTATGACTCGATCAATCGAGAGAGTTTGTGGTCTGCTCTGGCATACCTAGGTATGGCAACAATATTGATACGATTGTGTAAAATGACAGTGACACAGTCTCAATGATTTGTTAAAGTTGAGAATAGGGTATCGAGAAATTTTGAAGTTAACTCGGGTAGGGAGATGCTCTGTCCCCGATACTCTTTAACCTCATGTTGGGGTACATTTTTCATAAAACTGAAATACCTCCGCTCAACATCTTATATCGTCAGTCCAATCAGATTCTTGCATATGCGTGATTGGACTGAATAGCAACAGAGTGAAGTACTTGATCCGCTTGTAGAGTTTTAAACTTCTGTTGGACCCCAGATCAATGAGTTTAAAACGAAACACATGATCTCTGGTTATAGGGACAATGGCACACCAGATTTAAGTAGTGGCCACTACACGTTTGAGAGAGGGAGGAGGTTCAAATACCAGAGCTCTCTTACCATTCACTACAACAGTGTTAATGAGGATATTAAAGTGCTTATATCGAACGAACGATGGAAACATGATTGTAGAAAATGGGGAAAACTTTACTGTTTTAAATATATTTTTTCAAGGGCATCATGAAAAATGTTGTTACATAAAATTATTATTTTTTATTTTTTTTTGCCCCACAACTATAACATATAACTAACATATTTGTGTCAAGTTTCCTCGATTGAAACTAACTTTAATTTATTAAAGTAAAATAAACATGTATAGAGGGAAAATCGGTTTTCGTGTATATAAAGAAGGGAAAACAAAACAAAAGAATAAAAATTGGTACGTGATTTACATTAAATTTTGTTTAATTTTTGCTTCATCGAAAATGCCTATAATATCGTACACCACATCGAGATGGTGAGCGATGAAGGAAAATCGGAAAAATGAGAAAATCATTTCGTTTGATTGCGTAGATAAATTATTATTCTATTGGCAATAGAAAACCAATAAAATGATATTTAGAGACAATATAACACATATAAATGGGGGGTGGGGGTAAATACAACCATTTTATTGTGGCTATAGAGGTGGTTCGGCAATGGCCATATCGCCAGTATACCGATTAAATTGATGAGATTACATTGCCCACCTTGACTGTTTGCACTTTGTCTAAATATGTATATATGTACGTCTAATCTACATAATTAAGCTTCGTCACACTTTAACAACATTTTTTTAATCAATTTTTTTTTTGTAATTTTCATAATTTTCATATACAAAATATAAATAAATTTCCATTAACTTTTCCCGTATATGTTAATTTTCATTTTCATTTTATATGTTACAAAGTATGTATATGTATTATACCAAACGAACCCTGTCGATCTTGAGAAAATTATATCTATACACTGATGAATTTAAATTATGAAACCGATGGCCGGCATGGTGTTGACTGGAAAAGCACAACATAATATATAAGTGGAAAAAAGCACTATACTTATGTATTTTCATATCAACATCACCATCATCATTGACATCGAGAACAACAACGTCAATTTTATAATCATTTTTGTGTATACATACATAATCTGGATATTTTCATTATAGTTTTTCATGGTAATGATGCTGTGGCAATGGAGCTGAAAGAAATTTGAAAACTATTTGACTTTTCATGTGAAAATACGTATATGATTTGAATTTAAATAGACATTTACATGTAAATTAAAAAACGCTAGTTCAATAATGAAATTAATCTATACAGTTAGAATTTGAGATGAACTTGACCTGCGGAGTTAAACTTGAGTATTTGAGAGAAAAATTTTCCTATCCCATTTAAATTATTGTTACGCTTTAGCATTGTCCAACAACGTTCGATCACTGGACTGTGAATACAAATTTAAATTCTAGGCAACACTAATTTATTTATTATTGAACGCTTCTTGGAGAGCTCGGGTATAATGTGGTATAGCTACGGACAAGTTTGTGTCTTAGCTGGTTCTTTAGTTTCTCTACTCAAACAGAGATGTCTACACAATCGTAACACTATACCCCTACCTAATCCTGATTAGCCCCAATCTAATGCACCTATACTGTCATGCCTTCATCCGATCACTTCGTACCCGTCTCTTCTCTCATACAAATTGGCGTATCTCGTCAAGCTTCCCCTTCATCTGGATCAACATAATTCTGTTCACATAAAGCTGATAATGAAACATCAATATGCCATCAGGAATATCGAAACATGCCGATCCCAGTTGCGATGATTACTATCCATGGCCTTTACCAAATATTTATCCAATGTTCCATGAAATCTTTCCACCACACCATCCAATTGTGGATGCAAAGGCGTTGTTCTTGTTTTATTTATACTAAGCTGATTAACTCGACTGACTTAAACTTTCTTCGATACAGGTAATAAGATCTCTGTCTATTTACTGAAATAGTCCATTATTACTATAGCACATACCTGTTACCAATACTTGTAGTCCGAAATGATCACACCTTTTTCCGTTTTCCTTGAATTACATGATTATAGATGCTCGTCCCTGACCGTTTCATCTGTCCACTCAATATCCAGAAATACTTGCGTATACCTTATGTCGATGATGTCTTCCTTTGTCTATACACGAGCGCAGTGCGTGTGTTCCACTTTACATGGCCTTCTTGATAACATAACCCCATTTCCATGCCCTCTGCCTTTCCGATGATATAGATAATGATAATTCTGTAGTCGTTCGATCCAACATGCTAATTACTCTTCTGGATTCTTGAATTGTAGCAACGAACTTAATTCCATTCGTATATGGAATTCTGGTCCATAAAGACATTTATGAACATGTTTCACACATTCCACTATAGCCAATACTTCCTTACGATTCACGAAATAGTTACTTAGGTTCAGGTTTAAATAACACCTTTGAGTAATAAGCTCTCACACCCCTCCGATACAATCATTAGTGCTGTACATAATCTTCTTTTTAATTCATTGAATGAGTCCTCTTGCTTATCATTCCATTCAAGCTCATTGTTCTTTCACGTCAATTCATGCAAACTATTTGCTACGTTGACGTAATCATGGCATAAATCGCCTCTAATTAGTGCACAATCCGATAAAGCTTCTTGATTGGCGTAAATTTTTAGGTCTTTGTCAGTCTTTTACCGCTAAGATCGTGTGGATTCTATTGGTCGTTATATACCTTGTGCCCCAGAAATTTTAACTTCGTTCTAAATAGAGAGGACTTCTTCGGATATAACTTTATAACAGTGGACTGTAATTGCTCCCATACCTCTGATAGATTTCTCAATTGCTCGTTGAAACCCTTTTCCATCTCAATGACATCGTTCAAATATACAAGGCATGTGTTCCAATGTAATCCATTTAAGACGCGTTCCATTAGTCGTTCAAGAGTTCATTGAGTTTACGGATAATCAACGCAAAATTGCATTTTACCGTGATGATTCAATCACTCCAGCCGCCTGCATGTCTGTTACCATTCAATTCACCTGTTCTCGTTTTGCTAATGGTAATCCCTCGGTGCTTGGCGTCTCCGTTGGCGTCTCCCGGTGTACTACACCATATCGACTTATACTGATCGAACAATTGTTGTGATGACTTTTTCTGGTTATGGTTAGATCTCCAGTCCATTTCTGCATGCGATGTTCAACTATTCGTTTCTGTCCTTGTGTATTTGTGTTTCCATGCCCAGTGCAATTTATCAAAGCATAAGTAATGGTTTCAGCAAAAGTTGCTTTAGGTGATAATATTACATCTTTTCGGGTCTCCGGATCCCGTATTCCGTCAGTAAACACGTTCATTCTTAATTCTCTTCAAGTAATCGGGAGAACATAGCTACTCAACTGCTGATGAATATTCCTGTAGAGTCTCTCCGATCTTTTGATATTGACGTTTCAACTCCATACTATACATTTCTTGTTTATGGTATAACTTTCATACTTTCGATTCTGCGCCTTCATTTTTTCTGTATAGCTATTTCGATCATATTCTGGAATAGTCTATAATGTCTCTTCGCCGCTTCGCCTTTAAGAGCCACTATTAACGCTGTTTCATGATTTGCGTCATTGCAGTTTTGACTGGCCGTTGTTTCGAATTGAAACTTGAAAACAATGAAAGGTGTTGTACCATCGAAAATTGGTGGCTTAAAGTTCATTGCGTGCATTGTATGACCTAAAAACTTCTTCTCGAATATTAGAACGTTCTACTCTAAATTTTGCACATTTCACTCCCAACTTCAACTTTTGGATCTGTAATTTCTGTTCAACTTGTTTACCCATTGATTGCATTTTCTTTACTCCATGAGGAGTATTATTCATCGACTGTTTTCTGGTTTAGTTGCTTACTTGACTGTAAAATCGACAGTTCCACTTTCATTATAACTGCGCTATATAGAAATTTCTCGATTGTACTGTCACAGCCTCAACCTGGCGCCTTCTTCATTTCGTCTTGTTATGCTTGATCCCCCGAAATTGTGTATTCATGCAAATTTTAATCGGTCGGATCAATACTGGCTTCCTTTATGGCCTTAAGTAATCGTTGCTTCAACTCATTTTTGAAGGCCACCTCACTTAAGGCTCTACTTTACCTAGAACAAAAATCAAAATTGATGTCGATATTTAAATGCCAAAAAAATGCGTCTAAAATAAAATTTGAAAGTGTAAATCTCCGCTATTGAAAATTACAAAATATTCCATGAAAATATTGTTTTTTTGCCACTTATGACCTCTAATTAAAAAGAGATGAACTAAAAAATACACGATATTTAGTTGACTCCTAAACCATTTTTACATCGAAGATACATTTTTTTCAATAAATTGATTTATCAGCTTATCGATATAAAATAGTTTTCAATTAAATTTTCAATTTTCTCGCTTATTAGAACGAATTTTTATAAAAACGTGTGTTAATCGCTAGATAATATCTTCCTGAACGTTCCCATATATAAAACTTTTACAGATTAGTGGAAAAATATTGATAAATTTGGTTTGTGAGTGAATGGTTTTTGTCAAAAATTCATCAACTTTGAGACGCAATTACGAGAAAACTATAGCGAATTTAAAAAAAAGCGTGTGTTACCCGCTTGCAAATATATTTAACTTTGCTATAAAATAAAATTATATCAATGCCTAAGGTTATGTGGCCATAAAACGATTTGTAAAATACACATGTTTTCGCAAATTGAGTAAAGTAGAGCCTTAATTCAGAAATCAATAAGTCGTCTAGAATCATCACTCTACCCACAATCACACTGGATTGTGAATAAAATAACCAATCTAATTCGATACAACACAAATTTATGTAATTCCTAATAATTTTACAAAACATTAATTCACTTATTTAACTTATTTACTCTATTTCCCAATAACCAGTTTATTCCACTTTACTATATTTATCCTCGATTGGTTTATCCTGATTAACTGATTTTGAAGGGGTAGAATTGACGGAATTCGATTTGTTGAGCACAGCTGCAAGACTTAGCTTTCACTATTACCTTTCTACTACAACTCTATCATTGGTAAAACCATAATAATTTATTCTACAATATTCCATAATATTCGCGAACTGTCTAGACTAGTCCTGAATATAGTCTAGACACTTCTACTACAATAAACATCTCCAATAATTTCTCTACTCAAATAAAGATGCCATCATAATCGTAACATTATTATTTATTTAGTTTATCTATTGCTCAATAGATAGCAGGATATGAAGTAAATGTTGATTACTTGTTTTGTGTATTTGAAATAGATTGAAATAAATTGTAACTTTAAATAGATCAGAACTCGATATAGTATGTGCCACTAAAGACTACTATGTCGATTTCTCTAGATATTGAGTTCGGAGAAACATCTGCACCGGTAATTTAGGATCCATTGATTTTATAAACATGACGTATCCGCCTATCTTAACTATGTCATCATCGATTTGCTCGAATTTTAAATTGTCGATAGTGTCGTACTCCAAATAGGGCGGCACACTTTTGTCGATTAAGTACGGATAAACTTCATCGTCTTGTTGAATGCGACTGAAAAAAGAAAATCAGATGGTTTTGAGCAGTATAAAAAATATATATATTCCTTTGTTAGTTGTTTGTGTGTATATTTAATTTTAAAAAATTGGATTTTTGTATATTACAAAAAAATTTTTAATCATATGCTGTAGGAAGAAAAGAGATGATTAATTTTGGAACGATAAATATAGACTTTCCGTTTGGGGTACAAAATTTCCCCTACAAATTTAGCGTATTTTATTTCACCTACAATTCTTTACTATGAAACTTGGTCATCTGGTTAAGTTTTTATTTGTGGTACGGCTACATGTTACAGAATAAAGTGGAACTGTTGTTTATGGTCGCAAAATGAAAAAAGAAAACCGTATTGGATGTACATATCCGTAAAATAAATTTCGATCAATGCGAGAAATTATCTCATTTTAATGTTTGTAATGACCTCGGGGGGAGCGATAAAGTGAGATGGTGTAAATTATAAAAGGATAATATTTTAGACACAAATTTGAATGCTACTTACAATTTTTAAAATTATTACAAACTTAACGGAACTCAGAAATACGTTTTTTTTTAATGGAAAACTATTCAGATTGAAGTTCATTCTTTGGCTGGTTCTAAAAATTTGTGATTCTTTAAGGGTATCTAATTGTTTAGAATTTAGTAGAGTTTAAGAATTTTACAATAAGAATTTAGCCCACCTTAAAATCTCTTTCAAATTCACTATACATATATTATATATCACATAATTGCCTAAACAAATACGTAGGGTAATTCACAGTTATCAGTGTAACATCTTTAGGTCTTTAGAATATTAAGAATAGCTTGAAATTGAAATTAGAATTATTTCACTGTCTTGATTTTATAATTTTACTAAACCTTGAATTACCTATGTATTAATTTCAATTAAACTTTATTCTTTTATGCAACTTAGGTATCTCCCTCAAATTCTGTTGTTTCTATAAAATAGCTTAAATACTAAGTAAGTTATGCACACGGTGGTCTGGTGAGAAGCTGTCTGAGGGAATCAAGTTGGTACTTGTTGCCACCTCCATATCTTACAGCTTCCTCAAGTGTGCGTGTTACCTCCCCGTGGTGACCACCGGGCAACTATTACACCATGTGGTGTACTAGGCGAAAACATGGCGCTAAACAACTGGGCCAGTCTAAAAACTAGCTCATCATGTAGCCTTACCATTATGGACACTATAAAAACTAAACGTCAAACTAAAATTGTTCTTGTTATTCCATCTTCGAAAAACGGTTGCCACGTCGACGTAACACTTTGAAGTCGAAAATTTTACAACA
Organism: Tipula unca; assembly: GCA_951394425.1. NCBI lineage: Eukaryota > Metazoa > Arthropoda > Insecta > Diptera > Tipulidae > Tipula > Tipula unca. Next base: position 121,961,120 of record OX596382.1, read on the forward strand.
TACCAACTAACACTTTTTCGAATCGGCTATCGAAAGTCCCACCCCTGGTATATATTACCAATATTTCTTTCTTTTCAGATTTTGATAGAGTTACATTCGAGTACAGAAGAAAAATATAAAAAATGATTCATGTTGAAGAAAACTAGGGCGTTTTTAGTATTTCTTTTTTTATATGGCTTGAAAATGACATAATAATATAAATGTATTCGCATCGACTAGCTAAACTATCATTGAGTTTCTTTTTGTTAAATCTAAATTTAAATCACAATATTATTGAACGCCCTAATTATTATTCTCATCCATTTTTAAATAAACATATTTTCTTTGGTGCTTATAAGACATAATTTGTATTTGTAATTTAAGACAATCGTATACATTTTAGCTTCAGTATAGGTCACTTATTTTAGTTCTATTATTTTCCGTCCTTATAGAGGTGTAAATTGATTAGTGGCGCCCTCTGTTCCATTTTTTTTGGATTGTGAAATATATTTATTTTTTTCCAATTTAGCTTCTAGGGTAGAAAATGACAGGTAGCATGCGACACGATTCATTTTGGGTGAACGATAGGTGTTTCAGAAATTATTCTTAGCTACAAGCAAATACGCACATAAATTCGTATAATACATAATTCTGTTAACTTCCCAAATACCTTTTTCTCATTACACCTTTACGACCTTAAACAAAAAACAAAAAATGTCCATTATTCATAAAATAATAATGTCTGTAGTATAATATATTATCCTTTAATATCGTTCCTATTCACATACTTATATACACATAAGACAAATCATTGAGCAGTATGAGTAGCAAAAACGAGGTCGGTATTCTACTATATATAATATGTCTTTAATTGCTAATTTTAAATATGTTATATTATTAACAGGATAAAATATCCTGAATAATATTTTATATGTATGTTGTTGTGACAAGGAAGTACACAAAATATATTTGTTTTTAATTATAAGGATTAATAAAATGAAATAAAATATTATTTATCGATTTCGAATGCATAAATTATCAAAGAAACTCCTATTGTTATCTATTCAGGCTTAAATAGGATCGGATATTTCGTAAATACTTTATTTATGTTGAATAGCAATAATATAAAACCTGTCAAGAATGCCTATAAGGTGAATTAATTAGTTAATATAAAATTTTAATAAGCAACAATAATTATATTTGATATCGCTATTTATAGCTATACACATAAACTATACAAAGATGACATAACTGTCAGTTACATTATTTTAATTAGCTTCAGGTTGCTTTTGGTTACCTTTCTACTTTAAAGGTTTTTTTTTCTTGTCTTATCCTTAAACAAATTAATTAACATTCAACGATTTTTTAAAGGAGTTAATTGAAAGCTGTACAACGAGCGGTAAAAAAATATGGTTAATTAATATTTGCTACAAAATTAAACAAGGGTTTATTGAAATGTATATGATGTTGATGAAACATTTTTATCTAAAGACGATATTAAAACTAATTACTTAACTGTTTTCTTTGAATGTCGATTTAGCACTCTGTTACCAAAAATATGATGATACTCCGTTGCACTTTTGGTAAATGATAATTGGCCGCTTATACATTCAAAGATATTCAAATGAATAACTGTATTTTTATAAAGTTCGAAATACACTTAATGATTTAATTGGTTTTACTATTTTTGTTTCGTACTCGATTGATAGAAATCTTGATTTACAATGATATTTTACTACATGGTGGTTCACTGGTAGGATGATAGAATGTCTTGTTTTAAATGGAACACAACAATTTTGAACCCGACCTCCAAACCGAAGAATACCCTCGTCTCTGGTTTTGCAATTCAACCATTTCTCGATTGTTGGATTTCTCTTATTAGTATGTGTTCCGCTTGACTGCTCTCATTTATATGACTGTATTACTTCACTAGATCGGTTCCAAACAAAAGTTGTAAATCGTCTTGGATGTTCCGATAACCAGTATAAAACTATTTGTGAATCTGTAAATAGTGAAACATTTCCACAGTTAAAGACTCTTCCACCGTTTTTATTACCTTTGTTAATAACAAACCACCAATTAACTCCAAACGAGGTAGGCTGATCTGCTTTACCGGTCTACTCGTAAGCAATTGTATTGTAATTTGTGCTATCAACTGTATCCACTACGGCGTTGCAAAAACCAATCATCTCACTTGGGTTATTGGTTTTATCTATTTTGGGTTGCGAATACTGCGGGATTTGCTTAAAACATCTTTGAATCCATTGCTTTAGAATGTCTAGAGGAAGTGCATTACCCCAATTCATGGTTTGCATCCAGAGCTTCTGAAACATAATTTTTACCCTTATTATTATCGGAGGCAACCAGCCAAGCGGGTCGTATATGCGACTAGCGTCCGATAATAATGTGCGCTTCGTGTGTAGCTTGCGATCAGGCATTTTTACTTGGAACTGGAATAGGTCTTCAAATGGATTCCATTGATAAATCCGTTATTTCTCCTAAATCTTTGACATCTTTCTCCGCTGTGTTGTGAATGATCGGAGTTCGCTACTGTTCGTGAAAAATATTCGTAGTTTAAAGCCATATGAGCTCTTAATGCGTTTGTTATTTGCTCTATTAATCTTTTCGCACATCGTATTGAACTTGCCCCGGTTATTATGTCATCTACATACATGTCTTGAAGTATGGCTTCTGCTGCTTCTGGCTGAGTTGACTGCATAGTTGTATACCAATAGCTGTCTATACATTTTCTCTACGTCCTCACATTTTACGAACTCATGTTGTCGAAATCTAAGAAGAATATTAATAAGTGCTTTTTGTACAGTGGAGTCCACCATTAGAATATCATTCAGCGATAGACTAGTGGACGACTTGGAGTGGAGGCCTCAAAAACCACGCGAAGTTTTGTAATTGTACTGCTCACTTTCATAACTCCATGTCTCGTTCGAATTTTCGCTCCATTGATTTAAGGCGGTTCAAAGCGGCACTGTACGTTGTTCCAAGCATATGCTACCTGATTGCTTGAATGGTAGTTTCACAATAAATCGGTTGTCCTTTGTCTGCTTAGTCGCGGAACTCCCTTTATTTCCCAAAATTGCATTTTCCCTGTCACTATCCAACCAAAAATTGTTCGGAACTCTCGTAGTTTACATGGGTAACTCTGTAATTTCATGTTGTATTGCCTTCACAAATACATCTATTCCCAGGAGAATAATAATGTGGGCGGATTTGTTATAGATATTGCAGCCCATTCAGAATTCGTAAATCTTCCTTCATGGCTGTGAATTCACTAAATGTACCTGATACACTAAATGTGCCTGATATCTTGATAACGCTTGCGTTATTAATGTGGTGGTGCTGTCATTGGCTGCCATTGTTAAATCGACTAAACTCTTGGTGGTTTCCACTCCGGTTTCGCCTAGCCCTTTAACCAAAATGCTCGCATTTTTACGCCTTACATTTAAATTCGCATACACGCTTTTGTTATGAACGACTTTTGTGATGGTGTCTGCCATTCGCCATTGCTATCTTTAATTTTGATGAGTCCTGTAGGTAGTATTCCTCGTCGAGTTGCAGGGATTGTAGCGTACGTTGTAACTCCGTCTTCATTCGGTCTTTCTTTTGGTACCTGAATTAATGGTGAAGTGATATTAATGATTCATGATTTTGATTCACCATGTTATTACTGTTGGAAGAGTTCCATCCTGTGATGACTCATGAAGTGATGTGTGAGGTCTCCTATGGCAACCTAGCCTTCGATCTGCAATCTTGTACCCTATGCCCACCATATAAACAACTACGACAAGCTCCCGTTATATCCAGGAAACTATACCCACAAGTAAACTCCTTAGTTCATGTTACATGTTGTTGGATGGGTTGGTAATTAATTAGTGGTGGTCTCTAATAAACTTGTCATTGTTTCTTTCTAAAGCTTTAAGAAATGTTGAAACGACTAATAGGTCGCAAACACTTGGAATCCGTATAATCAAATTTCTCAGCCTTCAGAATAAAATCAACTATGCTCCTGCTCCAGGAACTGTGCTAAACGTGATCAAATGGTCCTGAACAAAATAAAAACGTGATTGAACTGAATAACAACGGAGTGAAAGAAATACTTGATCCGCTTGTAGAGTTGTCAGCTTCTGTTGAGCTCCAGATTAATGAGTTCAAAACCAAATACATGATCTCTGGCTATAGGAACAATGGCACACCAGATTTTAGTAGTGGCTCAAAGGTTCAAATTATAGAGGTTCAAATATTTGGGCTCTCTTATCATTCACTATAACAGTGTGGGTGAGGGTATTGCTTTATTTCCTCTAAGGAAACACTGCTAAAATCCAAACACCTGTCACGAGCCGTGAAGTTAAAGCTTTACGAAGCGTTGATCAGGTCCGTTGTTATGTTTGGATGTAAAAATTGGGCGCTGACTGAAGAGTATGAGAAATTCCTAATATTCCTGTTGATCAAAACTGGGTGAAATTATGATCATAACATACCATTTTATGAAAAAGTGGCTTACTTACCTCCGTATTCTAAAAAGTGGCAAAGAATATGAAATGTGCACTCTGGAAAACAAACGTCTCTTCTGGATGCAGCTTTTATCGGAAACACCCTTCTCGGCCACATTGATATTCTCAAAAATTCTAACATTTATGAACTTTAAGAATACCAAGACCCTTATGTAAATTTAGCAATTATTTAGTAATTCAAGTGTGTCATGTAGGCTTTGGATTTTTTTCTTAAATCCATGACTGATAATAAATAAAATAAAACTTTTAGAGAGCTTTCAGACGTGTAGGGAAAGCTGAAAATCGATTGGTATTTGATTCTTGCAAGTGTCGGATTTTTTAAATACCTAGAAGGAGCTTTTCAATGTTATAAGGCATCCGGTGCTCTCAAATTATGCTCTCGAATTATTAAATTGTGTACTTGTCATTGGGAAATGAAATTTCACACAAATCACTGATGGCCCAATAGAGTTCCGTGGAACACTGTTAAACGATCATTGCAGCCCCTATATGTACGTATATACATACGCATACATAAATAGAGTAATATTGTTAATTATTAAATTAGATTATATCAATAATTATTTATTGAGCATAAATTTTGGTTTATTGTTTAAAACAAAAAAAAGGTAAATTAATGGGCTTCCGAAATCAATAAATTAATAGTGGTAATTTTTTAGAAGGTCGGTAGGTCAACCACAATTGAATTGATCATTAAAACATATACACTACATATTATATGAATATATGCTGACCGCATTCATGTATGCCTCGACACGTGATTTATTATCCCTAATTTTTAACCCTATTGTATGTATGGTTATATAAAAAAAAACTACATGTAATCTAATTTATTTATAAACATTTTTTATATGTTTGTGTGTGTGTGTGTGTGTGTGTGTATGGTGAAAAGTATTAATTATTGGAAAACATTATCAGGTTATTAAATTTATATGTTTGTGGGAATACAGCGGGATTTGTTCTATGGCTTATAAAGTCTTTAGGTCATTATACAATGGATATTTATTATTAAAATATAATATTTTCAAAACTAGCTTGCGAAACCACACATTCACCCACACACACACACACACACACACACACACATACAAAATATTATGGTATTATTCGAGTGTTATGATGAGTGTTGGGGCACGTTCTAGAATTTTATTTTTTACGTTTAATTTAAAATTCAAATTTCGATACATTCTCTCTGTTTAAAGAATACAAGATCAGTTTGGAACGAAGAAAGAAAAAATTGTGATTATGCCATGCCGACTTGTTGTACAAATATGTATATACCTACAGATATATAGATAGACACACCCGACTGAACAGCCCCATTTACTATATATATTATATAAATATTAATACATAAAAGAAAATTCTAAAGAGCTTTCACGTGTTTCTGTACTGTTTTGACAATGAGGACGTGGTTGTTTTAAATGATTTTGGTATATCGTCGCGTGCAAGTCAACGAAAAAGCTTTTATACATTCAGGTTTGGTGAGGGATGAAAATAGGAAATTCAAATTAAATTAATTTTCAATTTTTTACAGATTTTTTTATTTTTATTTCTTAATATATAAATTGAATTTTGATTTCGCTTTAATCTATAAATAAATACAACATTTGGATTACAAATTTTTCGTTTATTCTTAAAAATTACAACTTTCCAGTCGGTTATTTTCTTAAACTCGATTGTAACGCAATATAAGAAGCCCACCTGTTGCGGTTTCTACTTATCAAATTACTACACATAAGGATGCAAAATAAGTGGCTTTCAAAAGTTAGTTTGCAATGTTGGCCCAATTTTGGCCAGCGTAATATATTGCGCTCAATCTCGAAAATATTGTATTTAATCTTTAGTGAGTGAGAGCTTCCCGAAGCTCAATAATAAAATAAGCTAGCAATTATTGTGACGTTTGGTTATGGTTAATTCAGTTTCAACTGACAGAAATTGCACTGAAATCATAAAAAATAACAACTTTTCATTCATTTATTGTACAAAGCTTTCAAACCTTCCAGCCCTGTTAAGCCTTCAAATTTATTTTTGCACATTGAAAGTATGAGTATAACAAGTTCAGAGTATCAAAACAATGAAAGAAAATCCTCAATAATAACTTTAAAGCTTTAATATTATATCAGCTACAGCATATACCAAAAATCTTATATTTAAAAAAAAAATTGTGATTTGCAACTGGAAAGCTTCCTAATGTAAATAAATTCAATTAGTTAACGCACCAAATTTAGTTTGCACCTTCTGATTATATTATCTTAAAAAGCTTTTAGTACATGTTAAGATAAGTTTTATTATTATGATATTATTATAAGTTTATGTGAAGAAAAAATTTATTTTCTATAAAAAATTTAAAAAAGCTTTGGAAATTGCAGCCCCTAATTAACCGGTTTTCATTTTCCATATATTTAATAAAATTTATAATCCACTTCATCTAGGCTTTTGGGTATCATCTTATTAAATTATTCAATTAATGGAAAAATGTTTGTGGAAGCTTAAGCTAGTACGCTACAAGCTGGTATATCCTTCATCGGTTTTAAGTATTATTACTGTTGTGTAACTGACCCTCGAGGTCATTTGCAATAAACATTCTGATATTTTAGTAAAGTAGAAATATTCTTAAAACTTTTAGCAAACTTTAAAAGCTCTTACAACCTGGAAAAGCAGTATGATTTATTAATTATGGATACATTTTCATTTTCATCTGATAAAAATTGCATTGAAATCGAAATAAGTATAGCATTTTTAATTCATTTATCTCACAGAGCTTTCAAAATTATTTTTACACATTGATGATATGAGTTCGTATTTTTACCAACCTCGTATTGAAAGCTTCCACGTTATAATTGCTTTTTATCATATTTGTATTTCCTTCATTTGTTGCCATTAACCGAAAGCTTCGAATAATATTTTGAATTTCCTCATTTCTTAAGAAAAGCCGATTATTAAGTTAACACTAATTAAAAAGCTTTTAATCATTTCTGATTAAATTTCATAAATAAGCCAAAGTTTCCTAATAAACTATATGCATTCAATGCTGCTCTGCTTTATCTAACATTTTCTGAAGTTAAGAATATTTTGATGTTTGTTTAACGTAAAAGCTTATAATACATTTTGAAAGTCCTAACAATATTGTCGAAATTAAAGCTTTTAGCACAGTTTCTAATCAAATTAAACAATGTAGGTACATACTTAATTGAGCAAACTCTATTTCGTTTTCAAATTACATAAAAGTGTTTGTTAGTTTTCGGTAGCTCTATAGTAAAATTGAATGGGTAAGCTTTCAAGTAAACATATTTTCTTTAGTATTTTCATTAAACTCAATTTAATGCAAATTAATGTAAATCCATTTAGGAGCATAGGATGTCTACTAGACGGGACCAGTGATTTGGTGCCTTTCTCAGTGTGTGCCCTATCCATCTCTATTTCCGTTCCCTGTTCTCCTCCTCAATGTCGACTTGTTTCGTTTGCCGCAGAAGTTCTATGTTTGTGATTGTGTTACGCAGAAGCATTGATTAGCCGCCCGAGGAATTTATTCACAAATACCTGATGCCTTTTAGTAACTTTCTGTGCATGTTTCCATGTTTCGTATCTTGGTGTTTCTTGACAAGACATATGTATTCCAGATTTTATGGAGCATGTTGAACGTGTTTTTTGTTTTGTTGATACGTTGGTTGATGTCTTCTTTCGTGCCGCCTGTTTTTACTACATTACAAACATGGTAATTTTTCGACCACTTCTATGGTTTCTTGGTTGATGCGGAGTGGTGTAGCAATGGCTGTGTTCAGCCTCAGGACTTTTGTCTTCTTAATGTTTTTGTTTTCAGCCCCACTGCGTTTGCTAAGTCTGATAGCTTCAATATTTCCTGCAGCATGTCGGTGTGGTTATGTGTTAGTAAGCTTATGTCATCTGCGTAGTCAAGATCATTGAGTCTTCTAATGAAACCCCACTGGATGCCGTTTGGTGATGCATAGTCTAATTTGCACATGTCACTATCCAGTACTATGAAGAACTGTAGTGGTGATAGTACACATTCTTGTCTGACTCCTCGTGTATTCCATTTATCAATTATAATCCATGGTTTTCTTGTGTTGTCTTGATTGTCTTTCACGTAGGTTTCTTTTATTTGCTCCCACTTTTGATCCATAGTGCTGGTTTCGTTATTATAGATATATTGAGTTTAAGAGTTTCATTGAAGGTATTTCTTGTGTCAGGATTTCTCAATCTATCTATGTTAAATTTCCTCCGTTTAATCCTTGAGCGCTTTGCAAAGGCTGGTTAGTTTCTGAATGTTGATATTAACAGTTAGTAGTTGCTGTGCACATCTACTCCTCTCATTGCTCTGACATCTTGTAAAGAGGATATGGTGTATTTATGAATGTTCTTGTCTGGGAACTTCATTCTATATTTTTTTGGAAGTTGCAATTTTTTTTAAAGAACAATGTATTACCTCCATATTTGAAAGCTGAAGAAACACAATTCAAAATAAAAACTAAATTTAAAATTGCATTTATAATTTGCAGTTTAGTTTTTGAAGCTTTTAAATAATAATGATACAATTATTTGGTTCATTGGAATAGTGAAAACAGACCACGTTTCATTAAAGCCTTTATATTTGTATTCCAGCATTTTACAACTTAATATTTCCTTTGACTATTTCGGTAAATATTTTCTGAGCTTTTAGTATTAATTGAAACAATTTATAATACAGTTTAGCTAACTTTTTGTATTTTGAATTTGTTATTTTAAAGTAATTTTGTTTGTTCAATGCTAAAATGTATTTACAAATTTATTGAAGAGTAATGTGAGCTTTACTTAGCAATAACAAAGTTTCTAACTTTACTTGAATTTTATAATACCAAAAAGTTCTCAAAACGCTGTTCGTGCTTTAATAGTTTTAATATACAAATGTTTTTCAAACTGAGCTTTTAATAGTCTATGAAAAAGAACAATTAATTGGAGCTCTACATTCATTTTGTTTAATAACAAAGCAATACGCTATATATATATATATATATATATATATATATATATATATATATATATATATATATATATATATATATATATATATATATATATATATATATATATACATATTATATATAAACCATAAGCTGCTATTTCCACGAAAATGGTCGTGAGCTTTTATTGATCACTTTAAATTTGTCACATAGTTAATTTAAGAAGCAGAAATCTTTTTGTAATCGACTTTTAATTTTGTTGGTGATAAACTAAAGAACATTGTATATAATTGTACCGTTACATCTACTAAAAAGCTTCAATTCAATTTTAATAGCCATTTGTTCATGCAACTTGCTCCATCTATTAAATATATTTTTGCACCAACTAAATTAGCTTATCAAAAGCTCTCAACTTAAACTAATCATTAAAACAGTTACCATGAAAAGCTGCACTGTGTCCTTTAGTTTAAATTTTCTGAATTAAAAGACAGTTTTCCTTAAATAATTTAATAAAACTTTGAAGCTTTAACGTTTTGAAACTAGATACTTCAGCAAACTATATGTTTTGTTTTCAATTCAATGTGTCTTTGACGTAGATATGCAATACATATTAACAAATTTATTGCGCAAAATTATCTTCAACGTCCGTTTGAATTGTATATGCCAACCCGCTAAATATGCCCGTGACGCACGTTACATCCACTAAAATGTCATGGCAATTGCTTAACTCTCCAGTAGGGTACTTTTAAAAGTGCGCTCGCCTCCAAATCGTATACACAGTATACGTTGAATTAATTAAAATAATTGATTTTATGTTTGTAATTTCATTAATTTTACGTACGAATAAATTTTTCGAATTTTATAATTTTCCAATTTTAATTTTTTTTTTTTAATTCATATTATGACAGAAACAACAGCGCAATTACATATTTATGGATACATATTTTGTTGTTGTACCGTAATCAAATTTAATTTTTAATATTTTTCAATAAATATTCTTTCGATTTTCCATTTTTCCTAATTAACATTATTTTCTTATTATTATTATTATTGTTTTTATGATTATTTTTATTACTATTATTGTTATTATTGTTTTTTATTATGATTGTCGATTATTTTCATTTAAATTTACTGTTGATGATATGAAATGATAGTGAAAGCTTTTTTGTGATAGCTTTGAACGAATTCGCTCTGTATGTACATAGTTGGATAAAATAACAAACCAGAAATTCATTTCGTGTACATATGCAGATATGGCCTAAAGCTCTTTGTTCGATTATGCAAAATTGTTTTTGGTTATCAAAAACATATTTAAGTTTCAGGTAAATGGTAAAAAAAAAATTTGGTTTATACATATACATAGTTTGCTTTTGTTAAATCGATCGATTTATTTATCTGAAATATTTATAATTTAATTTTTAATTAAATCAAAACAGAAAATTGAAAATTATAGATACAATTATCAATTTTTCAATTTTCTATTACACAGATAGATAAAATATTTAATTGAGCTTTTATGCATACATCGAAAACTTTTATATACATTTCTACGCTTTTGTTTGTAAACCATTGTTGCAAATGTAGATAATTAATAATATATTTATTAAGCCTTAATTAATTCTAATATTTTCCGGAAGGTTTTTTATTGTTGATAGAATTAATTTAAAGTACCTTTTGTGAAAAAGTTACGAGTAAATTAAACGAACCAATTAATTGTAACGGCAAGCCTTGAAATAAATGAAAAACAGATTTTGTAGATGAATGGTATTTCGTATAAGTAAATGTATTACACAATTGACATAAATAAATAAACCAAGAGCTTTCATTTATTCTACGAAAGCTTTTAACGTTAGTACACAATTCAAAACAAAAGCTAAATTTAAAATTACATTTATAATTTGCAGTTTACCTTTTAAAGCTTTTAAATAATAAATATAATTATTATTTGGTTCATTGATAGTTTAAATTTTAGTGAAAGCAGGCCAAGTTTTTATATTTGTATCCAGAATTTTAAAATTTAATATTTTCTTTAACTGTTTTGGCAAATTTTTTCTGAGAAAGCTTTTAGTATTAAATGAAACAATTTATAATACAGACTATCGAACTTTCAGTATTTTACATTTATTATTTTAAAGTAATTTCAAACCAGTTTGTTCAATGCTAAAATATCTTTTAAATTTATTTAACAGTAATGTGAGCTTTTCTTAATAATAACAGAGTTAAAGCTGGAATTTACTTCAATTTTACAATACCTATAAAGCTCTCAAAACGATGTGCGTGCTATAATAGCTTTAATACAAAAACTTTTTTCAAACTAAGCTTTTGATTGTCATTTTGTTTAGGACATAAGCTGATATTTCATCAAAAAGGTCGTGAGCTTTTACTGATCACTTTAAATTTGCAACATATTAAATTGAAGAAGCAGAATTCTTTTAGCAGCCGAACTTTAATTTTGTTGGTAGATAGTTTCCGATAAAGCTTTTAACATTAATTTAAAACGTTTCAAAGCCTATAAAAAATAAAAGCCTTTCGTTATACGTATCTACATATGAAGGGTTTTCCAATAAGAGGTTTCATTTTGATATTTAAAAAAACGAGTATTTTTTAAGAGAAATCAATGAATGATTATTTCATTGTAAAGGAGAATGTATGACATTAACATTTGAAAACGATATCAGCCTAATAGCCGCCACGGCTACGATTGCAGAACCATATCTTTTCATGAAGTTTTCCATGACAAATAACTTCACGAGTTCCATCTTTAAGGTCTTGAATCTATTGTGGAGACCTTATCTTTCACGTGGCTCCAATAAAAAAAGTCTAAAGGTGTTAAATCACAAGACTTCGGTGGCCAATTATGTTCACTTCTTCGGCAAATAATACGGTCAGGAAACTTTTTTTGCAAAATTGCGATTGTTTCGTTGCGTGTGTGGCACGTAGCGCCGTCTTGCTGAAAATAAACGTCATCCACATCAATATCTTAAAATTCCGGGCATAAAAAATCATTAATCATAGCTTGGTAGCCATTCACCGTAACAGTTGCACCAGCCTCATTTTCGAAAAAGTAAGGTCCAATCCCACCGCCAGCCGAAAAACCGCACCAAACAGTGACCCATTGAGGATGGAGAGGCTTTTCAACAATCATTCTTGGATTTTCTGAGCTCCAAATGCGACAACTCTGCTTATTATCGTAGCCTTCGAGGTGAAAATGGGTCTCATCGATGAAGATGATTTTTCGAAGAAAATCCGGATCATTTTGATGCATTTGAAGATCCCAATCAGCGTAGATACGACTTTTATGGTGATCGACCGGCTTGAGTTCTTGTGTTAACTAAATAAAAACCTTAAAACCTAAGTCTTTATGCAAAATGCGGTGTAATATCGTTTGTGTGCTCAATTGAAGTTGAGCGACGCGCGCGGTTTCGATTATTTACATCACTAACTTGTCCCAACAGGTCAAATTTTTCCACCAGTTAAACTATTGCCGGCCGAGAAGGTGCTTCACGACGACCAAAAAGTGCTTTAGTTTTGCGAAATGTGACTGCAAAATTTTCACCATTTTCACCATTTTTTTTTCACCATTGCATTTTGGTACATAGTGAATTTCAACAATATCAATGCGTTGTTGAAGCGTGTATCGTACCATTTTTAATAATGTCGTAATTTTTACTTGTCAAATGTAAAAAGATGACCGCTTCAAAATTAACAGTTGCCCAAATAGCATTCTATTCAAAATGAAACCTCTTATTGGAAAACCCTTTAAATGATCTAACAAAATAGCACCAACAAAAATGACTTTGTATTTTCGGTTCATTAAGAATGTCTTATATTTGTAAGGCAAAACTACAAAAACTCGACCAGAACTAAAAATGTGATTTGTTTATTTGATTTCAAAACCAAAAATGTTTGTATCGAGGAAGATTGTACGCAGATGGATTAAAACAGAGCAACCTATATATACAGCCGTTTTAAGGATCAGCCATTTTAGTCCAGCAATTTTTAGAGGAACTACTTTTTACATTATCACTCTAATGGGATAAATGTAAAAATGACAATTTTCGAATTAAATTTCATTATAGACAAGTTAAATCTTTCATTTTCACTTTCTGAAATTCGGGACCATAAATCTTTTATTAATTTAATAAACAATCAATCAAAATCAAATATGAATTTATCATGTTTATGACGAGCATTAGATTTCCATGGAGTTCTTATGGAACGGCGTAAATGTCAAAAAACCCATCAAATGTCGAATTGTCTCATGAAAATGTATTAAAAAGCTTCGAATAAAAAATTGACTAAAACTATCAGAAAAAACCCAAATAAACTTAAAACAAACAAATTAATAAAGTAAACACATACATTACCAATAGTAAATTAACACATACAGTACCATATATGGGAAATGACTATACAAGGCTCTGGTCAAACAGAATAATCAAGAAGTAGCCGAAAAAATATAGGGTCTATATTTTCAGCAACTTCTTGATTATTTTGTTTGAAAATGAAGGGTTTTATGTTCATTCCTACCTAAACATCTCGAAAACCCCATATGAAAATATGACGCTTGATAACATCTTGAAAAATCACGCAATACAAAATATTAAAAATCGTTCAAAATATCTTTCATACGGAGTTATCGAAATTTTTGGGTAAGGGTAACGCTCTTTCGGGTCTATATTTTCAGCTACTTTTTCATTATTTTGTTCGACCAGAACCTTATGGTAATTTCCTATATGATGGCTGCTGGTGTAAAATTATTTTATAGAAATTATAAAGTTGTGAGAAGGGATGACACGTCTTCTGGGTCTATATTTTCACCTACTTCTTGATTTTCCTGTTCAACTAGATCCTTCGAGTAATTTCCTATATGATGACTATTTGTGTAAAGTTGCTAGTGGCGTCATATTTTCATATGAATTTTTCTAGTTTTTCTGGAAGAGATGAGTTTCTTCTTATCTAAGCCCTTTATACATAGATATGAAGAGGGCGGGGCTAACCTTAACGACGCCGCGCTCTTTATATTTAAACTTTTCTTAAAGTAACTTTTCAAGTTTTTTTTATAGCTATTTGTCTGGATAAGTTGAAATCAAATTGAAGTTCCGCAATGTTGAATGATTTGGCCAATCTATTAATTGGATTGCTCTCCCCGTAATCTATGGAATGGTGTTCGAGATCCAGAAATCGATGAAAACGGAGCCTCCTACCCGCAACATGAATTGAGATGTTTTAGGTGATGTACGAACGATCTCTGTCAGTTAATTTCAGTTCAAATTTTATTTCAGAGCCCAGTAAGTTGATTAGAACTGTATCGTCCTGTGTTACTAACTATTGGCTATACCAGGTGTCTGTAACCGAGTCTATTTCTATCATACTAACTGAACCTATCCAAATCCTTTTTATGTTATGTGTAAGCGGGTGTTCGGTGAGGCCCGACCATCTCGGGGAGATCCTGCTTAAAGCTTGGTCGTACATTCCAATCAAATCAAATCAAATCAAATTTACTGTTCAAATGTTTACAATACTCGAGCAATTTTATTAACAGATAAATAAATATTTTAAGCTTTTTATTGAATTCAGCTTTCACTTTATGTGTGTACTTTATTTTATTTATGTGCCATTTGAATTATTCCAATTCATGGACTAGATTTATTATCGTGTAACGTTTCTCGCAGATTAAAAGCATTACTGTGTATAAATCGGTAAGCAAAAGCTTCTGAATTAGAATTTAAAAAAAACATTAAGGTGCTAAACAAGTTTTATTGACATCACCACCTAATACTGTTCTTATTTCTAGTAGCAAAAAATAATAATACAAAACTATTAAAACAAACTATAACCAAAAAAAAAGATTTTAGAAACCAAAAAAAATTGAAATAAAAATATTTTTCATAAATCTTCTATTTTATTATTAGCTTGTTAGCTTTTCATTTCAAAACACAAATTGATTTAATTGGATTACTCGAGAGTGAGATATAGAACAAAACTTTTATTACTGCTCTATACAATACAAACTACTTTAAATTAAGTATACTAGATATAATATACAAGATGTGGGTGGCTACATATGTATACGGCATGATGTATGTTGGAATAAAGGAGGATGGGTCCCACAAATAGTGAGAATTGAATTATATAAAACAAGCTCGAGAGAGAAATAGAAACAAATTTAAATTTAGAAATATACAATAATCTTTTGTTTTTATTTCACTGTGCTTTCAAAAGCTATAAAGTATGTACATACATATGTACATATATCGTATGTAGTTTTGTTTCAAAAGGATTACATTTTAATTATACAGATTGTGTTGGTCGTATTTTTTGGAAATATTTTTAAGGAATGCCATATGCTAGCTTCTAATTTTTTGTTGTTTATTTGGCATGATGCAACTGGATTTGCATTTTATGTTTAACACAAAAAATAGCTCTGTTTATTCTATATATGAGCACTGCCGATTTTAAAGCACAAGTAAAATATTTATATGTATGTAATGAGCTTTATTATTAAATTTAATTATTCACTATACATACATACATATATACACATCAAAAACGTTTCTGGATTAATACAGTACCCAGCTATGTACAGTTTTTAAGTTATAAAAAATAAATTGTGAAAAGCTCCTTTTTTTAATGCTTCCAACATTTTTATATGTGTTAAGTTTAAATATGTTTTTATGTTCCATTTTAACATGTATGTACATACATACATATATGTGTGTCTATAACGTTTTGTTTGATGTGTAATAATAACATCATGATGATGGTACGTAAGTTTTATTATTTTATAAATAAATATTTTATGATTTATTAAAATTAAAAAAATGGGTTTGTTTTAACTTTTTATATATGATTTTGTGTAGCTAAAATAATTTATAATTTATTAGATGGTATATAGTTATAACAACAATGGTTTCTCTCTCTGTCACTCTAACTATAGAGTACATGCATGAATTGAATGGAGTTAGTTTCGGTTTTATTGCAATTTAACGTTTTTGTAGGAGGACCGGGGAAATGGTCTTGCAGCTTGATGGTAATGCGACTAGTAAATATAGACAATATGCCAATATCAAAAGAATCATCTACTTTATAGCTTTCAAATTTATCTTGCTTAAGATTTTCATAAGCTGTGATAATTAGATTGAGATTTAACTGCTTCTAAATCCCATGTATTGTTAGAATATGCCAGGGCGGAGCATTAAAGTGTAATATCTCAACAGGATTTTACAATCAAAACCATCTATTAACTTTTTTAATTTGTTGAAGCATTCTAGGTCTACAAGAGGGGTAGGTAGATGCAAACATCATGTACATTTATTGTAAAGCTTTCATTCTGCAACGACCGCCTTCTACATTTGTTTATCGTGATTTGGAACAAAACATATGATTTGACATTTCTATTTAAATCTTTCAAAATATGAAGCTTTTGTTTGGAATTTAAAGCTCTTATGGTCAATTATAAGCCTTAAGGTGTGATTAGAAAATGAATTAACAATAATTTGCAAAGGTTTACATATTAAAATTTATGAAAGCTCAATTTCAAATAGAAACACTCTGATTTTTTGCACTTCAAATTAAATTTTGTGCAAATTATAAGCCTAACAGATGCAAAAGAGCTTTAGAAATTAATAAATAAAAGCTTTACAATAATTTATGCATTTAAATGATTTTATTCTCAACTTTCAATTAGACTTCTGTCTATTTAGCATACGATGAGTGAAATCTCTACCACAAATATGTACATCTCTTTTATTAACAAACTTGATTTTGATTTTAACATTCTTAAGACTTCCAAACAAATTAATTTTTCCAATGATATATCTAAATTAAAAAACAGAGAGAGAAGCTTTAAATTAGAATAGTAAGACAGTTTATTACAAACTATTTCAATAAGGTTAATGTAGAAGCATCAAAGCTTCGACAAACAGCAAGCTTTAATGTTGAGCTTTCTGATTTTGTTTTAAATTGTAAACAGAATTTTAAAAATTTGGGTCAAATATCTTACTTTGACAAAGGCTTAAATGCTGCCAAAGCATAAAACCGCAGTAGTAGGTAGGGGGGCGATTTGGCCAGACAGACAAGTGGCTCCCCCAATTAATATAATTGGCACTGTCTGCTGACATCAACAGTATACATTTGGGGGGAATATTCCGCTTAATGGGTCATGTCTCGGCTAAATCTAATACTATACATTAGGGAGAATATTCTGTTGAATGGTTCATGTCTCGGTTAAAGCTTTATTAGCTGAATGGTTCATGTCTGGGGGAATGCGTCTCTGAAATGATGGTGTTGTAGTCAGTGGAAATTTTGCTAAATTAATCGACATTTGGAGGCTATACATTTGGGCGTGGTTTGTGTTCAGAAATCTATAACAGCAAAAAGTAGAAATTGTGGTTGCTGAATTCTGCCGCATGTCTTTTAGCGAATAGGTAAGAAAATTAGTGGTGACGTGGCGCTGATAAAAAGACCATACAAACAGAACAACACAAGAAATGTTGGTTCTTTTCTTTACTTATTAAACAAGCGTTAATCGAATTTAAAAAAAAAAAAAAGACATATGGCTTTTAATATACGTCATCTCATCACACTTATAATATAGCAAAACGATAGCTGTCGAAAATAGTTGACGAGATGCTGATCATAATATGAAAAAACGAGAAGACTAGAAGGGTTCGTGATCTTAGTGGTATTAATGTGGTGAGGTAGGTTAAAATTATATTAAAATACAAAGTTCAAATATATCATATTAAACTCATATATCTTGCTGTGTATACCAATAGAGGAAAATGACTTAATAGTATCTTCAACCCAGATCCAAGTATCAGCAAAGTATATATTTCTGTATTCTACAAAAATTAATTGATAATGACCTGCGCAAACTATTCGACACTACAACAAGTTTTGCAAGCTCGTATTACAATAATGTCATTGAATAGTTCAAACTTCCTCATTGAGGAAACCACATTTCTATTAATTTATTGTAAAAAGTGAGTTAATGATACATTTTTAAAACATGCAGTTTGATTGTAAATAAATGTATACTTACATACATACCTACCATTCTGCTTTTGCTGTCGAATATCTGGTATACTACTCGTATCTATAAAGTTGACCTCTCTATATTAAAAAAAAGATAAGTGAAAAATTAGAATAAGTTTAAGTTGTTACACACTTAAACTAAATAATGTTTTCAACAGGAAAATAACCTACCATGATATATGATCAAATGAAAAAAACAAAACAAAAAAAACTAATTAAAAACAATAAATTACGTCTGCTTTATAGGATGCGTACACATCAAAAGTGAACCGACCTAATCAACGATTATGGTATAACTAAACCAAATGAACTTTAATATCGTCTTATATTTAGTAATTATTCTCTTACAATTGATATACTTAAATATGTACATGTGTATATAGAAAATAAGATTGAACGCAATAAATAAAACTAAAAAGAGAATAAAAAGTACAACGATGCAAAATTATATTATAACGTCTCTTTTTATAGTATGTTTCTTTTTTCTTTTTTTTTTGATGAGCACAATCTGAAACACGATTAAACATGATCGAAAAACTTCACGTAGACAAAACGACAAAACTAAAACGCTTAAGAACATTGACACTTTTATTTGTAAATGATATTTTATAGGTGTCGATGTATTTCAGATGTTTTATTATGCAATACACATCTTTTAAAGTTTCAGATATGCGTCATTGCGTTTAACTATGCATACATGGATAGTTTAAAATACTCACAGATGTTTTTACTTTTTAAAATACATGTATTTTCATATTTGTAGATGTGTACTCGCAGAAAACAAGATCAAACGTGATTTGTGACCGTCGTTTTTTTGCTCATGCATACTTTATTTATTAACCAGGTAGTAACTTATGGTTATTAAAAATGATATACATACATATGCACATGTATGTACTGTGGCGCCAATTGCAGTAATTAAATTACCCATCTTCGTCAATTGTTGTTATTAAATTTAATCATGTAAGGTTGCGAGTTTTAATTCATGAACGATGACGTTTTGAGTAAATCAAGAACGATGACGTTTTTAAAAAATAATTTCTATTTTCAAAACAATACAGCAATAGTTTTGATTAAGATATCAATCGAAGTTTAGTGTCTTACACAACTTACACAGACTATTAAGATTAATAAAAATCACAACCTTGATTGTCTCGTGTCAAGCATTAAATATGAAATGTGGGTAATATTTACATACACTCACGTAATGGTAAATACCAATGTAAACGCTGGCTGGTAAAAATATTGAAGTGTAAACAAACTCAGTAGATATTACGAGAAAAGCTATAAAAGAACATTGTGTGGGAAGACTTAATCACTCAATATTAACACTTTGCAGTGATTAGTCGCAAGTTTTAATTAAAAGTGCTCAGTGATTAAATAGTTTTTTTTGAACGAAATAAATATAATCAGAAGACTACAACGATGTCTCGTTTTGTAATTGAAAAAGATATTCAAACTGAAGTGAAACGTTTTAATGTACGGGGGCGAAAACTGGAGTTTAAAATAAAAACTGTGCCCGATAATGTGGATCCGATTGAATGGATCAAAGGAGCTGTACAGGACATAGTACACCATGCCTTGCAGCATGTCGAACCTACTGATAAAGTAGGTATAACTTTCTGTGGAGAAAGTTTTAAACAACATGGTCCGGGTTGGTTACCGTTTACTGATGCTAGCAAGCTTACTATGAATGATATTTGGGATCTTATTTCAAAAATCTTTCAGAGTAATTCTCAAGGTAACTTATTTTAATAATTTATTTCAAAAAAAAATAAGTCTAAAATTAAAAACTTACTATAAAGTTTTATAAAATTATTTCTCGTTTTTATTATAGGATTAAGTACGGATACCTTTTGCCTGGGTGTAACAACTGTACGCCTACCAATTGGGTCAGGAAACGAGCGGCGTAATAAATACAACACATTCGTTGAAGAGTGTGCTATGCGTAAAGGAATTGTAACAATAAATAACAAAGACCATTTGTGTCTTCCCCGCGCATTAGTTGTTTCAATTGCTGCGGTTAAAAAGGATCCAAACTATAAGAAAATAAGAAAAGACACCGGAAAACAACAAACGAAACTCACCGTAGAGCTGTTGTCTAATTCAGGTATCATCATTCCGGAAGAAGGCTCAGGTATCTTACAACTGCAATTATTTCAAGATTATCTAAGTGATTTTAAAATAACCGTGTATCAATGGGGTCACAAAGGGCGGGACACGGTATTTGAAGGAGAAAATAAGTTTGCAAAATATAATTTAAATCTATTATATTATAAGGGGCACTATAACGTTATAACCTCTCTAACAGCAGCTTTTTGCTGCAGCTATTTTTGTGAAAACTGCCATTACCCCTATAACAGTAAAAATAAGCATAGATGTGGTGGATCATGTCCATGTTGTCAACAATCTCCAGCATGTGCTAAACATATCTTAAATTATAAATGTACCGACTGTAATCGTAATTTTAGAGGACAAGAATGCTATGAAAAACATCTTGCTTCTGGGTCCCTTAATAGCGGAAATGTTTGCAATCAATTGAGGAAATGCATTGACTGTTTAAAATTATATAAAACCGAAAATACCCATGTATGCGGTGAAATATTTTGCAAAACATGCAATTCATATAAGCCTCAAGATCATCTATGTTTCATTAGACCAGACAAGCGTACACCACCTATGGACAAAATTTTGTTCCTGTTCTATGATTTAGAAACACGCCAAGAAACAATTATCGGTGAAAAAATTGTGAATGGAAATGTAACGCAAGTAAAACTTCACGAACCAAATTTATGTGTATTCCAACAAAGATGTAATCAATGTATCCAAGAAGATATATTGAGATGTGATAGGTGTGGAGTAAGAGAGCACGTGCTCGAAATTAAACCCATTGAAAGATTTATCGAGCACATTCTTAATCAAAGAAAACTCTTTAAAAAGATTGTAGTCATTGCTCATAATGGTCAAGCATTTGATCATCAATTCTTGTTAAAATCTTTACTTGATAGAACTGATTTAAAACCTGAATTAATAATGAGAGGAACAAAAATTATTTTAATGAAACTAGGAAATGTAAAATTCATCGATAGTTTAAATTATTTCCCAATGAGTCTGTCCAAATTACCGAAGGCATTTGATTTGCCAAACATTTATAAAAAAGGTTATTTTCCGCATCTATTTAATACGGTAGAGAATTCAAATTATGTCGGTGTTCTCCCTGATGAAAAGTATTATAGCCCTGATACAATGAAAGCTATAGATCGTGAAACGTTTCTTAAATGGCACGGCGAAAACAGACACATGGAATTTAATCTAAAACATGATCTTGTTGACTATTGTATTAGTGACGTAAGAATTTTGGCTGAAGCATGTGTTGCATTTAGAAAAATCATGCTTGAACAGTGTAATGT
Organism: Tipula unca; assembly: GCA_951394425.1. NCBI lineage: Eukaryota > Metazoa > Arthropoda > Insecta > Diptera > Tipulidae > Tipula > Tipula unca. The sequence continues at coordinate 121,983,038 of OX596382.1, forward strand.
ATGTCCGTTTACAGAAGCCGTTACCATAGCTTCTGCATGTAACCTGGTGTTCAGGCGAAATTTCCTAAAGGAAGCATCTATTGGTATAATACCCAAGAATTGTTACAGAAATATTGACAATCAATCACAAGTGGCTATTCAATGGATGTTATGGGAGGAAAAAAAACGCGAAATCGTTATAACTCACAGCGCTAAACAGAAGGAAATAGTGTTGAAGGGGGTCAAAGTTGACGGATATTGTTCATCTACTAATCAGGTTTTCGAATTTCACGGTTGTTATTATCACGGACATCCGACGTGTTTAAAATATAATCGTGATGATCCATTATATGATAATCCAAATGATAGTATGAATCAACGTTATGAAAATACGGTAGCTAAAATTGAACGTTTACGTTTGTTTGGATACGAAGTGATAGAAATGTGGGAGTGTGATTTTCATAGACAAATGAAAAATAATAAAGAGATGGATAATTTAAAAACACACAGCTTACTGATCGATACCCCTCTAGATCCACGAGATGCTTTTTATGGTGGGCGAACAGAAAATACGAGAACTTACTATAAATGTAAATCCGGCGAGAAAATCAAGTACATTGATGTATGTTCTCTATATCCTTGGGTTTGCAAGGTTGGAAAATTTCCAATAGCACATCCGAAAGTATACGTTGGGAATGAGGCATGCTCTAAATTAAATTTAGAACATACGGAGGGTTTGATAAAATGTAAAATTTTACCACCACTAGAGCTATATCACCCCGTTCTCCCTATCAAACAGAATGATAAACTAATGTTTACATTGTGTTATACTTGTAGTAAAGAAAAAAATCAGAATGAGTGTGGTCATACTAATGATGACAAAGCATTAACAGGTACATGGGTTCTGGATGAAATTAGAAAGGCTCTCGAGAAGGGCTACCGAATATTAGACATCTATGAAATATGGAGTTACAATGTGGAACAATACGACCAACTAACCCAAACAGGCGGATTGTTCACTGAGATGATGAATAAATTTTTAAAAATGAAACAACAAGCTTCTGGTTGGCCTAGCAGCTGCTCCACTCAAGATAAAAAAGAAGAATATATTGAACATTTTCTGCGAAGAGAAGGAATACAACTAGAATTTGCTGAAATTGTTAACAATTCAGGGTTGAGGTCTATGGCTAAATTAATATTGAACTCATTTTGGGGTAAATTTGGGCAAAGGGAAAATCAGCCGAAAACAACAATAGTAAACCAACCTGCTGAATTGTATTCTCTGCTCATTAACCCATCTGTTGTGGTTACACATATAATTATAATAGATGAAATAAATGTAGTTGTTAACTGGGAGTATAAGACAGAAGCTGCTGTTTCTTTAGCCACTGTAAACGTCTGCATTGCAGGATATACAACTGCACATGCCCGTCTAAAACTATATAGCTATTTAGAGAAACTAGGTGACAGAGTACTGTACTGTGATACTGATTCTGTAATATATGTCAGCCGAGAAGGAGAATATGAACCACCTACTGGAGAGTTTGTGGGAGATATGACAGATGAACTAGAGTCATATGGACACGGAAGTTATATTACAGAGTTTGTATGTGGAGGTCCGAAAAACTATGCTTTCAAGATATTTAGTACAAATAACAACACAATAGAGATCGTATGTAAAGTAAAAGGCATTTGTTTAAACTATGAAGCGTCAAAACTAGTTAACTTTGAAGCAATCAAGAATATTATATTAAATTTTGACGAAAATAATAATATTCCTATTATTTCAACTAATATTCGACGCACGGAAAGATATGAAGTGATAACCTTAACAGAGGTTAAGGAGTACAGAGTTACGAGCAATAAGAGGAAGTTTTTGGAAAATTACGACTCACTGCCATATGGTCATAAAAATTGCAAAACAGGTGTATGACTTTCCCAACTTTTTTTTTATTTTTTTTTATTTTGTTATAGTGACCATAGTTAACATAAAATATGTATTAATTTTAAGATTTTAATGTTTCATACAATTTTAAAAATGTAAGCAAAATGTAAAGCACAAGTAAAAAATAAAATTTTATAATAAAAAATTATTTTGTTTTAATTTAAACATTTTCTTTCACGGTTCTCCAGTCGTAGGTCTTGTTATGGTTCTTTAACAGCTTAATCATTTTGTTTATGGTTAATTTTTAGTATTTCTAATTTACAAAGTACTGTTTGGTAATGAAAAAATGTCATAGACGGCTGTGCTCACGCACTAGTCACCTTCTATAATTTCTGAAAATAACATATAACGTGAAATATTTTTTATGGTAGGATTCTAACATTAGCCTATAAAATTTAGATTGTATAGGTCAGAAATATTAAATTAAGGGATCTGGTTTTATTTCACATTGTAAAATAGGTCGTTGCTCCCCTCGACTATAGAATTTTAATTGTGAAGGTCATCATACGAAAATAAGTAATCGGAGAGTCTCTAAATCAGATTGTTTAAATTAAAAAATAGTATTTCTTGCATACTAATAATATGTGTTGTTGTTGTTATTTTGATAAAAAAAAATTAAAAATATTAGGATCTATTCCAGATGTCAAACAGAAATAGTTGTAGTATAATTTTATAATCAAGATATTTTGATATCTACTTTTGTATGATGAACTTTCATCAAATTAATTGCTATAATAATAATAATACCGAGGATTTTTACACTGTTGTTGTTGTTTTGATTATTAATTTTAACAATTTCCGCTGGTCAAACATAAAAAGTATATAAATAGATTATTATGTCGCATTTTCTAATATTAGAAATCGCATAACCCCTTCGCGCAAATGTGAGATTAATGTAATCGTCTATGATATTTTGAATTGTTAAACTTGAAAATTGAGTTTGCAAACTGTTATATCATAATCGTTTACATCTGTATTTGTCAAAAATATAAATTTTGCTAAATTTTGCTTTTGAACATGCCTGATCGATAAAAATTTAATGTAAACGTCTATGATTTAATAAAAATTGATGTAAACGTCTATGATTTATAATTCAAATGCGGTGGGTATCGTACCGGCGCGGAGCGCGGGTACGGTACCCACGGTCATATGCAGTGTCCCCGAAGGGGACACTGCACATTACCGCATTTGCATTATAAATCATAGACGTTTACATCAATTTTTATTAAATCATAGACGTTTACATTAAATTTTTATCGATCAGGCATGTTCAAAAGCAAAATTTAGCAAAATTTATATTTTTGACAAATACAGATGTAAACGATTATGATATAACAGTTTGCAAACTCAATTTTCAAGTTTAACAATTCAAAATATCATAGACGATTACATTAATCTCACATTTGCGCGAAGGGGTTATGCGATTTCTAATATTAGAAAATGCGACATAATAATCTATTTATATACTTTTTATGTTTGACCAGCGGAAATTGTTAAAATTAATAATCAAAACAACAACAACAGTGTAAAAATCCTCGGTATTATTATTATTATAGCAATTAATTTGATGAAAGTTCATCATACAAAAGTAGATATCAAAATATCTTGATTATAAAATTATACTACAACTATTTCTGTTTGACATCTGGAATAGATCCTAATATTTTTAATTTTTTTTTATCAAAATAACAACAACAACACATATTATTAGTATGCAAGAAATACTATTTTTTAATTTAAACAATCTGATTTAGAGACTCTCCGATTACTTATTTTCGTATGATGACCTTCACAATTAAAATTCTATAGTCGAGGGGAGCAACGACCTATTTTACAATGTGAAATAAAACCAGATCCCTTAATTTAATATTTCTGACCTATACAATCTAAATTTTATAGGCTAATGTTAGAATCCTACCATAAAAAATATTTCACGTTATATGTTATTTTCAGAAATTATAGAAGGTGACTAGTGCGTGAGCACAGCCGTCTATGACATTTTTTCATTACCAAACAGTACTTTGTAAATTAGAAATACTAAAAATTAACCATAAACAAAATGATTAAGCTGTTAAAGAACCATAACAAGACCTACGACTGGAGAACCGTGAAAGAAAATGTTTAAATTAAAACAAAATAATTTTTTATTATAAAATTTTATTTTTTACTTGTGCTTTACATTTTGCTTACATTTTTAAAATTGTATGAAACATTAAAATCTTAAAATTAATACATATTTTATGTTAACTATGGTCACTATAACAAAATAAAAAAAAATAAAAAAAAAGTTGGGAAAGTCATACACCTGTTTTGCAATTTTTATGACCATATGGCAGTGAGTCGTAATTTTCCAAAAACTTCCTCTTATTGCTCGTAACTCTGTACTCCTTAACCTCTGTTAAGGTTATCACTTCATATCTTTCCGTGCGTCGAATATTAGTTGAAATAATAGGAATATTATTATTTTCGTCAAAATTTAATATAATATTCTTGATTGCTTCAAAGTTAACTAGTTTTGACGCTTCATAGTTTAAACAAATGCCTTTTACTTTACATACGATCTCTATTGTGTTGTTATTTGTACTAAATATCTTGAAAGCATAGTTTTTCGGACCTCCACATACAAACTCTGTAATATAACTTCCGTGTCCATATGACTCTAGTTCATCTGTCATATCTCCCACAAACTCTCCAGTAGGTGGTTCATATTCTCCTTCTCGGCTGACATATATTACAGAATCAGTATCACAGTACAGTACTCTGTCACCTAGTTTCTCTAAATAGCTATATAGTTTTAGACGGGCATGTGCAGTTGTATATCCTGCAATGCAGACGTTTACAGTGGCTAAAGAAACAGCAGCTTCTGTCTTATACTCCCAGTTAACAACTACATTTATTTCATCTATTATAATTATATGTGTAACCACAACAGATGGGTTAATGAGCAGAGAATACAATTCAGCAGGTTGGTTTACTATTGTTGTTTTCGGCTGATTTTCCCTTTGCCCAAATTTACCCCAAAATGAGTTCAATATTAATTTAGCCATAGACCTCAACCCTGAATTGTTAACAATTTCAGCAAATTCTAGTTGTATTCCTTCTCTTCGCAGAAAATGTTCAATATATTCTTCTTTTTTATCTTGAGTGGAGCAGCTGCTAGGCCAACCAGAAGCTTGTTGTTTCATTTTTAAAAATTTATTCATCATCTCAGTGAACAATCCGCCTGTTTGGGTTAGTTGGTCGTATTGTTCCACATTGTAACTCCATATTTCATAGATGTCTAATATTCGGTAGCCCTTCTCGAGAGCCTTTCTAATTTCATCCAGAACCCATGTACCTGTTAATGCTTTGTCATCATTAGTATGACCACACTCATTCTGATTTTTTTCTTTACTACAAGTATAACACAATGTAAACATTAGTTTATCATTCTGTTTGATAGGGAGAACGGGGTGATATAGCTCTAGTGGTGGTAAAATTTTACATTTTATCAAACCCTCCGTATGTTCTAAATTTAATTTAGAGCATGCCTCATTCCCAACGTATACTTTCGGATGTGCTATTGGAAATTTTCCAACCTTGCAAACCCAAGGATATAGAGAACATACATCAATGTACTTGATTTTCTCGCCGGATTTACATTTATAGTAAGTTCTCGTATTTTCTGTTCGCCCACCATAAAAAGCATCTCGTGGATCTAGAGGGGTATCGATCAGTAAGCTGTGTGTTTTTAAATTATCCATCTCTTTATTATTTTTCATTTGTCTATGAAAATCACACTCCCACATTTCTATCACTTCGTATCCAAACAAACGTAAACGTTCAATTTTAGCTACCGTATTTTCATAACGTTGATTCATACTATCATTTGGATTATCATATAATGGATCATCACGATTATATTTTAAACACGTCGGATGTCCGTGATAATAACAACCGTGAAATTCGAAAACCTGATTAGTAGATGAACAATATCCGTCAACTTTGACCCCCTTCAACACTATTTCCTTCTGTTTAGCGCTGTGAGTTATAACGATTTCGCGTTTTTTTTCCTCCCATAACATCCATTGAATAGCCACTTGTGATTGATTGTCAATATTTCTGTAACAATTCTTGGGTATTATACCAATAGATGCTTCCTTTAGGAAATTTCGCCTGAACACCAGGTTACATGCAGAAGCTATGGTAACGGCTTCTGTAAACGGACATACATTACACTGTTCAAGCATGATTTTTCTAAATGCAACACATGCTTCAGCCAAAATTCTTACGTCACTAATACAATAGTCAACAAGATCATGTTTTAGATTAAATTCCATGTGTCTGTTTTCGCCGTGCCATTTAAGAAACGTTTCACGATCTATAGCTTTCATTGTATCAGGGCTATAATACTTTTCATCAGGGAGAACACCGACATAATTTGAATTCTCTACCGTATTAAATAGATGCGGAAAATAACCTTTTTTATAAATGTTTGGCAAATCAAATGCCTTCGGTAATTTGGACAGACTCATTGGGAAATAATTTAAACTATCGATGAATTTTACATTTCCTAGTTTCATTAAAATAATTTTTGTTCCTCTCATTATTAATTCAGGTTTTAAATCAGTTCTATCAAGTAAAGATTTTAACAAGAATTGATGATCAAATGCTTGACCATTATGAGCAATGACTACAATCTTTTTAAAGAGTTTTCTTTGATTAAGAATGTGCTCGATAAATCTTTCAATGGGTTTAATTTCGAGCACGTGCTCTCTTACTCCACACCTATCACATCTCAATATATCTTCTTGGATACATTGATTACATCTTTGTTGGAATACACATAAATTTGGTTCGTGAAGTTTTACTTGCGTTACATTTCCATTCACAATTTTTTCACCGATAATTGTTTCTTGGCGTGTTTCTAAATCATAGAACAGGAACAAAATTTTGTCCATAGGTGGTGTACGCTTGTCTGGTCTAATGAAACATAGATGATCTTGAGGCTTATATGAATTGCATGTTTTGCAAAATATTTCACCGCATACATGGGTATTTTCGGTTTTATATAATTTTAAACAGTCAATGCATTTCCTCAATTGATTGCAAACATTTCCGCTATTAAGGGACCCAGAAGCAAGATGTTTTTCATAGCATTCTTGTCCTCTAAAATTACGATTACAGTCGGTACATTTATAATTTAAGATATGTTTAGCACATGCTGGAGATTGTTGACAACATGGACATGATCCACCACATCTATGCTTATTTTTACTGTTATAGGGGTAATGGCAGTTTTCACAAAAATAGCTGCAGCAAAAAGCTGCTGTTAGAGAGGTTATAACGTTATAGTGCCCCTTATAATATAATAGATTTAAATTATATTTTGCAAACTTATTTTCTCCTTCAAATACCGTGTCCCGCCCTTTGTGACCCCATTGATACACGGTTATTTTAAAATCACTTAGATAATCTTGAAATAATTGCAGTTGTAAGATACCTGAGCCTTCTTCCGGAATGATGATACCTGAATTAGACAACAGCTCTACGGTGAGTTTCGTTTGTTGTTTTCCGGTGTCTTTTCTTATTTTCTTATAGTTTGGATCCTTTTTAACCGCAGCAATTGAAACAACTAATGCGCGGGGAAGACACAAATGGTCTTTGTTATTTATTGTTACAATTCCTTTACGCATAGCACACTCTTCAACGAATGTGTTGTATTTATTACGCCGCTCGTTTCCTGACCCAATTGGTAGGCGTACAGTTGTTACACCCAGGCAAAAGGTATCCGTACTTAATCCTATAATAAAAACGAGAAATAATTTTATAAAACTTTATAGTAAGTTTTTAATTTTAGACTTATTTTTTTTTGAAATAAATTATTAAAATAAGTTACCTTGAGAATTACTCTGAAAGATTTTTGAAATAAGATCCCAAATATCATTCATAGTAAGCTTGCTAGCATCAGTAAACGGTAACCAACCCGGACCATGTTGTTTAAAACTTTCTCCACAGAAAGTTATACCTACTTTATCAGTAGGTTCGACATGCTGCAAGGCATGGTGTACTATGTCCTGTACAGCTCCTTTGATCCATTCAATCGGATCCACATTATCGGGCACAGTTTTTATTTTAAACTCCAGTTTTCGCCCCCGTACATTAAAACGTTTCACTTCAGTTTGAATATCTTTTTCAATTACAAAACGAGACATCGTTGTAGTCTTCTGATTATATTTATTTCGTTCAAAAAAAACTATTTAATCACTGAGCACTTTTAATTAAAACTTGCGACTAATCACTGCAAAGTGTTAATATTGAGTGATTAAGTCTTCCCACACAATGTTCTTTTATAGCTTTTCTCGTAATATCTACTGAGTTTGTTTACACTTCAATATTTTTACCAGCCAGCGTTTACATTGGTATTTACCATTACGTGAGTGTATGTAAATATTACCCACATTTCATATTTAATGCTTGACACGAGACAATCAAGGTTGTGATTTTTATTAATCTTAATAGTCTGTGTAAGTTGTGTAAGACACTAAACTTCGATTGATATCTTAATCAAAACTATTGCTGTATTGTTTTGAAAATAGAAATTATTTTTTAAAAACGTCATCGTTCTTGATTTACTCAAAACGTCATCGTTCATGAATTAAAACTCGCAACCTTACATGATTAAATTTAATAACAACAATTGACGAAGATGGGTAATTTAATTACTGCAATTGGCGCCACAGTACATACATGTGCATATGTATGTATATCATTTTTAATAACCATAAGTTACTACCTGGTTAATAAATAAAGTATGCATGAGCAAAAAAACGACGGTCACAAATCACGTTTGATCTTGTTTTCTGCGAGTACACATCTACAAATATGAAAATACATGTATTTTAAAAAGTAAAAACATCTGTGAGTATTTTAAACTATCCATGTATGCATAGTTAAACGCAATGACGCATATCTGAAACTTTAAAAGATGTGTATTGCATAATAAAACATCTGAAATACATCGACACCTATAAAATATCATTTACAAATAAAAGTGTCAATGTTCTTAAGCGTTTTAGTTTTGTCGTTTTGTCTACGTGAAGTTTTTCGATCATGTTTAATCGTGTTTCAGATTGTGCTCATCAAAAAAAAAGAAAAAAGAAACATACTATAAAAAGAGACGTTATAATATAATTTTGCATCGTTGTACTTTTTATTCTCTTTTTAGTTTTATTTATTGCGTTCAATCTTATTTTCTATATACACATGTACATATTTAAGTATATCAATTGTAAGAGAATAATTACTAAATATAAGACGATATTAAAGTTCATTTGGTTTAGTTATACCATAATCGTTGATTAGGTCGGTTCACTTTTGATGTGTACGCATCCTATAAAGCAGACGTAATTTATTGTTTTTAATTAGTTTTTTTTGTTTTGTTTTTTTCATTTGATCATATATCATGGTAGGTTATTTTCCTGTTGAAAACATTATTTAGTTTAAGTGTGTAACAACTTAAACTTATTCTAATTTTTCACTTATCTTTTTTTTAATATAGAGAGGTCAACTTTATAGATACGAGTAGTATACCAGATATTCGACAGCAAAAGCAGAATGGTAGGTATGTATGTAAGTATACATTTATTTACAATCAAACTGCATGTTTTAAAAATGTATCATTAACTCACTTTTTACAATAAATTAATAGAAATGTGGTTTCCTCAATGAGGAAGTTTGAACTATTCAATGACATTATTGTAATACGAGCTTGCAAAACTTGTTGTAGTGTCGAATAGTTTGCGCAGGTCATTATCAATTAATTTTTGTAGAATACAGAAATATATACTTTGCTGATACTTGGATCTGGGTTGAAGATACTATTAAGTCATTTTCCTCTATTGGTATACACAGCAAGATATATGAGTTTAATATGATATATTTGAACTTTGTATTTTAATATAATTTTAACCTACCTCACCACATTAATACCACTAAGATCACGAACCCTTCTAGTCTTCTCGTTTTTTCATATTATGATCAGCATCTCGTCAACTATTTTCGACAGCTATCGTTTTGCTATATTATAAGTGTGATGAGATGACGTATATTAAAAGCCATATGTCTTTTTTTTTTTTTTAAATTCGATTAACGCTTGTTTAATAAGTAAAGAAAAGAACCAACATTTCTTGTGTTGTTCTGTTTGTATGGTCTTTTTATCAGCGCCACGTCACCACTAATTTTCTTACCTATTCGCTAAAAGACATGCGGCAGAATTCAGCAACCACAATTTCTACTTTTTGCTGTTATAGATTTCTGAACACAAACCACGCCCAAATGTATAGCCTCCAAATGTCGATTAATTTAGCAAAATTTCCACTGACTACAACACCATCATTTCAGAGACGCATTCCCCCAGACATGAACCATTCAGCTAATAAAGCTTTAACCGAGACATGAACCATTCAACAGAATATTCTCCCTAATGTATAGTATTAGATTTAGCCGAGACATGACCCATTAAGCGGAATATTCCCCCCAAATGTATACTGTTGATGTCAGCAGACAGTGCCAATTATATTAATTGGGGGAGCCACTTGTCTGTCTGGCCAAATCGCCCCCCTACCTACTCTCGATGTTTTCTTGTAATATTTTTGTGTCATGTATATATGTTTAATTGTATGATAGATTTTTATGTCATCTGCGAACATGAGAAGATTAGAGTATTTTATGACTTCAGTTATACCATTTATGAAAACGAGAAAAATCCATGGTCCAATATGGGAACCCTTAGGAACTCCTGACGTTACTATGATTATTTTAGATTTTTCGCTTCCAATTGACACATATTGTACGCGACTAGACAAATATGAGTTGAACCATTTAATGAAGTTGGATGCAAAGCCAAAGTTGTAAAGACTTTCTAGAGCCTTGTGATGGCAGATGGAGTCAAATGCTTTACTAAAATCAGTTAACACTACGTCTACTTGGTTACGGTTAGTAGATGTAGATCTTCTAGGCATAAACCCATTCTGATTGAGTGATATATGTTGAGCTAGGATTCCTTTAAAGCTGTTGCATACAACCTGAAGAAGCAACAACATATTTAAGTCACATAAAATAAATTGCATGAGAAACAATTTCGGATGTGACTTAAATATGTTGTTGCTTCTTGCTTAGGACTGGTAAGCAATTTGTAGAGCTCATGTATTTGGTTATTTGCGCCAATAAAGTTGCTTCCATTGTCGGACAGGATTTGTTTAGGTAATCCTCTCGTGGCGATAAAACGTTTCAGGACCCCCATAAATGATTCCGTTGATATTGTTGATGCCAGCTCCAAATGAACTGATCGAGTAACCATGCAGACGAAACACGCCAAATACGCCTTTGTAGGAATCTTTCCACGCACGTTGTAGTAAACATAGAATGGCCCACAATAATCAACTGCAGTGAAGCAAAATGGTAGGGCTTGATTAACACGCTCGCTTGGTAAGTCAGCCATAATTTGTTGCAGCATTTGTGGTTTGGCTCTAGCACAAATAACACAACTCTTACAAATGGCCTTGCATATTTTTCTACCATGTACCGGCCAATAGTTTAACCTGATAATTGCTAATAGTCCCTGAGGACCAACGTGTAAATTTAATTTATGAAGGAATGCAACTAGAGCACTTGTAACAAAATGTTTTGGATGTAACAATGCGGGATGTTTTGATGTATATGAAAGTGCAGCGAACTTGATACGTCCTCCTACGCGAAGTATTCCATCATCGTCAATGAACAACGATAATGATTTGAGTGTGGAGTTCTTGATTTGAAAATTTTGTAATTTTAGTCCATTGTATTCGTCAGGAAAACAAATCTTTTGTGTTTGCCGTATAAGTGTTTTCAGACCATCCTTAATTTCGCTGCAGTTTAGAGGTCCAGCTCTTCGAATTGAAGGATTTTTCAGGTTGTGAATAAAACGAAGTACATAAGCCGTTGCATTTTGCAAAGTAAGAAATGATGTTCTGCGCGTGAATGAATTTACAAAACCATCTCTTTCATTAACCTCGTTGTCACGAAAACTGACAGTCGTGAATAATGACAATGCAGATGGTTTACTTTCAGGAACATTTTCGGACATTTTGATAATAAATGGTTGATTCCAGTATTCATCATTTTGTGATAAAAATGTTGGGCCTTCCCACCAAAGTTGTGAGTCGATCAGTGCTTTTCGTTGAACCCCTCTGGAAATTAGGTCGGCTGGATTATTTTTGGTGTCTACGTGTAGCCATTGTGATTATTCAGTAGTTGAATGAATTACGAAACTAGACCAACGTGATGCGTCCGAATGAATCCAATGAAGAGTTATTGTGGAATCACTCCAACAATAAATTTGAGAGATCTTGTAGTTGACTATCGATTTATATTTTGCAATCAACTTAGCCAGGAGAACAGCAGCACACAATTCGAGGCGAGGAATGGTGGGCTTGTTCTTAATGGGAGCCACGCGTGATTTTGAGCACAGCAATCGGATGCAAAAGCCAGCTGTTGTCTTGGATCTTACGTACAAAACTGCCCCATAGCCTCTTTCGCTTGCATCAGCGAAACCATGTATTTGAATTACTGCTGGCAACGAATTGTGCTCAAATAGATGACGTGGTATATATAGGTGCTGTAGGTGTTCCAACTCATTGCGATAATTGTTCCAGGCTGTATGATATTGAATTGGAAGTCCTTCGTCCCAGTCATATTTCAGTTTCCAGAGTTCCTGCATGATGCATTTTCCAACCATGACCACTGGAGAAATAAGCCCTCTAGGATCATAAATTTTTGCCAATTCGGACACAATCTTCCTTTTAGTCACTTTGATAGAATCAGTCAATGGTGAAACTTTAATTCGAAAGCAGTCCTTTGTGGAATGCCAGTAGAGACCTAAAGTTTTTATGAATTCCGTTTCCTCAAAAAATAACATATTTTCTCGATCAGCTGACAAAATACCGTCTAACACACTTTCTTCGGTTGAGCACCATTTTCTTAAAGGCATTCCAGCATTTTGTAGAATTGTAGAAACGGAAAGTCTTAGATTTACAGCGTCGGTTATGGAATCAGCTCCAGTTAACAAGTCGTCGACGTACATGTCCTGACGTATGGCTTCGCTGGCAACTGGATTTTGAACTTCGTTTTCTTTAGCTAATTGCAGCAAACATCTAGTCGCCAAAAATGGAGCGGACGTAGTTCCATATGTAACGGTTTGCAACTTATAGGTTTGAACCGGGTCTTGCATGTTGAATCTCCAAAATATGTATTGATATTTGTGATCATGTGGATGAATCAAAACTTGCCGATACATTTTCGATATATCAGCACTAATCGCAACCTTATGAGTTCTGAAGCGCAGAAGGATATCTAATTCGTTTTGCACCACTGGCCCATTTTGCAATAATGAATTCAGTGATTCGCCGTTTGTTGTTTTGGCCGAACCATCGAAGACGACACGTAACACGGTGGAAGAAGAATCCGGCTTGAAAACGCAATGATGCGGCAAATAGAAGTGGTCACGAGATGGATTAACTTCCACCGACATATGTCCTAATTCGACATATTCTGACATGAATTGATTATACGCGCTTCGCAGTTTTATATCCTTCTCCAATCGATTCTCCAGATGAATGAATCGCCTTAATGCCATCTCTGAGGATTCTCCCAGAATCCGTTTCGGATGAGAGAATGGTAAGCGTACCACAAAACGACCATGTTCGTTTCTCTCATGAGTTGATATGAAATGTTGTTCGCAGTAATTGTCAGAACTATCCGAGTGACTTTCCATTTCATCAACTTCCCAAAACCTCTGCAACAATTTATTTAAGCATTCAGGCGAGTTGAGCTCGGCGTGATGACACAAACTTTCACTTCTAGTGGGCATATTTATGCCACCGGATACGACCCATCCAAGCTGAGTTTTTTGTAACAGTGGTAGACCAGGACCTAGCTTAAATTGGCCCACCGATTGTAGTTCGAAGAATGATTCAGCACCAATCAGCATGTCTATTTGATGGCATGAATAAAATCTTGGATCAGCTAATTGAATATTCTTTGGAATGTTCCATTGCGAAATATCAACGTTGAAAGCCGGTTGATTATTACTTATTTTGCTGAGTATTTGTGCTTCAAGCTTCGTAGAATATCCATTGATTTTAGATTTAATTGTTAGCAATGCAGACCCAGCTGAAGATAGCGATGAGCCTCCAATACCTTGAATTGATATGCCTGTCGTTGTTGGATGGATGCCAAGCTTAGACACCAACGATTTGGTGACAAAATTTAATTGGGACCCAGAATCTAGCATGACTCGGGCAGTTACAACGGCTCCACTATAACTGGAAACTAAAACCTCAGCAGTAGCAAGTATGACATAATTTGCCGTAATGGTAGCCAATGCAGCGGGTTGTGCATGAAGAACAGTTGATGAAGAGGTTTGCGGTGTCGTCGAATTCGTGAGTATTGTGGATATATTCGTTGTAAGTGGATTGTGAGATGATGATGAGGATTTCTCTGAAGGTATGATATGCAGTAGCGAGTGATGTTTCAATTTACAATGTCGACAAACATCTTGATTCGGGCAGTTGCTAATGTCATGATTTAATCTCAAACAGTTCTCGCATAAATGAGTTGCTTTTACAGTTTTAATACGATCGTCGACCGACATTGCCAAAAATTGATTGCATCGCATAATAGTATGTCCATCTCGTTTACAATGCACGCAAGAAAATCGATTATTTACATGGAAAGTGGCATTTGAATATGATCTTGGTTGTGATTTAAATAAACTCGATGATCTTGATTTGACACCTAGCGCAGAATTTTGCAGTGCACGTTGATTGATACCCTGGTGTCCTCTTGACATTGAAGCATCATCACGAAATTGACCTTCTATTGAATGACTTCTCATTTTGATGAAATTGGATATGTCTTCTAAAGTAGGAAGAGCATTAATGGGCGCTTGTTCCCTCCATTTCGCCTTTGTGTTGCTATCAAATTTTGAGGTTAACAAATAAATAATCATATCATCCCAGTAGTCAGTTGGGCGGCCAAGGTTTTTAAGTGAGCGTAAATGTGAATTGGCTTCATCAAGAAGATCCAGTAAATTTTGTGATGTTAATCGTTCAATCGATTTCAAGTTGAATAACGCACGAATATGTTCTTCGACTATGTAGTTTACTTTGTCAAATCTATCTACTAAAAGTTGGCGAGCTTGTTCGTAGTTCGATGAAATGAAGTCCAAATTGTTTATCACCTTGGCGGCATTACCTTCTAATGAATTTTTTAGGTTTTTGAAATTTGGTTAAATCGGAGAACCGTGTGTTATTGTGCACATGTGTGTCAAATGACTCAAAAAACGACTTCCATTTTGTTATATCTCCAGTAAAATGATCGAGTTTCATGTCAGGTAGTTTAGGCGTTAAATTTAAATCTTCAACCTTATGGATGCTCTTCATCTTATTCTCTGCCTTTAATTGATCTAGTCTGTCTTCAAGTGCAGGTCTCAAATAAAAATATGATCTATCAACTGTAGCACGTGTATCTGATTCGAGCTCATTTTCATCAAGTGATTCTAAACTTGTCTGAAACTTTATAAATTCATTTCGCTTGACGACTAATTCATCTAGACGAAGTCGAACTTGGTTGGCTTTTGCTGTTATTAAATTATTATCAACAAAATCTTGCAGTTCATCGATAAACTTGAGGATAATTTTAATAGTACTCTTAAGCCGTTTCACCTCTTTATCAGTCATAATTGCAATATAAATTTATATTGTTGAAGAAAATAATAAAAAATGTACTCACAGTAATCCAGATGATTCGATTCAACCACGTTATATAATTCGAGAAATTAACGAATATTATAGCTAACAACGCCTATTGCCACGCTCAATAGCGGTATAGATGAACTGTAAGGTCAGCACGGTTTACGAAAATAATATTTTTTTGTAGTCCGTTATATGATATACGCCACGCGATGTATTTTACCGTAACCTTCACTGATGAATTGCAATCCTACTAAATTACGATGATTAACTGCACAATTCCACTAATACCACACTCACCCACACGTACGCTATGTTTTAGCAGCAATTCGAACACACAAAAATCCAACAAAATCGTACGCAATCTTTAGCAGCAATCCGAAATGTTACACAATTTATTACCAATCAGAAATGTCGTGTATCCCACCGCTGTCACCAATGAAAATTCAAGAAAGTCTTTTCTTTCTTGTATAGCAGCAGAAATTATATTTTTTATCTTGAAATGCAAGCTATTGAAGAATTCGCCGTAAGCGATAAATTAGACTGGGTGTTTATTCCACCTGGAGCTCCTCACTTTGGTGGCCTCCATGAAGCAGCAGTGAAGGCTGCAAAACATCATTTGCGTCGGTTAACCTACAATACGCGATTTAACTTTGAAGAGTTTTCCACATTGGTCAAACAAGTTGAAGCTGTGCTTAACTCAAGACCATTGGTGCCACTACTGTCTGATACTATAGAATTTCTAACTCCCGCTCATTTTTTGATAGGTCGCCCGCTGAGGTCAATACCTGAGTCTGCAGAGTTTGAAACAAAGATTCCCATACTAAAGAAATGGGAAATGGTGTCGAGTTTGCATAAGCAATTCTGGGCGTCTTGGTCAAGAGATTACATCCATCAACTACAACAACGCAAATTTTGGACAAAAACGCAACCTGATTTAAAACTTGGAACAATTGTCATTATCAAGGACGAAAATCTACCACCACTGAAGTGGAAAGTTGGCCGTGTCATCGAAATTAATCCAGGTCCCGATGGTCATGTACGAGTCGCAAAAATTAAAACATCAACAGGCGAATTAACGAGATCCATCACAAAAATTGCCGTTTTACCTGTCAATCTTGAACCAGTTCAACGCGGGGGAGAATGAAGAAGCAAGAAGCAACAACATATTTAAGTCACATCCGAAATTGTTTCTCATGCAATTTATTTTATGTCATGTGTTATGTATTGTATGAAACACTATTCAATTTGGCTTTATCTATTAGATTTATATAATTTATATTCTCTTTACTCTCTGTTATACATATTTATTTTGCTCTTCTATATAACAGTTATATTAAAGCCAAGTTGTATATTGTTTCTTTTTGATTCTGTATTCTGCTGCTGCAGATCTTGTCAGCGACAACATTAATGAAGCTAATTACCAGTCTGACTGCGTGAACTCTGTCTGGGGGGTACTGAAAACTTCGGTTGTCAGTGCTGCTCAACAGACTTTAGGTATAGTGAAAGTCAGACCCAAGAATGATTGGTTTGATGACGAGTGTCGTCTTGCAGTTGAGCAACAAAATATAGCCCATAATGAAGTGCAACAACGTCTCACAATCGCGAGGAAAAACAAGGCTGCTCTTGCAAGAAGGGCAGCTAAGCGGATTTGTAGACGGAAGAAGCGAGAATGGTGGAAGGCCGAGGTTCTGAAAGTACAACAACTCAGTAATGAGCGCAGTTCGCGTAATCTCTTTAAAGGAATTACTGGACTGAACCATACTTTCAGGCCTACGTCAACCGCCATTCGGGACCGGGATGGAAACCTCTGTGTCAACATCGACGCAGTACTTGACGCATGGAGTGGACACTTTACTGACCTGCTTGATGTCCATCATGCGTCACAGACTGTTGTTGAGCCACCTCTAATACAGACTGCGGAGATTTGCACTGAGGAGCCATCCCATGAGGAATTCACTAAAGCCATGCAGAGATTGAAACGAAACCGTGCACCTGGAGTGGACTGCATTAATTCGGAGCTCTTGATATTCGGAGGGGATACTTTGTTGAACTGTCTTTTCGACCTTATTCGATTAGTATGGCGAACCGAAGTTATGCCTGACGAATGGAAAGTGGCCGCGATATGCCCCATCTTCAAGAAGGGAGACCGCTTGAAGTGTGAGAATTATCGCGGTATAGCTCTCCTTTGCACAGCTTACAAGTTACTGTCATACATTGTATTGGATAGAATCACTCCTCTGGCGGAGGGCTTGGTTGGTGACTATCAAGGAGGATTTCGTCCGAATCGATCAGTCACCGATCAGGTCTTTTCGCTGCGGATGATTCTATCTAAATATTATGAGACATCCATCCCCGTACATCAGGTGTTCCTGGATTTCCGGCAGGCCTATGACTCGATCAATCGAGAGAGTCTATGGTCTGCCCTGGAATACCTAGGAATGCCAACAAAACTGGTACGACTATGTAGGATGACAGTGACGCAGTCTCAATGCTGTGTTAAAGTTGAAAACAGGCTATCGACAAGTTTTGTAGTTAACTCGGGTGTTCGGCAGGGAGATGCTCTGTCCCCGATACTCTTTAATCTCATGTTGGAGTACATCTTTCGTAAAACTGAAACACCGCAGCGTAACATCTTATATCGCCAGTCCAATCAGGTGCTTGCATATGCAGATGACATATGCGTGATTGGACTGAATAGCAACGGAGTGAAAGAAATACTTGATCCGCTTGTAGAGTTTTCAGCTTCTGTTGGACTTCAGATCAATGAGTCCAAAACGAAATACCTGATCTCTGGTTTTAGGGACAGTGGCACACCAGATTTTAGTAGTGGCCACCACACGTTTGAGGGAGTGAGGAGGTTCAAATATTTGGGTTCTCTTATCACTCACGATAACAGTGTGGGTGAGGATATTAAAGTGCGGCTGGCAGCTGGCAGTCGTTCTCTGTATCCTCTAAGGCCACTGCTAAAATCTAAACACTTATCAAGTGCCGTGAAGCTGAAGCTTTACAAAGCGTTGATCAGGCCCGTTGTTATGTTTGGATGTGAAAGTTGGGCGCTGACGGATGAATACGAGAGATGGCTCCTAACATTTGAGAGAAGAGTCATGCGTGTGATCTACGGCCCAAAACGCGAAATAGATGGTACCTACCGAGCTCTGTACAATATCGAGATCAGAGATCTGATGAAGATCCCCGATATTGTACATGAAATAAGATCTCAGCGAGTACGCTGGCTCGGTCACGTTCTGCGTGCTGATCCGGAACGAATTGTGCAGCGATCTCTGAAAGGAGAGCCACCATATGGTAGGCGCAGAGGTCGTTGCCGGCGACGATGGCTCCACGATGTAGAGAACGACTTGGCCTCTTCAGATTGTCTTAGACAGTATGAAGACCATGCTCAGGATCGAAACCGTTGGAGCCGGGTTGTTGACTCAGTAAGGGGCCAGTAATGGCCTTTAATACTGTTTATTATTATTATTATTCTGCTGCTGCTGGATTAACATATACGCTGCTGCTATATAATAAAGAAATGTTTACAATAAAAATATAATTTCTGCTGCTATACAAGAAAGAAAAGACTTTCTTGAATTTTCACAACCTGTTCGAATAAGTTTGCTATGGTTAAAGTGCTTGATATCCTTGTAACCGTGTAACTTTAGATATTTCCCATGTATCAGAGAATATTCCGGATGTTAACGAGAGGTTGTATATATTCCGTAATGGTTTTACTAAAATATTAGCATATTTTTTAAATATTGACGTTGGAATATTATTCGGCCCACATCATACATTTGTGTTGGTTTTGGTTGGTGTTAGTCAAAACCGTCTATAATACAAGCCGGAATGACATGTATACTATTAAATTTTTTTGACTACACACGCGATAGTGTGTGTCGTATATGTATATGCCAAAACTGAATGACAGCAAACATGCAACAGTGTTGGTGTCGTGAATTTACACGAAGCAAAATAAATTGTATCAATTTTGTTTTGATTTACATGGTAACTAATACATTCGCGTGTGCATTATTCTTTTGTAGTATCTGCGTGCGAAGCGTTTGTTCCGGCTTGTATTATAGACGGTTTTGTGTTAGTTAAAATGGAAGAAAAAATCGACATTTCCATTTTTCTATGTACATCAAAATTGTTTGCAATTTTTTATTCCGAAAGAACACGAAAAGTGATTTACATCAAAAAACCGGTAAAAAAAATTATTTTTATTTTTATGTACATCACTTTTTGTGGCCCGAAAGAACACAACACAAGATAAATGGTGACATGTTGACTATTGTCTATAACCACTATATTCTACCCTTTTTCAAATCGAGGCTAAATAATAATAATAAACAATATCTAAAGGCCATTACTAGCCCCTTACTGAGACAACAATCTGGCTCCAACGGCTTCGATCCCGGGCTTGGTCTTCATACTGTCCTAGACAACTGGCAGAAGCCAAGTCTTTCTCTACACCGTTGAGCCATTGTCGCCTGCAACGACCTCTGCGCCTACCATGTGGTGGCTCTCCTTTCAGAGATCGATGCACAATTCGTTCCGGATCAGCACGCAGAACGTGACCGAGATCTTCATCAGATCTCGAAATTTTACAGAGCTCGGTCTGTACCATCTATCTCGCGTTTTGGGCCGTAACTCATACGCATGACTCTTCTCTCTGCAAATGTAAGGAGCCATCTCTCGCACTCATCCGTCAGCATCCAACTTTCACATCCAAACGTAACAACGGGCCTGATCAACGATTTGTAAAGCTTCAGCGTCACGGCACTTGATAAGTGTTTAGATTTTAGCAGTGGCCTTAGAGGATACAAAGAACGACTGCCAGCTGCCAGCCGCACTTTAATATCCTCACCCACACTGTTATCGTGAGTGATAAGAGAACAAATATTTGAACCTCCTCACTCCCTCAAACGTGTGGTGGCCACTACTAAAATCTGGTGTGCCATTGTCCCTAAAACCAGAGATCAGGTATTTCGTTTTGGTCTCATTGATCTGAAGTTCAACTGAAGCTGAAAACTCTACAAGCGGATCAAGTATTTCTTTCACTCCGTTACTATTCAGTCCAATCACGAATATGTCATCTGCATATGCAAGCACCTGATTGGACTGGCGATATAAGATGTTGCGCTGAGATGTTTCAGTTTTACGAAAGATGTACTCCAACATGAGATTAAAGAGTATCGGGGACAAAGCATCTCCCTGCCGAACACCAGAGTTAACTCCAAAAATTGTCGATAGCCTGTTCTCAACTTTAACACAGCATTGAGACTGCGTCACTGTCATCCTACACAGTCGTACCAATTTTGTTGGCATTCTTAGGTATTCCAGGGCAGACCACAAACTCTCTCGATTGATCGAGTCATAGGCCTGCCGGAAATCCAGGAACACCATATGTACGGAGATGGATATCTCATCATATTTAGATAGAATCACTCGCAGCGAACAGACCTGATCTGTGACTGATCGATTCGGACGAAATCCACCATGATAGTCACCCACCAGGCCCTCCGCTAGAGGAGTGTGTCTGTCCAATACAATGTATGACAGTAACTTGTACGCTAATACACAATTTGGCTTGTATCTTATTTACATTTGTGTTGGTTTTGGTTGGTGTTAGTTAAAATGGAAGAAAAAATCGACATTTCCATTTTTCTATGTATATCAAAATTTTTTGCTATTTTTTGTTCCGAAAGAACTCGAAAAGTGATTTACATCAAAAAGCCGGTAAAAAAATGTATTTTTATTTTTATGTACATCACTTTTTGTGGCACGAAAAAAAACGACATAATGTCCGATTTTAGATGAAGAAAAATGCTTGCCATGCAAAATTTTGCAGGCAAAAGCGAGCTACACACAACACAATACAAAAAAAATCCATTAGTTAAACTGAGAAAGAGTATGTAAACAAAAACGGCGATGCTATAATAAAACATAACCTCAATAACATTTAATTATTTTGAAATGGATACTTATATTATTATTTATTAAAATATGCACCATATTTCTTACAATTATTATGAATATGCCTACGAAATAATTCGTAGAAAAAGAAATAGTATTCAATGAACGACATTCAAAGAACCAAAGTAGAATCTCAAGAATCACCATACATGGTATAGAGGAAATTTAGCAAATAGAAAGTTTTGGTTGGTCAAAAATAAAACTCTTTTTATAATTCACACAAATTAATTAAGCTTAATTTAATTTAAATTTCTAGCAAAAATTTTATTATAACATTTATTTTAGGAAGAAATATACGAACTTATTTTATAATTCGATCAATTTTGGTTTGTGTTTCTCGCAGTGAATTTCTCAATCCTGTGGTACAGTTCCGTGTATATAAAATATTCAATGATGCTGATATCAATTCTTGCACTTTAGCACCAACATTTGATTGTTTTGTTAAATATGATGTGAATGAATCAATTGATTTAATTAAATAATATTCATCGCCATTGGTTGACCACATACGATCATTTAAAGATACTAGCCTAGTAAATGTTTCCAAGTCCTTCAGTAGTACATCATTATGGGCAAATGAACCACCGGTGTCATTACGCATACACATTACTGCGCGAGCCAAGTATTCAAAGGGTTGGTTCAATTTAATTAGATTGCTATAATATAAACAACATT
The DNA here is from genome assembly GCA_951394425.1 of Tipula unca. NCBI lineage: Eukaryota > Metazoa > Arthropoda > Insecta > Diptera > Tipulidae > Tipula > Tipula unca. Next base: position 122,005,382 of record OX596382.1, read on the forward strand.
TTAAGTCCTCACAATAATGTCAAAGTATTAGAAAACACTCACCTTTGCATAGACGCTAAATTATCAAGTACTTTGGCGGCAGCTGAATGTTGTAAATTGTTCATGGTATTTCCATAATAAATCAGCCAAAATGAGATTATCGGGATTTTTATCGACCGTCTGTTTCAAATAAGCTCCCAATGACGGCTCGGAAATTCCCAAAAGCATTTCAAGTAATTGATGCGACAACAACCAATCGTAAACTGAATTATTCAATAATTGATCAGAGGTTTGCAATGCAATTCCACCAATAGGTAAAATATTCTGTGTAATGGTATCTTCTTCAACACCAAGAAACTCATTCAACGTAGTATCCACGCAATTATTTCCTGCATTGACACACGTAGCATTTATAAAAATTTTCTTAAGCATTTGAATGATTTCTTTATAACAATTTACGTTATGTATACGCAATATAACCCTCTTGATCTTCAACTTGTTCATTTTGACGATTATAATGAATTGCCGCATCATTTGGATCTAGCTTTGATGTACCGGAAAAAAAAAGACAAAAACGCATGCAAAATTTTGCTTGTTTATATTGCTGTTCTTGTCATTCACACATAAATTGTAATAAACTAGTGTCTTCTTTTTTTGCCGGCCAAACATTTTCCTACATCTAAAGTCCGATTTAAGTCCGATTAAAGTCCGATTTAGATGTAGAAAAATGTTTGTTGAACATAAAATACAAATATTGGTTAAATTAAATAAAATTTCCCAGTATTATGCCCGATGTTCTATATAGTACATGAAGTTCTGTTAATTAAAATACGCAGATAAGGCACATTCGATTGAGGTGAATAAACTAAATTATCTGAATCAACTGAAGTGAAGGTGGATTCTTGATTCCATTCATTTAATGTTAAACTACATGTTTTAATTCACTATTGTTGAAATAAAATTTAAATAAACTTTATTTTTCGATGTACTCGATAAAAAAATGTCGAGTTCGTGTACCATAATTTTATCGAGTACATCGAAAAATAAAGCTTAATTTAATTTTATTTCGATTAAAGTGAATTAAAATATGTAGTTTCACATTAAATGTACAATATGTATTGATAAAAAAGTAAATTAATTTAGTTTTTACTTAGACTGTGTCCGAAACCTGTGATAAAAAATCGTGAATTAACTTTTTGACATTTGTTTGATACTTATTCCCCTATATTCACGATTTTTTATTATGCTGTCCGAAATGTGTAATAAATCTCCACACCTAATAAGGTTTTTTCCCACGTAATATATGTCAATTTTAGTTTTCATAACCTCAAATTTTCAGTGACAACTAATAAATTGCACAGAAAATTTAAAAAAATGAATATTAAAATAATGGATGCGATAATCCTTTTAATGTCACATTATTATTATTATATGTATTAATAATTTTATAATATATTATTATGTATGAATACATCATATGTTGCACATGCGTACACAAATTATTCGACAGCTGTCAAAAATTATCATAGTAATAGACTCGAATAATTTGGGTGTGTTCGGTATTATCAAGTAAATTTCAAATAATTAATTCACGATTTTTTATCACAGATTTCGGACACAGTCTGAATAAACGAGAAAATTCTTATCCAGTATAGTATTCCAACTCGAAACTTTTTGAAAACGCACCCTACGTGTACATATCCATGTTTTGTCTACTATACTAATGTAGGTGACAAAATTATTGTACCAACTGTAAAGGTGAGTTCGCGACTCGCGAGGTCGAATATTTATCCTAGCTATTTACATCCGAGCTCTAAACCAATAAAATCACCAAAAAAGTTCATCCATTTCCCCACTTTCAATATAAAATATTTTTATCTCACGGTCGGATGTAAATAGCTCGGGTATATACCGACCTCGCGAACTCACCATAAACGTTATAAATTTATGATTTTCGAAAATTCAAAATTGAAGGAAAGGGAAAATGGTGTTGTCCCTATCCCCCAATGGATATGCCCGTGTGGGTGTGAGACGCAATTACAAAATCAAAAGTAATAAGTTTGTTTAACCGAGAAGAGATATTACTGCAGCAATGGCGAAAATAAATAATTGTCCAGTGCTAAATATAACTGAAATAATAGATAAACTATTCAACAATAAACTATTATCCGATGTTATATTTTCTTGTGATGATAAGGTGATCAGCGCCCATAGTTTCCTGTTGATGAGCCGCAGCGTTGTGTACGAAACGGAGTTTAGCACAAATCAAGGTGTTCAAAAATTGATTCCTATACAAAACTATAATTATGAAACGTTCTACGAATACGTTCGATTTATATACACAGATAAGTGCACCATAACGAAGCAAAATGTAACGGCGCTGCTCGAATTATCAGTAAAATATAAGATACCGAAATTGGAAAATATGGTGATTGCATATATTATTGGTAGTGAATTTAGTTTCACCGAAAAATTTAAAATTTATGAATTTTGTGAAACCGAAAACTATCAATTGCTACGTAATTTGGTTTCCAATTATATCGGACCAATAATCCCGGATATAATTAAATCGGATTATTTTACAACAATTCAACCGAATATATTGGAATCAATTTTAAAAATGGATATGATTGGTACTGATATTAACCCCGTTAAAGAGGCTGATCTATTTAATGCGCTGATCAAGTGGATGAATCATTATTGTGCAAAGAATGGGGTTGACTTGTCGGAACGACGGGCTAAATTTGATGGATTAATACGATTGATAAGATTTCCAATTATAGTATTTGCTGAACTAATTGCCTGTATCCAGAAAAGTGATAATTTATTTACGGAGTCGGATTATGTGACATTTTTTACATCGGAACCTGGTAGAATGTGGAATTGTACAAGAAGGAATACAAATTTTAACAATTACCGCGATCAATATGATGCCTACTATGATTACAGTCCATGCAGCTCAAAATTAAAGCAAAAGTTCGAAGTGACCGAACAACTATTGATCACTGGTTTAAGATTTATATCACGTGACATTACCAGTTTTCAGCTGATTGATGACTCCAATCCACATACTCCACTGATAAAAATGAATGTAACACCATGTTCATCATATGAAGTAATTGTAAGTCTTGGTGATTCATTTCTGTTGCAACCGAATTCTAAATATTCTATAAATATAATACCTAATTATAATTCAACTGCATCTACTCTAGCAACGGGTAAAATACAGAAAGAGTTTGTTAAGTATTACAAAGAATTGTTAGGCGATCCTAGACTTGTTGAAATTATTTTTAAAATGCCTTAAAATTTCTATATTTTAAAATAAAACAGTTAAATGAATTTTAATTTATTTTCCTTCATTTTATCGATAATGATATCAGTAATCGATAGCTAGCGGAGATTGGAATTTCAAAGATCGTTTGTTCGATTATATTTTACAAATCAGAAATTTTTATATGTACCTACTGCAATTCCATCAAGTTTGAAATTGATACATTTGTTCAGTTTAACGAGTGCCACGATTTATTGCTTCATTTCAACCGCCTAAAGGTATACTGAACAAGCCGAACAACCTATACAATACTACACTTGGCCAATTCAAACACTCCAGACCACGTTTTGAAAATTACATTTTATGCTTTCCTAATTGTTCAAACAAAGTTTTAGCATATTTCACAAATCAAAATCATGTGACCTTATTGTGCCGATAACCTTCTTGCGCTTCGGGTGTATGTGGCCAGTATGTTGGCTTATTGATTGGATCTATAGCTTCTTCTGGGAATGAATCGCGATAATCTTCCATGGTCATTTGATCGTATGGTAACAACAATTGAAAATGTTGGATTTCCTTGTGGTATAAACCGATACGATCCTTGACTTGGACTGTATATACTCGAAGGTAGAGAAGTGACAAGTTTTGTAAATATAATTAATATTGAGAAATGTATAACTATGAGAAAGTGTGTTTGCTATATAGGAGCTTCTAGTTATTTACTTATTCATGAATAAAATTGTATTCTATTTCGTAATCAATTCCGTAATATCTATTGTGATCATAGCCTACTCGATTCTATTTTGATATGTTTGAAAGAAATTTATTCAATTTGTGGAATTTGTTGGTTATGTTACTAGAAACTTATCAAAATTTATCTATAAAATGTTGCCATTTTTCATTCATTCACTCCTTTCGTTTTTTCAGTAAAGAAAATACTGCCAGTAAATTTTTCGTATGGAAATCAGGCTTTAGTAATCCATACGATAGAAAGATAACCAACCTTTCCTGGAGGATAAGCTTGTAACTCTCCGAGTTTGACGTTATGTTTATCTAGGACTTGAAGTTCTGTTAATTGACGAGTGTAAAAGCACATATTACTAATATACATATGCGACATTACTCAACTTTTATATGAAACTTTTTCAACCGAGTTATTTTTCGCAAGGGATGCATATGCAACTATATTTTTATGATAATACATAATTTTATAGTGGCATAATTATTTTAAAAAAAATCAATTTACAAAACATGACAGTGTACAAAATTTAAACAGTGACATCAGCGTCATAAAGTACAACTACTGCGCTTATTTAATTTATTTGATGCCATATCTGTCAAAATACCGGCATTTTCTAAACATTTTTGTATCTTTATTTAAATTAATTGATTTAATAAAAATTGTAGCTTTATTTAAATAAATTGATTTAATTGAATTTTGTGATAATGTGAATCGAGTAATTTCAATGAGTAAAATGACAAAACCAGGCAGTCATTATGTGTATGTTTGTTTCAAATGACTATAACTGGAAGGGACAAACAATGAATGTCACGGTATGTATTTCATAACAATCTTAACTATAATAATCGATATGTATATTGTTTGTGGGAAATTCTGATGTTTTGTTGGTGCTTTTAATAAAAATTCCAGCAAAACCGAAGCTGTAAAAGTAACTACGAATAAATGAGTTATGTAATTCAATTATATCTTTCAGGCTGCTCAACCAATTTCCCATCCATACGCAAAATATAAATATGAAGAGCTTGAAAATGACCTGGATCCTAAACGAATACGTAAATCACTAGTTGAATTGAATTGAACTAGTCACACAATCGTGTTTTTCATACGTTTTCATGTTGCAACATATCCTGTGGTTCAATAGAAGTTGAAACACCCGATGAGCTACAAATTCTTTGTGGACGAATGAAAACAGTTATGGAAGAATACTATAAAGGCTTTCAATCCGGAGAAAATCACAAGGGATATTTTCGTCAGGTTACTGTGCGTACGACAAAAGCAACCAACGATTTTTAATGTTGGTGTGTCGTGTTTTACCCGGGGTCTACACTATGCAAATATGCTGATATTTTCTCTCATGAAATTAAATTTACCAATGTATGTGTAAGTATAATATTATACATATTTTGACATTCTCAGCAAATTATCAGGAGGCTATTTCACGAAAAAATTATCATGAAATTTTCACGAAAAGTCACTATGGTTTTCATTTTTTTCATAGCTGCATAAAAAAAATATTCACGATTTTAAAAACCTACTAATTTTCTGACAGTATTCACCGAATTTTATTTGACATTCGAAGAAATTATCATGAGAGTAAAATGCCCAGTTATGATAATTTTTTAACAAATATTTAACAATACATTGAAAAAAACACATACAAACATAAATTATCATGAGAGAAAATATCAGCAAATTTGCATAGTGTAGACCCCGGGTTATCTAAATTAGAAGCTTCAATACAATCCGGAAATTATTATGAAGCTCATCAAATGTATAGAACATTATATTTTCGGTATTTGTCACAAAAAAAATACGAAGAATTATTGGAGCTTTTATATAAAGGTGCCACAACACTTTTGAAACATGAACAATCAGCGAGTGGAGCTGATTTAAGTCTTCTAATCGTGGATGTTTTGGAGAAAGCAAATTTATCGGACTATGAAATTTGGATTCAGCGTATCGGTGTTTTATTTAATTAAATTGCTCCTAATGTTATTGAACGGGAAACTTTATTGGTATTATATTTGGTACAATTTGTTTTATTTGTAAGTTATTTATGCTAGATTATTTTTTACAGATTAAGGCAATATCATGGAGTAGCGAAGTGTCCAAAGCGAAATTAGGCCATCCGTAATTACATAAACTAATTGCAGACATTTTTTGGTCTGAAGGCAATCTAGAGCAAGCTCGGCATCATTATTTGTTGTCAAAAGACGGAGCTGGATGCGGTCAAATGTTGATAACAAAACTAAATGATATTCGAAAGAAACTGATTTATTTATAGCTCAAGTAGTTTAACAGTTATGTATAAAAGAACGCACCGCAGCTTTTGAAACGTTCGAAACATATACAAAATACCATCCAAAAATTACGTGTTGAGCCACCATTTAAATTTCCACTTATTAACTTTTTGTACATTTTATTGCACAATTTAGATACAAAGAAATTATCCCTATTCAAAGCGTTATGTGAATTATATAAACCATCGCTTGATAGAGATTCGTCATACGACAAATATTTACAAAAAATTGGTATAATTTATTTTGATGCCCCAGCACCACAACCGCAACGTACTAACGCAATGTAAGATTTTTAATAATAAAAATGAAATGCAGATATTTTTTATTGATATATTGCTTTATTTATTTATAACACAAAAAACTTCAAATAAACACTAAAAATTGACAGCTCTAGACATACTGTTCATGCTGATGATTAACAGACAAATTAATTCTCCCAATCCAGCAAGCTTCCATAACCTAAAAACTAATTAAATCATCATTTTAAAATACATGTTAATATATTTAAAATTACGATTAACAAAAGATAAAATTATATAAAATATAAATAAAATTAAAAATTTAATTTTTTCAACTTACTTGTTACTACATATATATAAATCACTATGAAAGTTTCAATGTTTTGACAGAAGTTTGGAATATTAAAAAAAAAAATTTTTAACAGTGCAAGACTGTCAAATAATTTCAAAACATTCGTAAGGGATGCAGACAAAATTTTCGGTTGACGAATTGTCGCATATGTATATTATTAATATGTGGTAAAAGTAGAGAAAGCGCCTCCCTTGGAAAAAAAGAAAACAAAATATACATGCATAATGACTTTTGTGATTTGTGGGATCGATTTATACAAAATAAGATTTAAATTTCAATACAAAAACCACACTTTGGTAAAATTTCACACTAATTTGTTTATGTTTATTCCGAAAATAAATCATAAACAGGACACTGCGTGCATATTCGCTTCAAAATTTATCCGCTACGAAGAGCTTGTAACTCTCCACTTAAAATGACTCATATCGGGTTTCCATCGTGATAGTAAAATAGTTTAATAGTATTTATGCTATTAAACTACGACGATGGAAACGCGAAGTTGGTAGTATAATACTTTATTATAATATTTCAGTATACTATCTATCAAAAATAAAGTAGGTATCAAATTATATTTTTAACAATATAATATTTCATGACAGTGTACTTTTTTATTACAATTTCGATTCGTTCGAAGTTTTTTTTGTGGTATTTTGATATAATTATACGTTTTTGATTTACATACATAGTTATTGTGATTTGATCATTGTAATGAAATTTGTATAAAACATTAAAAGACAAATTTCAATATTCCAACATAATTATACAGCTTACTTCACACTATATGATGGAAACCCGACTATGAATATACCGGGTTTCCATCGTCAATAGTATAATAGTATAATAGTATTATAATATTATACTATCATTCATAGTCGGGTTTCCATCATATAGTGTGAAGTAAGCTGTATAATTATGTTTGAATATTGAAATTTGTCTTTTAATGTTTTATACAAATTTCAATACAATAATCAAATCACAATAACTATGTATATAAATCAAAAACGTATAGTTATATCAAAATACCACAAAAAAAAATTCGAACGAATCGAAATTGTAATAAAAAAGTACACTGTCATGAAATATATTGTTAAAAATATAATTTGATACCTACTTTATTTTTGATAGATAGTATACTGAAACATTATAATAAAGTATTATATGTACTACCAACTTCGCGTTTCCATCGTCGTAGTTTAATAGTATAATACTATTAAACTATTATACTATCACGATGGAAACCCGGTATGTGTATATATATATGAAGTATATTAGCTATTTCTAATTATGTATGCCTGTTTGCTCGTCATACTTTGAAAATATTTCACCAGATGTCATATACTACTTTGCATTGAGAGGCGTTTTCAAATTAATGCCGAAAGTTTCGAAATTAGATGTTTTTCAAATATGTATATATACATATTTGTTAATTAATGTAATTATTTTAATGTAAACATTAAAATATTTAGCCTGATTTCTATACGCAAAATTTACTGGCAGTATGTTTTTTACTAAAAAGACGAAAGAAATAAAAATATTGAAAATTCCATTCGAATGACAAAAACAACCTTTTGACAAGTTTTGGGTAACATAACCAATAATTTCATAAATTTAAATAAACGAAAAATAATTTCTTTACGTCCATAATAAATAAAAACGTATTGGAAGTAAATAAACAGGGGCCGATCATAATTAGGGATTTGACAGCAGTACGAAACAGTACTATGGAATCTTCAGAACTTCGTATCTCAACTGGAATGGAATTGACTACGCTGTTTCTTTTGTGATTATGACGAAAATAGTTTAACGATAAAGTTTTACAATATGGCCAACAGGAAAGAAAGTAAGTCTGCTATTTCTTAACCGATTGATGAAATTCGACATGTTGGATTTGGATGTATATAACAGAAAAATATGATTCTCGTTGGAAGAAGAAGTAACCTCGTTGCATTTGGTTACAGATATTCCAGAATTTTATACAAAAATATTATTTCATTATAACCGCTCATGTTGTTTTAAAATGTCTTGTTTCGTATATATACGATATAAGCAGTTTCATATCATGTACTAATATTTTGTGTTCTTTTATCTCATATCTTATTTTGAAATTTTGTAATATGTAGCTATGACCGGAACCAAATCGTTTACATGTATCCATGTTTGATCTACTGTACTAAATTGCAGGTGACAAAATTGTTGTACCAATTATAAACCAATTATAAATTTATTTAAAAATGATTTTCGAAAATTCGAAATTGAAGGAAAGGGAAATAAAATGATGTTGTCGCAATTACAAAACAAAAACAATAAATTTGTTTAACCGAGAAGATATATTACTGCAGCAATGGCGAAAATAAATAATTGTGCAGTGCTAAATATAACTGAAGTAATAGATAAACTATTCAACAATAAACTATTATCCGATGTTATATTTTCTTTTGATGATAAAGTGATCAATGCCCATAGTTTCCTGTTGATGAGCCGAAGCGTTGTGTACGAAACGGAGTTTAGCAAAAATCAAGGTGTTCAAAAATTGATTTTTATACAAAACTATAATTATGATTATGAAACGTTCTACGAATACGTTCGATTTATATACACAGATAAGTGCACCATAACGGAGCAAAATGTAAGGGCGCTGCTCGAATTATCGGTAAAATATAAGATTCCGAAATTGGAAAATATGGTGAGTGCATATATTATTGGTAGTAAATTTAGTTTCACCGAAAAATTTAAAATTTACGAATTTTGTGAAACCGAAAACTATCAATTGCTACGTAATTGGGTTTCCAATTACATGTAAATCGGACCAGTAATCCCGGATATAATTAAATCGGATTATTTTACAACAATTCAACCGAATATATTGGAATCGATTTTAAAAATGAATGATTGGTACTGAAATTAATCCCGTTAAAGAGGTTGATCTATTTAATGCGCTCATCAAGTGGATGAATCATTACTGCGCAAAGAATGGGATTGACTTGTCGGAACGACGGGCTAGATTTTATGGATTAATACGATTGATAAGATTTCCAATTATAGTATTCGCTGAACTAACTACCTGTATCCAGAAAAGGGATAATTTATTTACGGAGTCGGATTATGTGAAATTTTTTACATCAAAACCTGGTAGAATGTGGAATTGTACTGTGCGACGCGTATGCTCGACCAATATTAAAAATAATCTAGAAATTCAACAGGCAAAAAGGAATACAAATTATAACAATTACCGTGATGAATGCAGCTCAAAATCAAATCAAATGTTCGAAGTGACCGAACGACTATTGATCTTTAGATTTATATCACGTGACTACCAGTTTTCAACTGCTTGATGGCTCCAATCCACATACTCCACTGATAAAAATGAATGTAACGCCATGTTCATCATTTGAAGTAATTGTAAGTCTTGGTGACTCAATTATGTTGCAACCGAATTCTAAATATTCTATGAATATAATACCTAGTAATTAATCAACCGTATCTACTTCAGCAAAGCGTAAAATACAGAAAAAGTTTGTTAAATATTACAAAGAATTGATAGGCGATCCTAGACTTGTTGAAATTATTTTTAAAATTCCTTAAAGTTTCTATATTTTAAAATAAAACAGTTAAATGAATTTTGATTTATTTTCCTTCATTTTATCGAGATTTCTGATATAGAAATCGATAGCTAGCAGAGATTGGAATTTCAAAGATCGTTTGTTCGATTATGTTTTACAAATCATTAATTTATATACTACCATCAAGTTAGAAATTCATACATCTTGTTCAGTTCAACGTGTGCCATGATTTATTGCTCATTTCAATCGCCTAAATGTATACTCAACAAGTCATTTAACCTAGAATGCTACGCAGTGACTACCTTAAATTTAAACACTCCTGACCACTTTTTGAAAATTACATTTATTTTTTCCTAATTGTTGAAACAAAGTTTTAGCATATTTCAATCAAAATCCTGTGATCTTAATGGGCCGATTGTGCCGGATCAGCTGGCTTATAACCTTCTTGTTCTTCGGGTGTATGTGGCCAGTATGTTGGCTTATTGATTGGATCTAGAGCTTCTTCTGGGAATGAATCGCGATAATCTTCCATGGTCATTTGATCGTATGGTAACAATGATTGCAAATATTGTATTTCCTTTTGGTATGAACCGATACGATCCTTGGACTCCCTGACGTATTTATCAACTTCATTTTTGATTTCTTTGCCTTGCCCTTCGATCTTAGCAGTTACATTATCGGCTGGGTATGGCACCTTCAATGCATCGTATTGTTTTTGGAAAGTATCAACCAATCCGGTAACAGTAATACGTGATTTATAGAATGCCCAATCGATGGTTGGTGGTGTTTCTGGATTGGCAATTACGCTGCGCAAAAATTTATCGCTCTTCGTTTTGAAAGCAGTGAAATTAGTTCGCTGATTTGGTGGAACACGTTCGGCCAATGCCGACCAATTGATGGAGGTTTTTGTGATACGACGAGCAGCCATTTTCCCTAAATCGAAATGGTGAAATTATCCAATTAATGTGTTTATTTAATTACAAACTATGTAATTTCACAAAATTTCTAGGATTTTTCTTACCGAAAATTAATTATTTGCTCTGATATAATCGTTCTGCCTTTTCAGTGACACAAGAAAAACTTTTTTTCAATAAAAATGGATTCAAACTATTTTTATGTAATCTCGCGACCCACAATTTTATTTTGACAATAATAAATTCCAACTTTATGTGTCTAGGGTACCAATAGTCCAAACAATAATATTGTGGAAACTAGTTTTGGGTATTAATATTTCGACCATCATCCAAGCACCCGAACATAAATAAACATATATTTAACAATTGTATTTATAAAACTGGTTTTTACTCAAAAATGAATACAAAAATCAAAAAAACTCCAACACCAACCTCAATGGTATGTGAAATAACGCGTCTTAAGTCCCAACAATACTTTTTAGAAAAATCACAAAATTTAATTGCACCACGACTTTCCGAAAACGATAAAATCGAAAAAGATTTACTGAAAGAGATCGAATTGCGGGAGGCGAACAATGCACAAAAATTTGCTACATTCAAAAGTGACATACTAACGGAATCAAAATCGTTGCTAAACGAAATTGCCGATTTTAAATCAAAAATTATGCACGATAATCTCAAAAATATGGATATAATTTTGTATCGAAATCGGGTGATCGAAATGAATAACAATATAGCGAATTTAACTAAAACGCTGAATATAAAACTGGAGGCATTAAAAACAGAGTATATTGATATTAACGGCTCCATTCCAGAAGTTCCAGATTTTCTGCAGGATGTTCCCAAATACTTTGTTTCACAGAAGAAGATTATAAAGAAGGCGATTAGTGAACCGATACTCAATGAGGATTTGAAAGAGTATGAGAAATTTCTGGAAGAAACAGGCGGGCATACTGGCGGTTGGAATGACCATCAGCATAACTTGTATCAACGATTGAAAACGATTTATAAGACGAATTTAAATAGGATCACTGATGTTTTGAAAAAAGATTATCCAGGTATATTATCTATTTAAGATTTTTGTAAGAGTTCATATAATAAAATCTAAAAATTATATCTTCTCGATAGATATTACACATGGTGAAGTGAAGAGGCATGACACGTGGTTTATCAACTATTTGCTGGTCAGCAACAAAAGGAAGACTGTCTTTAACGGTTGGAAAAATAATTAAATTTTTTCTGTTTATCTGTAATAATTTATTAAGTAGCAATTCTAATAAAGCAAGATACTTTTATTCAGCTTTACAAGGAGCTTTTTGTTCTGTTCGATAATTCGAACAATTTTGATCACAATATCGAAGTCTAGCCGTAGGAGGCTACTAAACGGATGGAACACTTTGCAAGTGACTCCGGGCTAGATTATTAATGACATGTCTCACTACCAGGATTAAACTGTTATGGTTGTGGCGAGATCTCTATTTGAGTAGGGAAGCTACCGTATATGTAAATTTGTGTCTCGACTGTATAATGGGAACGAGTCTGCGAAGATAAGGATCGGCAATAATCAATTCTAACACGAAGTACGGAAGAAAATAGTTTCATGGATGAAAATTCGAGTGTCGAATGACCGGATGAAGGCTCGGTATGGCGTGCGGGTCAATAACAGTTGTTTCGAAGAAGGTGATTAATTAGGGCGCCAGTACCTTCACCAGAAGAGGGGTTTATCGCCAAAGCGGCAACGATCATGGTAGGGATCATCCACAGTCATTACAAAGCTAAATAACGATTTTTATTGGATTAAGAAAGGGCAGCGGGGAAACCGAAGGTGATGCACTTTAGAGTGATCAGCACTCTACAGGGTAGGTTACTCGGATCCCGTTCGGGACGAATCAGGATTAGGTGGGAGTAGTGTTACGATTGTAGTGACATCTCTATTTGAGTAGAGAAGCTAACGTATATATATAAATGTGTCAAGACTATTCAAGAATAGTTTAGACACTTCTTCGAATATTATGGTATATTGTATTAGGTTAAAATGTGTGGTACAAATACGAGATGTAATGTAAGGAGTGGAATCTTTTGGAAAATAGCAGTTTCAGATCATCATATTACTAGATGGCTCCAAATCAAGTGTAACACAGCCATGATGCTGCTAGTTGTCAATACTATCAATTAAATTTAGAATATTTCAACATTTATAACGATCATTATCAACGCCGAACAAAGCGTAATTAACAAAACAAATCGTAGTTTCTTAAATTTTCTTTTAATATTTTTATTGTCTTTTTCTTATAATTTAAATATATAGCAACAAAATTAACCAAAAAACAAACTATAAAAAAATATATTATAAAATTTAAATATTTGTGTATATAATTATAACAATAAATGATCCAAAATGCATTTACATTACTTAAATAGAGAAATATATTAAAATGTATTTTCTTAATAAAAAATATGTAGAGAATTTTTTTTGCTTTAGAACCAAATCGAAATTCAATGAAATCTAGGTATCAACTTCAGCAATAGTTTTATTTTTTAGGTTTGCGTGCACCCAATATATTTTACTGTCTACGCAATATTAATTTTTATCAAAAACGAACGATTTTTTTGAACGCATTACAGTCCAAATTGACTAGTAGTATCTATGGCTTCCGGACATCTTATAGCCCTTTATTGAAATACACAACTTCAATGTCTGGATTCTTCTTACGAATTGATTCCTGTAATTCTTTTTCTAAACTACTAACTTTAATCGAAGCTTTTTGACTAAATAGGGCACAACATAATGGCGTGGCAAATGTTAAACATAAACCACAGAACAATGTTTGAATTGGTGCATTCGCCCATGGGAAACGTTTAAATAAACCTTTGCGATCCAAATAATCCGACAAAAGTGGAGTCAATGCTGCAAACATAAGAATAATAATTAATAATACTTATGATTTACTAGATCAAATACGAACTTACTCATTCCGGGCATTGCCATTGCAATTCGACTAAATGTTACAGCTGCAATTCCATTTTGTGCTGCCTTAACACTCTCGCCTAATGGATTACCTTTATCATCCAAAACGGTAACACCATTTTTCAATTCTCTGCAAAATAGTTCAATGAGGTTGAGGATTTAAAAAATAATTTATTAAAAATTATAAATATGCTAATATGATGAATATAACAGTATTGCAAGATGTCGTCAAATCATGTGTAGGTAATCTAGACATTTTAAAATTGTTTACGAACTACAAATACAATCTCAAGCAAATTTGAATTTTTATAGAGAAAATTTGTATAGGAATTCCAACTTTAAAAATATTTTGAATTAAACTTGAATAGAGCAAGTTGTCTTTAAAAATTGTAAAAGATGTTCTAATAAAATATAAACTCCGCCTGGACCCATTGAACTCTATTACTTTTTTAAGCACTGTTATCTTCCAGTCCATTGCTGGATTTCTTACTTTTCTATTCATTTGTTCACGAACACCTGAATTCTTTTCGTAATCTTCTGCATGAGTTTCCACGTATAAGGATCGGATTAGCACACACAGCAGTCTGATTCTATACAATCAATGAAACAAGTTAAACGTATTCCTTAGGTTTGTTAATGCGCCTTCTCCAGTTGGTGTTCTAATGCTCGTATTCACTGTCAAGCTATAAGTATTTCTAATGTTTATTTGAAACATGTTTCATGCGTCAGTTTCTATTTCTACACTTTCTGCTGCATGTCTAACTATTATTGAATGCCATTTAGAGTTGCATTATCTAATTTGGACTTACTCCCTGCTTACCTTTGTGTTGAACTCTATTTACTGCATCTGGATACATTTCTTCTCTTGCTTTCATTCGTCCTTTTTGAGGAGGAAATTACGTCCCCAGTTTCTTGGAATTCTAGATCATTTTTCTTTGGAATTGTTCCGGTTGTCACCTTTCTGTTACTGTAGAGTTGTCTTTGAAAAACTTTTTCCATCTATTTAACTGTTGATTATTTGTATCTCTTTTCTTGATAGTCAATCACATTGGTTGACGTTTTGACACTGTACTTAGAAGAATGCGGAATTCCATATACAGAAAATTAGTTAGCGAAATATTTTTAAGGCATTCATACCGTCATAAAAATTTATTTATGAACTTGAAATTGTTCAATGATAGTAAACAAAACTTTAACCGTTTAATTAATTTCAAGGTCATATCAATAATAACAAAAAAAAATCCAGCTTATTCAATCGCAATTGAGACGAAATTATAAATTATATTTTGTGTCTTCAATTCTTGTAACTACTTGGTGAAATAACCCTAAATTTTACAGCCCATCTCAATATCGATTAGACAGCATGAAATATCTGTTATATTCATCGTAGCCTAAAAATTGTATTAAAAAATCTTGATACTATTTTCATCTTAAAAACAGAAATCGCGATATTATCTAGTGCGGAGATATTTAAAATTTCTTTTATTTTACTATTCCACAATCTTGATAATAATTATATAAGATTACGATAAAAAACAAAGATAGATGAGTTTCTTGTTTTTTTTAATACAACTTCTTAAACATTTTGGAAAAATATGTATACTAACTGCATCCGCATTAATGGAATATTAATACAATTTGCTGCGGCTACAGCTGCTAAGGGTACTAAACGGCCAACAATTTGGGGTGCATTCTATAAAAATATATTCAAATATCAGTAAATTAGTAAAATATTTTGTTTGTCAAAAAAAATTATTTTAAAGATATAAGTAAGTAAGTAGTATTGACGCGCATTGATTGATGTTTTGTACGTTTCTTAACGATTAGCTAACACACACCATTATTACGTAGATACGTAAATATCTATTTTATTTATAGAAATTTAAAATTTTGTACAAAAAAAATAATAACAACGCAATATTGGAGGTGTGTCGCAGCCATCATGTGAGCTGTTTTTATCTAGTTCAAATAAATACTTTTCAAATTTAGTCAGTCCCGTCGATATTCATTCACTGATGTTTTGGATCAGTTTACGAACCATTTCAGTCACCATTTGGTCATCTTAACCTTCACCTTAGATGAAGTTTAGAATTGTTTATCCAAGTTAGATATTAGTAAGATTGCGGGATATGATGGTTTTCCATTCATTCTTATTAGAAACTGTGCTGAGGGTTTGGCAACTTCTATTACTTTTATTTTTAATGAGAGCCTTTGAACATAATTTTTTCAGATTCGTGCGTCCTATATTCAAATCGGGTGACCGAAATGAGATTAGCAACTATCGCGGCTATACTTTCCACCATCGCCAAGCTTTTCAAATCTCCACAGTAGGATTGATTCCAATAAAACCGCTCGATGTTGTCTATACTGACTTTTAATTAGAAGCTTTTGATAAAATCAGGTGATTACAGTCATATCTCTCAGATGGTTGGCAATTCGTAAAGATGCATAATTCGTGTTCCCGTTCGGTTTGCGGAATCTCTGGACTACCTCAAGGGAACCAATAGGACCGATATTCATTAATAACGTGCTTTACGTGAAGTCGTTGATGACATGGGAATTAATAATTGGACAGTCTAGAACAAATTGCTATTAAACGAGAGTAAATGTAAGACAATTTTATTTTATCGAATCCGATCAAGAAAATCGACAGAGTTGAATTCATCTCTGAACGGGGTGTCACATTTTCATCTGACTTTACATTCACTAAACACATTAATTCAATTAAGCTAGGTTTTATTAAATGGAATTGTAAAGAATGCTTGAACGGTATTATGATTAAAATCACTGTATGTATTGTTTGTTCGATCTGTTCTGGAATACACTTCACAGGTTTTGTCACCGTTCTATGTCATTCAGATAAAATTGAAAGTTCTGTTTGGCCCTTCGACGTATCGCTTCCGCGCATGATACTGTTTATAATCTCCCTCCATATCATGAACAGTAGTTGTTCATGTAGTGAACAACTTATTGGATTTGAAACGACTAAATCAACGACGAATAATTGCGCCACACTCTTCGCTCGTGATTAAAGTGTGAAATCTTTTTCATATCGATTGCGCAGAGTTATTGGCTCGGCTGAATTTGTATACTCCAGAACGTAGCATGTGGTTAGTAACAAACTTCAGTCTTTCGGGACCTGTTTCATTTATTTTATTAAATTTTAGAATAAAATGATAAATTTGAGCGACATATCGGAGACTTTGTTTAATCTCTTTCAAGCTTGAATTAGGCTCAAATTATTTTTAATATATAAGAATTAAGTTTAACCCTCTTCCTATTCTCGCGATATATATTGGCACGTGCAATTTTATTCTATTTAGCGGCAATCGAGAATAACGCGGAGCAAAACAGTTTAATGATTGGTTGCGGTTTTTGTTCGACTTTTGATTTTGTTTGTGTAAGAGGTATTTTTGTCATTGACACCATCCCTTTTTAAATTTGATTATTTCACTTGAAAGTTTTATTAAAATATAGGATTTCCAGTTTGACCAAAACTAGAATAAAAATAATTTCGAAGAATTAAATCTAACTGTAAAATAATACAAAGTTTCAAACTGTTGAAAGATACCGGTACAATATCTTCTTCAAACTTAGATGCAAAGACTGATTCAACTAAATTTAAGCCTCTCTAGATTTTTATTTTTAAAATCAAAATGCCGGAGCTAGAGTAATTTTTAGAATGCAGTAGTTAACTAACGACAGGCTTATACTATCCCAAATGGACTTTCAATATTAAAAGATTTATGAATTTTACGTTATTGTACGAATTTGAAAATAATTCATTTGAACTAGAAAACCTGTTAAATTTATTAAAATTTACCTTGACCAAACGATTTAATGTTAAGGCAGTCGTGAGAGCACCACCAGTCGCTAAACAATACGATGTAAATAATTGCTCTTTGGAAATGGGAGACGATCCCGAACGATTTGTATAATTGACCACAGCATTGAATGATTGATTGAACCATTGCCAAAACACAACAGCCGGAGTTGATTTATAAAAAGTCATCATACCTAAAGAAATATTATGTTAAAAAAAATGTATTCCCAGTCATAAAGAATCAAAAAACTTTGCATTGCATCTTAATAAATAAAAATATGTGTTAATAATCAATAATAATTGTGTTAATAAAATGATTAAACTATGTTGTGCATAGAGATGATTAGCATTATGCTTATATTTTTTTTTTTGAATCATCTATAGCAGAGGAAAATTAACTATTCGATTGATTGAACCAATTTATTGGGGGAGCAAACAAATTTTTTGATTGTAAAGAGAATTTTTTTCTCAGGAATTCTACATACAAAATATAACAAACATAAAATAAATAAAAAAAACATAGGCTGGCACTATGTAAAATACAAACTTTCGATTTTACAAGAACTTAAAAAATCGACGACGATCGATAAAACTATTTTTTCTATTTGTGTAAAAAACAAAAAAAAATTTAAATAAATAAAAAATTGTATAGAGCTAAATAATAATATAATTAATAAATACAATATTGTTGTACTTACACCCTGTAATTATCATATTCATTGGCACTTGAGCCGACATCCGGCCAATGATCAACATTTGTTCACCAGTCTCTGGATGATAGGCTGAGTCGTATAAGTATTTTGCTTTCCATAATTCATTTACAGATTTACATTCGGGTGTTGGCTTTCCGGCTCTGAAAATAAAATTAACAAAAATTTGCAAAATTTTATCTAAATCTCTCGCGTTATCAAATTATAATATTTGAGTGGCTTATGAAACGTAGAAAATTCCCACGAAAGTATTCTTGTATCACGAGAGAATAAATCTGTAATCTGATAACAAATATTTGTAATTTACATACCAACCAAGGTTGTATTATCTCGTATTTTTTTAACATGATCTCGGATCTCAGTATTAAGATTTAGTGAACAAATTTAAACAGTTCGGTTAAAATTTGACGGTGCATTATGGTACCACAGGGTATTATTTCCTTTTCATTTCTATTAGAACCATTCAGAGCAACTTGATATATCTTGGACTTTATAGTTTCGAGATCTGATGAAGATCCTCGATATTGTACATGAAATAAGATCGCAGTGAGTACGCTGGCTCGGTCACGTTCTGCGACTGATCCGGAACGAATTGTGAAACGATCTCTGAAAGGAGAGCCACCATATGGTAGGCGCAGAAGTCATGGCAGCCGACGATGGCTCCACGATGTAGAGAACGACTTGGCCTCTTCAGATTGTCTTAGACAGTGTGAAGACCATGCTAAGGGTCGAAACCGTTGGAGCCAAATAGTTGACTCAATAAGGGGCCAGTAATGGCCTTTGGAAAACTGATTATTATTATTATAGTTTTCGAGATCCGACAGTCGTATCGTGGCTAATGAGTTCATTCGCTCTGCTGTTCTTCATGTTCTTCGAGTGACCGGGGACACAGATGGTGACATGCTCACTCATTTCATTACGAAATAAGTGGCAATCCAACGCCATCTTCGACACCTGTGACTAAAATATCAATAAGTCGAAGCTAAGCTTACTGCCCAAGAACTGTTTAGTGCCGTTTAAGATAGGCGGTATAATTACCAGCATTTTGGTATATTCTTATAAATAGTACCAACTCTATGGACCGATTGATTCCCAGTCCACATTCTAGCTTGTTTCGTAATGGTTAAGAGCCCAACCTGCAGTACCTCTAGAGATCAAGTTCAAGAATTCCCGAGAAATTTACAAAAACAATCATTTCTCATTTCCTGAGAAATTCAAAAAAATTGGAACTTTTTTAATTGTTTTGTTCATTCAACTAAATTTCACACATTAGCTAATATATTTAAGGTTAAATTTAATTTGGACTGTAAAACTTTTGTATGGCAAATATTTTCGAATGATTTTTAAGAATAGTATACCGATGTTAAACTCATTAGTAATTCTAAATTTCAGTCATATGTGAAAAAGCAATGACACAAACATTTCAAAATATATCCTCTAAGTGAAAACACTTTGTTTTGTAAAAATTGCAGTGGTGGCCCATTGCGATGCGACGTAAATTTATGATCTTCTATAAAATGTTACTACAGTTCCTTTTTAAAACAGTACAACAAAACTTTTCTTGTATGTACATATAAGTCAAGAATTATTAATCAAATTAAAGTTACAACTTTCAAAATGGCCTACCACGATTCTGAAAGTCAAACACGACTTCAATGTTCCTCTAGACGATTACACAAAATTAGCGCATTTTGAAGAACTAAAGATTGTCCGAAAAAGCAGGAGAGATGTCTTAAGACCTCACTTTTTAAAAAACCAAGAAAAATCTAATTAATGTAATTGGAACATTATTCTTTAGCTTTAATAAACTCATCATTGTGTAGTTATTGTGTTTAAATTTGTGTTGTATGCACTCTTGTCCGATTGCACAATCTAAAAATCGTTTTAACATGGGTAATATTACATAAATTTCAAGGGATTTTTTAAGATTTGAAATTTTCCCGAGAATCTAGAAAACTCGCCGAGAAATAATTAAATATCCCTAATTATCTCCTTAATCGTGTCATAAACAATCCTCTCTAATCGCGTCATAAATAATTAATTAATCACTATATATGTATTTCAAAGAAGAGGAGATAGGATAACTCATTGAGGGATTCTCTTAACTATTCGTCTTCTAATGGTAGAGCCACCTACCGCTTAGATTACAATCGTACTTACAAGCATTTCATTGATTTACGGGATGAATCCTTTCTTGAATCCTCATTTTTCGATCGTACGGTATTAGGGCGTGCAGCCCAACTAGTGAGTTTTGCAATTTATCGAACCTATGTTCTAACCATTACAAGATTGTCAACAGAAAGGATGATAGAGTTATAGATCGTAGGTCATTTAGGTAGTGAGTTTAAGGAGAGCTTATCTTCCTTCATTTTCTATGAATATATCCCAGCTTTAAACATCCTCTATAGATTACCTCAACCCAGAGAATGATAATCACCAGGTTGTTTTGGACTTTCCCCGATATGATCAGGTTCGGTCCAGCCGATTTATCAGGTTAGTACCCTGGTTTCAAACTTTACTAAATTATGAGTAAAGTTTGATTACAACTTAGAATGAAATTTAAATAACCATACGAATAATTTATTAGGTCAGAAAATTAAATTTGAATTTTCAGGCTCTAAATTTCTTGGCTTCAAGTCTCGAAATTATCCGGTCTGAAATCAGAACATTTGGTGGTTTCAAGTCTCACAAATTTGATTTGCGTTTTGTTTTTAAAATATTATGATTTAAAGTTCTAACCTGTCTGATTACAACTAAAACCAATTAATGTTAAACTTAAAATACAATGAAGGAGAGAATATAAAAAATTATTCAACGCGAAGACAACGAAAAAGCCACCAATAATTTCTAAATCTTGTTTTCGCTTTCATAATCATCTCTCATAATGAAAATAAACAAAAATACAAAAAGTAATAATCATGCCAAGCTAAACTAGTGCCAAACTCCATCCACCACAATCAACCCCGGGGGAATAGATCCTAATCAATTATTTAATTTGATAGTAGCATGCGCTAATATTAAAATATAATTTTGTATGAAAGACAAAATTTTGGGTCGATGGAAAGGTATAATTTTATAACAGAGGGATAAAGCTACTATAGAAATACTAACTGGAAAAGATTATTTGCAATTGGTGGTAACCATGTTTTTCTAGTAATAATTATTGCACATAAAAATTCGGCATGGGCACAGTGAAGTAATTTCAATAAATATAAATAAATTTTTGTTATTCTAAATTAAAATTCAGATTACATAACTCAATTTATTCATGATTGTTTAGTGTAGAGTAATTGATGACAATTAATTTTCAATATAACATGTACATATATGTATGTATGTATGTTATTCTCAGAAAATATCGAATTAAAGCATAATTTTATTAAATTATGGATAATAGTATGTAGTTGATTTGTTGTCGTCAATTTAACCACCCGAAAAAAGGTTAATTTTAATTTGAGTAAAATTTAACAAGATTTCGAACATAATGAACAGGCTTGGTAGGCCTAAGCAGACAAAATGACTTACTAATGGAATTTAATGTTAGTTGCACCTGAAATTTTATTTTATTTAATTTCTATTTAAAATCAACTTCGTAATGTAAATATCAAAGTAAGTCTTAAAAATTGTTTAAATTTTAATGAAATCAGTAATTTTTAAATCAAACATTTCAAATTTTTCTTTTCTTAGAACCAGCTAATCCTATCCGGTATTGATAGATTTCTAAAAATCAAAGAAATTATAAGAACCCAGAATTTAAGAAATAACATTTAATGGAAATTCAAAATGATCTCGAAATTATAGAATATTCAGAATTCTGACAATAACAAATTATATTATAATAATAAAACTCAGCAATATCTTCGGACATGGCGACTGAAATTGTGACTCGCGTTCTTATTATTTCAGTTGACCTGATGAGATGACGGTATCGTTTTAGATTCAATCCAAATCGATTGGATTTATTATTTATTTTTTGTATCAAAACGCTTGAAACGTACTAAGGTTCCATACTCAATACCATAATAGGCCGCTGGTACAAACCTGGAAGAACTATTCTAAATCGCAGAAACTGACTGCTACCTAATCAAACTGTAAAAGTATGAACCAAGGAATGAGTAATATGTAATCTATGTGCCGGACAGCTGCAAAGATAATGTAAGCAGTCGTCCACTTCTTCCAGACAGTTGTCACAAAGAGCAGCTTGAGGTAGTCCCATGTGTTGGAGATGAATCTTGAAACATTCAAGGCTAGTAATAAGTGCAACCAGAATTCTGAGTTGGTTCATTTTTAACGATAACACATATTTAGTGAACCTCAAGTTGGGTTCAGTAATGAACCGTTTCGACAGCTATGTATAGACCACTTTTGTAATGGTTCAATTAGAGTGAACTTTATCATAGCGTCTTTACCACTATTCAAGGATAGAGGAATTGCTGGTTCGGGACCAACAAATTTACTACGATTCGGCTTTCGCCAAATAGTAAGGATCCTCATTTCCCTCAATGCCACAATGAGCAATGGATATTACTGTAGTCCTTGCGATCTTTGACCAGTTCGGACACAGTCAAAGGATAATTTTGTGGATCAGAACCCAGATATTGCCAAAAAATAACAATGAACAAGTTGCAACTTATAATCAAGATGAAATTTCGAGGAGAGTTTACCATCTAAAATGACACCTAGATGCTTAACATATTCTCACCTTGTCCAAATTGATCGCTGTCCCAAAGAGAATGGGAACAGACAGATTAGCACTATCTCTACGTTTAGTAAAAACAACACCAAACAATATCAGTCACCAAACTTCCACCGTATTAAGAGCGTTCCGTGTCAGATCAGATAAGACGTTCAAATATTTACCAGAAACGGTCAAACCACCGCAATTTAATAAGTAATTCAGAAATAACCAAGAGCCACAGCAAGGGTGAGAGTACTCCTCCTTGCGGGCAGCCCTTGGCCACATTGAAGGACACTGATGAGCCATCCAGCTCAGTTTCAATTATACGAGACTTGAGCATATAATCGATGAGTTTAACAATGGTTTGATCAAAATTATAATTGGCTCTCGATCAAAAACTCTCTATGTTCAGTTACGAATTCATGTAGAGCGTTCTAGTGACGAGTTCATGTAGACTAATTTCCCAGGACTTGCCAGCTCGGTAAGCATGTTTCTCAACCACACCCGAATCAGCAATGTCTCACTCCCAGGAAAGTGGACAGGCAACAGTAGCTCACCGACATGTCGCCTGCAAGAGGTGAATTTGCCGGAAGGTAGACGAAAATTATCAATTTTAGAAGTGTCATTCTTAACTAGAGTTTTGTTAAGTCCGGCAAGAATAGATAAGCTACCAATTTCCTCAAAAAAGTTTTTCCACGCAGTCCTGTGACGGATCTTAGGTTTTTTTTATAAGCCTTTTGACCTATCAAATATCGAGCTCTAGATAGTTCCGAAGAAAGGGTGATGCACAACAATTGCCCCACGATAAACGTTTGATCAGGCATAAAATTTTGGAATTTTTCATTAGACCTCACAATATATTTGAAAATTTACAGACTCCAAATTTAAAATTTAACTTTAACTTTTCTGTTTCTTTTAGAGATTGCTGCTTTTTTAGAGATGAATGATAGAATTTCGTATTTTTTTGAAATTCCGAATTTCAAAACGTTTGCAAATTGGTAGAGTTTAGTTGATAAAATAAACTTCGATAGTACATAAAATTTCACACGAATTTGATGAAATTTCATAATTTTTATACTGAGAACTTATCTAAGAAGTTCCAGAAACTGGAATATTCGAAATTCAGGAAAAATTCTAAATTGAAAAATTAACATGATTTAATCAGATTGTTTGAGAATTTTTGAAATTTTCAGTATAAATTTGCAGACAATATAAAATTGAATTCCGAATAATGATAAAGCGAAAGGGAAAAAACGTCATCTTGAAAGTGCCCAGATTTATAAATATAATAATTCCCGTCAAAACAATAATATGTAATATAAAACAGACAAGCTATACATAATTTATTTATTTAAATACAACGAAAAAAATGGGAAATTCTTATCAATAAAATTACTCAACCGTGACGATAAGATCGTCATACAATAATATTGTAAAGTTCAAGACAGCAAATCACAGCCTAATCGCCACAATTTAATTTAAAAAAAAGTGCAGATTCCACATACTTAATCACAATAGGATAGCATATAAAAACCGACTTACTTATAATCCCGAACAATTTTGGCCGCCCGCTCCAATGACTCATTACTCGCGAACGCATTCAACGGATTGGTTACGATTAGAAAATGTTTGGCCCTATTCACGTATGTGGTTTGATCAAAACGTGGCTCATCCAAATTCACTTTTGGTAATGTTGACATTCTATTGCGGTAGAGCTATTTTAATATAAATTATCTGAAAGTATATTTGTTGTGTAGGTACATACAACAACAAAATTTACAAAGTGAAAGAATGTTATACAAATTCTAATTTATTTCATAAATTTAATTTAAAATTAAGCAATTTTTTCATTAATAATCAAAATATTATGATGACCTTTAACTTGAACCAACCAAATAAAAATATAAATTACCTGATAAAACTTATTCCGATACACGAACTCACAACTTTATTTAAAGAATTCAATCTTTTCACTTAATTATTATTATACTATTTTTTCTTATATTAATTTTTTTAGTTATGAGAATTTTATGTAAAAAAGAAATCGAAAAATAAACAATCCCGACCAGCTACAAAATCGAACTGTTCAGCGAAAGAAAAAATGTGTGAAAATAAAACCAGATTACCCAACAGACAGACAGATAGCTTGAATTTTTTGTTTTATAGTTAAGGACCCACGCAGCCGAATTTTTAGTACATATTGTTAAAGTATGGATTACACGTCTATATTTAAATACAACTGCGTGTTAAAAAATGTTGATTGTTTATCGCAATTCCGAAACCTTGAGCTTGGAAACAATTGGAAAACTGATTATTTGACGTTATCTCATTAACTAATTTAAATTTAAATTTTCAATTATCAAATGAAGTTTCAATAATACTTGATTTGGGTAAAATTGCAATAATCTTATCTTTATTTAAACATGTTGATTTCAAATTCAAACTAATAACAAAAAAACACGTTGACATGAAGGCAAAAATCTCTTCTTCAATCATAAAAAAGCTCTACCAACGATGTTTTAGGCAACAAGTGCCCCAAATTCAAGAATGTGGTTCGTCTAAGTAGGTACATAATCGACAATGTGCAAGAGTTAAACTATCCAAACTTGATAAACATGATTATGTAACACGTATAATAGCAATACAAAATCACTCACTTTCGACTATCATTCCATAAATAAAATAAAAATGTCCAATTTGCCACGATAAGAAACTCCATACGCGCCTCTTATCATTTCATAAACAAACAATAAAAACACATACCACACAGGGTTGGTTTTAGTACAATCATTTGTTTAAATTAAATTTCTTCTTATTCCATCATATTGTGAACGCGCAATACACTAAAATCCAATTGGATTGTATTTTGACGTTGCTTGTTCCCAGTTTTGCACTGTTTCTCCAATCTCCATTGTCAAATTATCAACTCAACATTCAACATCAGTGCATCAAAAGTTTAGTCGAAATTTTGTCGAGCTTCGAGCTAGTGATATCACCAAGTATTTGTAAGTAATTTTATTGCTTAATTATTAAAATAGAATGATAAATAAATAAGATAATATACATCTTAATATACTTACTTGTAATGATAAGGCGAAAAAAGTGAAAACATGAAGTGTTAAGAATTCATTGCTGTAATCAGTGACCTATGGAACCGGCCGTCTTTAATTTAATACTGAACTTTATACTCTTGATATAAAAAAAACATTAAACTTGCCTTTTTAATTTTATTCCAGTGTTACAATAGCTGAAAAATTACACTTTCACTGTTTTAGTTATAATGTCTGAGTTACGTTTTGATGGAAAAGTTGCTGTGGTAACTGGGGCTGGAGCTGGTTTGGGGCGTGAATATGCTCTTTTATTAGGGTCACGCGGTGCTAAAGTGGTCGTAAATGATTTGGGTGGTAGTAAGGTGGGTGAGGGGAATTCACAAAAAGCGGCCGATGTTGTGGTTGATGAAATTCGTGCCAATGGGGGCATTGCAGTCGCCGATTATAATTCGGTCGTGGATGGTGAGAAAATTATTAAAACAGCTCTCGATGCATTCGGTCGAATTGATATTCTGGTGAACAATGCTGGTATTTTGCGGGACAGAAGTTTTCCACGGATTTCCGATGAGGATTGGAATATCATCCAGGATGTGCATTTAAAGGGCAGTTTCAAGACGGCACAGGCTGCTTGGCCTATTTTCAAGAAACAAAATTTTGGTCGTATCATCATGACCTCTAGTAATTCGGGTGTCTATGGTAATTTCGGTCAAGCCAACTATAGTGCCGCCAAAATGGGATTGATTGGTCTTGCAAATACCATTGCAATTGAGGGAGCCAAAAACAATATCCATTGTAATGTTATTGTGCCAACGGCTGCTTCTCGACTCACTCAAGGAATCATTCCGGAGGTACTATTCAACGAATTAAGTAAGTTTGCTTTAATTTAATCAGCCACTTGTATTCTAATATGATTCCAAACTACACAGAACCTGAATTGATCGCACCAGTTGTAGTTTACCTATGCCACGATTCATGTACCGATAACGGTGCTGTTATTGAAAGCGCAGCTGGATGGGCTTTCAAAATCCATTACGTTCGAGGCAAGGGCAGTGTACTTCGTTCTGCAATCGGCGATAAGGTGACCCTCGAAAGAGTTCGTGATGCTTGGGGAAAAATTACCGATATGTCGAATGCCGAACATCTCAACGCCATTGGTGAGGCCTCGTTGAGCCTACTATCCAAAATCGAGCATTTAAAAGCGAATCCAACCGATCCAAACAAACGAGTTGTGTCTGACGACTTCTCATACAACTCACGAGATTTGATTCTCTATGCGCTCGGCGTAGGAACTTCGGTAAATGATAAATCAGATTTGAAATTGTTGTACGAAGGAAATCCAGATTTTACATACCTACCAGCCTTCTTCATCCAACCCGGCCTAGTGTTGAGTATGCAATCTAGTTTGGTGGCTGACTGCATCACTCACACACAAGTTAATTTGGCCAACATTTTACATGGAGAGCAATATATGGAATTTGTCGAAACTCCAGCCGCAGAGGGTACATTAAGTACAGTCGGTAGTGTGCTTGAAATTCTAGACAAAAAATCTGGTGCTGTTGTTGTAGGAAATTGTATGTATACGACGCCATTTTGTCGTTCAACTTATTTACCAAATTGTAATTTTTTTTCAGATGATTCTTATGACGCACAAGGAAATCTTGTAGTTCGAGCCCAATCATCGGTATTTGTCGTCGGTGCTGGTAATTTTGGAGGTAAACGAGAAGGTAGCGATAAGGTGATTCCAGCAATTCCAGTCCCCAAACGAAAACCAGATTATTCGGCCGTGTATAAAACTAATTCTGACCAGGCGGCCATATATCGTCTTTCCGGAGATTATAATCCACTGCATATTGATCCAGACTTTTCAGTTATTGCCGGATATGAAACTCCTATTTTACATGGCCTTTGTACACTCGGAATTTCAGTACGACTTGTGCTAAAACGTTACGCAAATAGTGATGCCGCTCTATTCAAAGCGGTTAAAGCCCGATTTGCAAAACCGGTCATTCCTGGGCAAACCCTACAAGTTGATATGTGGCAAAATGGAAATCGAATTCATTTTTCCGCAAAAACTTTAGAAACTGGGAAAGAAGTGTTGACACGTGAGTATCCAGTTATTTTTAGATATTTGGCCGATTGAAGTTAACATTAAAATATGAATTAATAAGGATCGGGTATAGTCTAGAGTATACTACCAAATTTTATTCCAAAATACCTAAAAAATGTGTTGATTTGTTTTTTTAACATTTTACTATTTTACCAAAGTACATTTTTTGATTTAAATGACCTTTTGTAATGTATACAGTATAATAGCCATTAAACTGTGATGTTAAAGTTAAAGCATACCATTAATATTATAATTAGAACATTGCCAACCGGTTAATTAATTATATAACAAGATTTTTTATAGGTAGATTGCATTTTTTATATATTGATTAGGAAATTATATACATATACAATTAATTAATAAACAATAATCTTGTGTATGTGTGTACATACATGTAATTGTATCCATGTACACATATTAGATTTTTAAACAAACATTATGACTTGCGAATTGTGTAATGTACATCTACATACACACGATTTATTATTTAGTTTAGTAGTAGTTAACGTTTGTTATTAACGAGACACGAATAGCTATATTATAGGTTTGGTGATTATTAAACTTAAAAATTATATTATTAATTATGTACATAAAGTATTAGTGTCTGATTAGATTTTAGATTAATATTTATTATTTATATATACATAGTATATATTGTTTATAGACGTGATCTAATCTAACCAATAAAATATTTGATAACTTTTTTTTTTAGGTTAGGATAATTTACTAATCAATAAATTTTTCCACATTACAGACGCATACGTTGATTTGAAAATGATTAAATTAAATTTAACAAGTGGTGGAGTGCTTCAAAGTGATGCAGTTTTCACGCGTATTAAAGATGGTGTCGCTGAAAATCCCGAAAAAGCTAAAAGTGTGAACGCAATATTTTTATATAAAATTACCGAAAATGGAAAAGTTGTAAAAGAATGGAGTACGTATAAAAGTGTGATATTAAAAAAAAGGATAATACATAATCTCGTTTGTTGTTAATTTGCAGCACTCGACTTAAAAAATTGTAAGGTTTATGAAGGTCCATCGAACGATAAAGTTGATACAACATTAACCGTAAGTGATGCGGATATGGTTGATATTTCGCTCGGCAAACTAAACCCGCAACAAGCATTTATGAAGGGGAAACTAAAAATAACCGGAAATATAATGTTAACACAAAAATTAGTGCCGCTATTGAAGACAAATGCAAAATTGTAAATCAAATGGTGCATTACAAAGATTATTAATTAGGGAGGGGTGCTTTAATTACATTCATAATGGTTTTCACATACATTTTGTTATTTTTTTAAATTATATTTTAAATAAATATATGTGAACATAATAATATATAATAAGCATTGTATTGATTTTCTATTTAAGTGCAAACAGTAGTGAGTAGACGAATTAACATTTAACCTCGCATTTAAATTTAAAATTATAATATTTTGTCGTTTATTTGTGACGTGTTGCATTGCGATACTAACACATTTAAATTTTAATTGACCTATCTATGTAGTAAATCAACCACTTAAGTATAAAATATTATTTGAAGTGTTTTTTAAGATTGGTTTGCAGCGATAAATAAATTACGTAATAGTGTAGGGATTATGATATTCCACTCATTAGTAAAATAATATATATTACTTCATTACAGATGTTATCGTAAATCCCTACATAGCTGGATAATCTTGTAGCTGATTAAAGTCCGTTATGGACACTAGTCTAGTGATTACCCATTAAGAGTGATTATTCGATAAGGGCATGTGAAAAGCTCGTTCTATTAGCGAAAGAGCCTCGAGCCTGTGTATTCACTGTACCTTTATTTCATGCACAATAACAGAAATCTTCATGTCATTTTTTAATAATGTAATCTTGCTTTTTTCAACCGAGCACAGTCCACTAGTTAATTCAAATAATCTAACGTTACACATTAAAATTTATTTATTATTCCAGTTTGGAAGTACTAAAAAATAGGGGGTAATACTAATTTTTGGTAAAGTCGACTTTATGTCGAAAGCGGCAGAAAGGTAGATACATTTGCAAAAATTTCGGTTTTGCTATAAAATTAAACCCTATGAACTGAACGAATTCTGTAGGAACCAGTAATCATTCAGACATAAAAAATACTTAAAATCCAATTAATAGTTTTAGGTTAGATTTTTCATCGCAGACTTATGAACTATTAGTGATGGAATTTTAATTTTAGTGTATAATTATGATTAATATAGTTAACTAATCGTGTGTGTTGAAATACAATTAAATAGGAAGTTTTTCAATTACTGCACGGAAAAGTTACAATATGTACTGCAATTTGTACTGCCCAATATGCGAACCATCGTTCAATGTTAGACGTTCGTACTCATCTCCATCTCTCGTTCATATTCAAACGATCACTTCAATATCGATATCAATGAGCATAGGTACCTACAATAATTATCATAGTAGAACGCAGGATATAATCATAAATTATATTTACTAACAATTACAATTAAAATTGCAGAATTAACCTCAACTACGATCTTATCATAGACACAATACGTCGTTCTACGTTTAAATACACCGCGTGAATCCACTTACAACCCGTTAATTTTTTGTTTGTCAACTGATTTTTTGGTCTACAAATTTATAATGTAGAAAAATATTACTAACCCCTATATACTTTGCGTTCATTTATATTTCGTATCGAAAATTCAAAATGGCGGGTTGTGCTCTTTTAAAACGCAAACGTATTGGTATTCAAAATTGTGTTACAATAAAACCAAACGAAAGTAGATGATAGTATTCAGCTTAGAATTATATGGTATAGTCGTTGTTTAACCGAAAATCAATGAAATAGTTGAATAAAAGTTCGAATGTGCCGTAATAGTGCAGAATTTGAAGATGAACGCAGTCATTTTCTGAAACCTGTACTGGGAAACCGGTCAATCTACAATTCGGTGAAAATTGTTATCGAGATAGAGGTAAATAATGCCTATAACATAATCATAATAATTCCAAGTAAAAGCTAAACCTTTACTGCGGCACAAATTATAAATGAAATCTTTGAGTTATCTTTAAATATTTGTCACAAAATTAATCAATGCAGTAATATTTAGAAAACCATTGTAGAGCAGGGAAAGGCCAAGGTTTGTTTTTGTTAGAATTCAGACACATGTGTTTCAAATTTCTAATAAGAATGAGCGAAAAAATGTTCTACCAGTATTAATATCTGTTGGATCGTTGTCTCTAAAACCATAGACCAGACAGTTTTGGTCTCATGGAGAATCCAAATATAAATAACATCCGCTGTTGTGATATTCGGATATTATCTTAAATTTATGTGATATCCGGATGTATTCCAGTTTTACACAAGATGTATTCCCACGTGAGATTTATCGAGGATATCCTAGTCCCTTTCTTACAAATATAACACCTTCACATGTCAATTGCAGAAGTTCTTTCATTAGTTCAGCTTCATTAGTTACGCAGACGCAAGTTAAGGTTGCATTCTCCTCTGTGACTGGTGAACAACAAGCCTTATTTCAGTTAAATTCCACTCTATTGCTTTACCCCACTCATAAATTAGAATTATATTTGATAAAACCAATTTGCTGTCATTTGGTGTCTATAACAAAAACGATTTGGGCATTCCGCTCTCTGTGGCTATATTTAATCAATGGGAGCTTTGATCCTAAATTTGACCGTTACTAACCATAACATTCAACATGGCTAAATGATCGATGATAATCTACGACAATTGACTTGAATAATTGTAATGATCTCAACGGTATAATTGGGTGTTTGACTACGAAAGTGGAAATTGACTTATCGATCAGACCACCAACTCTGATTAATTCTTGTTGATGAACAAACCGATGTATAGATTCTGCAATCGTTTTTGTGTTGAAACTAATTGACTTTTTTTTAATGTTGCATTTTTTTTTTTTTTTTTTTTAAAAGGACTTGGCATAGACACTTTTACGGTCCATAGCCATACCTTACATTCACACAACATTCATTCAATCCATTCATTCATCCCATTCACACAAGTACAGTATACCATCTGCGCATTGCATAGCTCCATGTCACCCTGTACAGTGACATGGAAGATGAGTCGGCCCATGAGTTCTACATTCCACAGAGGGTCATAGATGTTTTCAATTTAATCACCGATCGTAATCCCGATCGAGTTGGGATTCGAACCCGGTACCTCCCGATCCAAACGTCGCAGCTTTTAACCACTGCGCTTTAGCTCGGTCAGCTCATGTTGCATACTCTTCTGCAAATTACATTCGTATTTTATACATAATGGTGGGTATTCACGTGCAATTATATTGCACAATTAAAATTGCACAAAAAATTGAAGAAAAATAATTGCGCTATTTTTCACTATTGACGATCAATTTAATTGCGCAATTATTTTTTGTGGATGCAGAAGAATTTATTTTAACCGGCATTTAATACCGATCTATAAGTGAGTGAATATTAAATTCAAAACTGTCGTTTTATCAAATATTTAAAATATCTAAAAATTGCTATGGGAAGAAAAAAAGCATTAGCAATGATCATGGTTGGTGTAATTTTGATGCAAAATAAAAAGAAAAAACTAAAAAAAAGATTTTGGTCTAAAGAGTGGTACCTGCGAAGAAATACTTTGTCAGACATGCAGCTTCTCGTAGAACTAGATAATCGCAATGAAAGTAAAGATGATTACAGAAACTATTTACGGATGGACAAGCATACATTTGAAATTCTTTTGGGTAAAATATCGCCTATAATTTTGAAACAAAATACGGTAATGCGAGAGGCAATTTCACCAGCACATAGATTATTAACAACCCTCCGATTCTTGGCTACTGGAAGAAGCTTTAAAGATTTGTCATTTTCGATGAGGATATCCGAGCAACGCATTGGAGTAATTATAATTGAAACATGTGAAGCTATAATTTCTGTTCTAAAAGAATATGTACAGGTATGTATAGTTTTATTATATAAAAATTTTATAAAAAATTATAAATTGTAATTCAAATAAAGAAAAAAAATGAAAATTAATTGTTTTTGGGTTCTATCCATTAATATTTTCTTTTTGATTTATTCCGAATCTTCAAAATGTTCAATAAAATTTTGTACCGTCCCAGAATTAATCGCATAGCATATTTTTGAAGAACCGCTTGATGGCGTTACCGTAGTAGCTAAATTATTTAATGTTGTAAATGTTGAAACCGGTAAATTAGGCGTATATGCTGTGCTGGGATGTTCTATCATCGTATCGATTCGCTTCGATAGACATTTGTGTCTCTTTTTTTTTACGAACAAAATTGTATTCTATTTCGCAATTTATATTGTGATCATAGCCTACTCGATTCTATTTCTATAAATTCATGCGATAAAATATCACCAATATTTTTATTTTCGATGGCAAATGAAAATAGGAAAAAGAGATAGTTTGCAAATTTAGTATAATAGGCTGAGATCGCAATAGACAAAACGTAATTCAAAAAACGCAATGGAGCATAATTTTGTTCGTAAAAAAAGAGACACAAATGTCTATCGAAGCGAATCGAAGTGATGATAGAACATCCCAGCACTGATGTATGTAAATTTGATGATGATGAACTAGAAAATAACGTAGGATTAAAAGATAAACTCGAAAAAGATAATTTGAAGATGTAGGGCGTGATTCTGTTTGAGTGACTGTACTGTTGCGTGTCAACTCAGTT
This sequence comes from Tipula unca, assembly GCA_951394425.1. Classification (NCBI taxonomy): domain Eukaryota; kingdom Metazoa; phylum Arthropoda; class Insecta; order Diptera; family Tipulidae; genus Tipula; species Tipula unca. The sequence goes on from OX596382.1 coordinate 122,039,768, forward strand.
GGCCCTCGAATAGTATTTCGTGTATTAGGCGATCCGCATACATTCTTTGTTCTTGACTCAATTTTTTTAATTTAGCTGCGTAAGCCTTCGCCATTATCAGAAATTCATCGTCTTCTTTATTTAATTCCTGAATAGCAATTTTGAACATTTCTTCTGCGGAATCAGTTTTCTTTGAACGTTTTGGTTTCGGAGTTTGAATTATACTTGTGTCATTTTCCGAAGTTTCAATCACGTTAGCAGGAGTACAAGTAACCTAAAAGAAGTTTAAATTCAATTATTTTTAATTAATTATAGCTTCCTAAAAATGAAACGGAGTGGAAAAAAATTGCAAATGACTTTGAAGCTTTCTGGAATTTCCCACACTGTTTAGGTTCAGTGGATGGGAAACATATTGTGATAAGAAAACCAGCTGAAACATGCTCAAGATATTACAACTATAAAGGAACACAAAGCATTGTATTGCTGGGTATTGTTAATGCGAATTACGAGTTTATCTATGCAGATGTGGGCACAAACGGCAGAATTTCCGATGGTGGTGTTATTAATCATACTGAATTTTACAACCGCTTCAAATACGGCACATTAAAAATCCCTCAACCAGCAAATCTGCCCAACAGCTCTACAACAGCACCATTTGTATTTATTGGAGACGATGCATTTCAATTGCATAACAATTTTATGAAACCTTATTATCGATTGTCTCGCGCTAGGCGGATTGTTGAAAATGTATTTGGCATTTTGTCAAACAAATTTGGCATATTTCAGAAGCCAATAAATTTGAAGCCTAAAAAAGTACAAACAATTGTTTTAGCATGTGTTCATTTACACAATTTTCTGATGAAAATCCAAAGATCACACAATATCGAAACAATAAAAAATTCCGATGTCACTGATTTGACAAACTCATCGGTTTCTACACCGTATAGTTTGCAAAGAAGTATATTTCGTAAGTCGGCGCTATCAGCAGAAAAAGTTCGTCAAAAGTATTTATGTTATTTCAATAACGAGGGTAGAGTTCCTTGGCAAAATGAATTTTTAAATTGATTACAAATAAATGAATAAATATAACTTACATTATGACTGTCTTCATTGTCTAATGATATTGCTTCTTGTGGTTGCTCTATAGTTGAGCGAGTTGAATCCGGTGTTTCTTGATCGACTAGAAACATTAATTCATTAAAATACCATAAATTTGGCACATACACATCTTCTGTCGAAACTCCAGATCGTTGCGAATCTTTCACTTTCTTTAGTTCTTTGCGAAAATTTGTTCGCAAAGAATTAATTTTTTTTACTACGGTATCTTTGGTACTTTTCGAATCGTATTTTTTGTATACCGTTAGCAATTTTTCATAAGCGACGACCTTTGCGTTTCGGTTACTATAATTAATATTGTTTGTATTCCATACTTCTGGTAAACTTCGATATAATGAAATAAAATCAAGAATTATTTGTTTTTTTTGATCGAACGACATTTTGCTGTAAAATCGATAAACAACTGAAAGTTGTGCAGTTATATTGAATTTTATAAACTCACATTCAATTATTTGTGCAATACACTCAATTATTTACCAAATTTTTTGTAAATCTAACTTCAATATATTAATTGCACAAACTGAAAAAAATACACAATATATTGCGCAATATTGACGTCACACAAGTATATTGTGCATTAAAATTGAACGTGAATACCCACCTTGATTACTTCAGCCATTCGAATATGCAGTGGAATAATGTTTAGATTGTATTAATCTTTCATCTCTGGGTGAATTCTTACCTTTAACTTGTGGAAATATTTAATTTCTTATTGCTCCGGGCAGGGTAATACACGCTTTAACACAGTTGTATCATCTTTATGGGATCAGATTTGACTTTATTGCTATCTAATTTTGACTAATTGGTGTCTTGAGATGTTAGCCAATGTGGACTAGTCTATCACAAATCTATCTGCTCCCTGCTGTACAACTACCTTTACCTTAATAGTTAAAGCGAGTGAAGTACTACTAAAATCATACTAACCTTTTACAAAAGGTATATGTAGTAGTATGTAAAATGATTGCATAGTAGACAGGTGGGCGCTTTAAAATAAATCTAAATTATAAATCAAGTAAAGAAACTTGGAATGAATATTATTAAAGATTAAATTGTAATACACTAGTTTTTGGACAATAGTCGTGATCGTTTGTAATGAATATGTAACCGATTACTATATGTTATATTAATTGCTCGTTTCAAATCAAATAATTTTGTTAAATAGGATGCCCAACAAGAACTTCTGGGAGGTATGAGGCTTCTGCTATGGGTACAGCCAATTACAAGGGAGATGTAGTTTGGAACAATAATCTATTTTGCTTGAATTAAGACATTTAACAGAACACTAAGCTCATCAGCTATGGATACAGCCAGTGACAAAGGGGGAATAGTTACAAGGGTGGTATAGTTTGGCACAATTATATATTTTACATGAATTACCTTTAATCGAAAACTAAGTTGTGTTATACTCTTTAGCCGTTTACCAACCATTGCATTTTGATAAGAATTTAGGTGAGCCCAACGGATCGAGCATTTTACTAGATCCCGACTGTAACGTTCGCTTGGTATTTTTTGACAAATTAGTTGGTTGCTCTAATGTTGAACCTAAATCTTTCCCAGCATCTTATTTGTTTATTCACGGATTGACGAAACTATTAATCTTGGGTATAGTGGAATGTAGCTTTCTTGGTTAAATCCATACTTTTTCAATTTGTATATAATTTCATTGGTTGCGTGGAATTAAAAGTAATTATCTCATCTATATGGAATATTGCCATCCACGCGTCATACTAATTATTCTGATGCTTCACTTCCGACAGGGAGTCGTATAGTTATATGAGATCACGTGAAGGACGTTTCTTACATGAATCAGATAGACTGAGAGAGGGTATTTACATCAATATTTCCTTAAACACGAATCACGATGGAATTAGGGAATGGGATCATCCTTCATTGATCAACTTTTCAGCTATATGCTTTTTTATTCAACTTATACTCAAAAATATCTGGATTTTATGACAGAACTTCATAAAATGTTAGAAGATGTAGGAGTCAGCTGTAAAAATGGACTATAATAATTAATTAAATGGACTATAATAATAATTCCTATTTGATTCAAATTAGATTGCAAAAATAGTCATTCTACTGAACAAGGATACCAATTTGAATCCAATCAGAATTCTGACTGGACTTAAAATTACATTATTTTTCAGAAACGCGTCTAGTGTATTCCAATTGGAAATATAATTTTTGCATTGAAATTTTGCCGGTACAACTCTGAATTCTAATACGAAACATAAATGATTTCGTATTTTGTTTTGCACTGTCTATTTTTTCAGCGCATTACATAAAATTTCCGAACACATCCAAATCCAATACGACACAAAATTATTCCAATTGGTATAACTAGAAATAATACAAAAATCCAATTGGTATAAATCACATCTAGCCACACCACAATCAGCCGTGATTTTAGACTCGTAAAACACTCCACTGATATTTTTGTTCTGTGCTAACAAAATCTTTATTACAAATAAAAAAAAAAGTTATAATAAAATATTTTATTTTCTAAAATAGTTTTTTAGCCCTAAAAAATAATTAAAAAATTGTATTATACAATGTGTGTGTGTTTTAAATTTTATCGATATTTGTTTTTATTGTTTTCATTGTAATATGAATTATCTATATGGAATAATTACAAAAAATACAGAATTGTTCGATTCGATTATTTTCGTTTCGTTTTTTTTTATGTGCTGTGTGTTAAAATGAATACAATGTGGTGTTAAAAAAAATAAAGTTGATAAAAAAAATTAAAAAAAAAAGATTGAATTTTGTTTTTATCACAACGAAACTTATAAAAAAAAATAGTTAAAGAGCATAGAAAAAAAAAGTTCTATTAATTATAATATATATACATATATAAATTATGGCGAATCCGCGAAAATTTAGCGAAAAAATTGCGCTGCAAATACAAAAACAAGCTGAAGAAACAGCTGCTTTTGAAAGGATTATGCGGGAAGTATCGGATGCGACAGCAAAGGTAGATTTATTTTATTATTATTCTTTTCATTTATCAGGCAAAACGAATTTTTTTTTAGAGTTCGTCTGAAAAAAATTTCCCTCTATAATAAACACAATCCTATTGGATTTTGTTTCCTTATCACACGCATACACTATCATTATGTTTTTTTTCATCATCATTCGTTTTGACATTTAAAATACATAATAGTGAAATTGTTATTATTTTTATAAAATGGACAATTGAATTTATCATTTTTTTTTATCATAATTTTTTTTTTACAATTGACAGAATTTTATTATTTTTGTTGTTTTTGTTATTATTAATTTTTTTTCTCGTTCGGTTCGTTTTTAATCCTAATGACAAAATTTTTGTTTCGAACGAATGATACATTAAATTTGCATTAATTACACAATCTTTAAAGTATTGCGTTGTATTTTTTTGTTGTTTTTTTCTTTAATATTTCTGTTGAAAATACTTGTATACATACGTATAGTAAAAAAAGGAAAGAAAGAGAATTTAGCTGACGAAAAATATAAAAATTTATAATATTTAATAAATATATTTTATTAGTTATTGTTATCAAACTTATAACTAAAAATACGTACAGTGAAGCAGGCAATTATTCGTACACTCGGTGTAAATTTGTGATGCTCGGTCAATTTTTGGAATCCAAACCATCAGTTTAAATTTGTTTTATGAATTAAGCAATAATAATACACTTAGGCTAGGTCTACACTGTTCAAGTGAATGTAAAAATGCTTATAAAATGGTAATATGTGAAGTAGTACGCTGTTAGCAAGTTAAATTAAAATTTCACAACTCTGTCCCGACTTTTACTCGTTCCTAAGGCGTTAATTGTATGAGAAATTATATTCGCACCAAATTATTTGTTCGTAATAAAAAATTACCTATTAATGACCCAACGATCAAAATTGGTACCAATCTTGATTTAAAGATTTCCTATCTTGAACTTTTATTGGAGACTACCCGGGCGTTTACGCGTTATCTATTATTTTCCATGTCGACATGTCGACAGCCCGAATAGTAGAGAGTTATTTAAGGTGGAATTAAATAATCGAAAACCAACTGCACAAATACCTTGAATACCTTATAATTGTTTCTTACTCTAGATTCTTTGGCGTCAGGTTTATCCATTGCAAAATCATTAAATTTTAAGAAGGTTTCAGTGTTAAAAGAGAAACTCACCTAAATTAGAATTATGGCACAACTATGATAAACATTAAGAAGTTAATAACTTTTCCATTAAAATACTCCGGCTAAGACCGTTTCATACAATTTAATACATCCCGCTCCACGGTAAGACGAATTCGTGTTCAGGAAGGCTATAAGAGCTCCCGAGTTTAAAAATGTCTAATCGTTCAGATAACCAGAACTTGTTCGCTAAAAACATGTCAGACTGCTCTATGATCAAGTTTTGACAAAACTTAGTGCATATGTTTTGATGGATAACAAAACGTACGTGAAATTGGATTTGAAACAGTTAGCAGTGAAAAATTGTATCTTGCCCAAATTGCAATGATTTCGCTCAAATATAAGCACTTTAGGTTAAGCGCATTTGATGAATAAATGAATGAATACATTTATAATATTTAATTTCTTGGATGTTTCGGTTTCAAAGGCCAAGTTCAATTTTTAGGCCATTGACATTCGATGAAGAACTTCACCTTTCATTTATATGAGAATAAATATTAAATTTACATACATTTATTAGAAGCCTGTCCGGCTAGTGGATTTATTGTCCTTTGAAAGTTGAACAATAGCTCTATTTTGTACACAGCTACAAGTTCGTTTTTTAACTGCCCATCTGCACACTGCATAACTAGATGCTAGCCTGTACTAACATGAACAAGATTTTGAATAGAAACCCGGGTTTAAAGTGAAAACTCCCGCAAACTCTATACCTGTCTAGAAATTGTGTGCTAGTTGAAGCGTGAATTCCATATGAAACTGTGTATACTAATTTTAAAGAGAGGGTCATAGAAACAAAATTTGATGTTTATGTTCTACGTATATAGACCAACGTTCAAATTTGATTGGAATAGATGACGGGAATTTCTTTAAATCCCATGAAAAAAAAAAATTGTAACAAAATATTTAATTTTAGAAATCGGGTTTTACCGACAAGTCGTATACAAATGAAATGACTGATATTTTGCTGTAAAAAAATCTAACAACCGAAAGTTATATTGGAAAACATTATATTAGCACACAAATTTTTGTACATGTAAGTGATTCCCGATTTAATTTGAATAATTCTACACTAGCTATATATTACGACCAGGCTTTCATTATTTGGAATGAAACCTTTCTAAATCACAATGTTCAAGTCGTTTTGTATTAAAGTGTGCCATTATGTATCTCTCTTTTGGATCGTGATCGAAATTAGAGATCAACAAGCTCCATATCCAATTTTTTGAACATTTAATTTTAAGAACAATTTGTCAAAATATTTAAACTTTCCTTTCAGCGAGTTTAGTTTAAGTCTCTTTTCTATGTTTAAATTTGTACATTTGTTCGCTCTTTCGAAATCATTTCTTTTATTGCGATCTAATTTTGCGAGACTAAAATGTATTTCTATTTAAATTTGTATTTGGCTGTGCCATACCACTAGTTTACCTTGGCTGAGCTCACTGGCGACAAAGCAATGTGGTATATGCGAGAAAGTGTGCTAATTCATTTGTAGAAATATAAAGACGTGAACTAGCTTCTTGTCTTTTGGGCAAAATCCCAGTCCATTGGCCAAATTTTCAGACACATAGTAAAACAGACGAAAAATTGTCTAATTTTTCGTTTGGTTTAGAATTTTTTTTTTTAAATTTACTATTATTCATCGACAATATTAAACTATAAAAAATTCTCGATACCAAATTTTAATCGACCTTTCCAAGCAATCACTTAGTAAATCACACACCACAAACAAAAATAGTCTTGTATAGGTTCTAGACGATTTTTTGTGTGTTTTACTATGTGAATGCTTCGAAAGTTCGACTGAAATTTAGTATCGAAAATATTTTTCTATTTATTAAATCGATTTTAGGGAATATTTCACGAGAGTAGTAAAACACACGAGAAATTGTTTTGTCAGGCTGCGCAGGCTCTTTCGATTGTAAAAACGTGTACGAATATTCGTTTGTATCTCTGTAAATATAAATTACTAAAAGATTTGCGCTATCAATTATTTTATGTATTTTTATTTAAAAACATTAATTTTCATTTTCTACGCTCGCTATTATATAGGCACAACACTATATTGTTTGTTTTATTATTTTATTCATTTACGCTATTATTCGTATTTATTTGAGTTTTTGTTTTGTTTATTCATTTACTAAACAACAACACCGTATAAAATGTATGAGAAAGAATTTTTTTGTTGTTAGTTTTTTTTTTTTTTTTGATTTACATTTCCTATAGGAATTTACTTAGAATTTTCGAATTTGCTAGTTGGAATGTGTTTTCTAATACAAAAACATCTGTCTGATTAGATTTAGATTAGTACAGTCGACGGTAAAATTAAGGTAACCGCACAAATGTTAATAGAATTTGTTGTCTCATTTCATTTGAATAATTTCGATGGCAACCAATGCGTTTATTAAACCGGGTTCGTTGAAGGGTCAAACTGTAGAGATTAGGTCTGCATCTGGACTATCCAGAAATAAAATTTGAGCAAAATAAGTTGAAATATAGAATATAAATGAATAAAGATTGATTTTAAATTGAAAAGAAAAATAATTTAAAAAAAATTGAAGTGTAATGCACTTCAGTTCAAAATCAAATAGTTTTCCAATTCAATATAATTTCAAGCGATGAAATTACATTTTATATTTTACCATATAATTTTAGGCAATTCGATTCATCTCAAGGATAAATCGAATAGAATAGTAAGAATGCACTTTGGGCAAAATTGGTTACTTTTTTCACTATAGTTGTCGAATGAACGAAAATTCCACCATCCTTATTTACGAAATGAATAATTTAAATTGTTGCTCCGATAAAGCTGGTTTGTTTTATTCCTATTATACTAAACTATGAATATTTAGAGTTCAACCGCCTGTGGGGACCGGAATGGACACTTACCGACCTACTTGGTGTTCATCATACGTCACAAACCGTTGTTGAGTCACCTCAAAAACATACTGCGGAGATTTGCATTGAGGAACCATCCCACGAGAAAATCACTAAGGACATAATGCAGAGATCAAAACGAAACCGCTCACCTGGAGACTTTGTAGAACTGTCCTTATGGCTTGGTTGGTGATTATCAAGGAGGATTTCGTCCATACCGGTCTTGATCCGTCCCCGTACATCAGGTGTTCGAGAGAGCTTGTGGTCTGCCTTGAAATACTTAGAATAGCCAACAAAATTGGTGTGATTGTTTGAAATGACAGTGACGAAGTCTCAATGCTAAGTTAAAGTTGAGAACAGGCTCTGGAGAATTTTTGCAATTAACTCGTGATTGGACTTGAATAAAAACGGAGAGAAGGAACGACTTGATCCGCGAGAGGTTTTAGTTTATGTTGAACTCCAGATCAATGAGTCCAAGTCAAAATACATGATCTCTGCGGTTATAGGGACAGTAGTACACCAAATTTTTTTACTGGTCCACTACAAGCTTGAGTGAGGAGGTTCAAATATTTGGGTACTCTTATCACTCACGATAACAGTGAGTAACTGGCAGCAGGCAGTCGTGCTTTGTAATTTCTAACGCGACTGCTAAAATTTAAAGGCCTAACAAAGGCTGTGAAGCTAAAGCTTTACAGAGCGTTGATCAGGCATATTGTTATGTATGGATGTCAAGGTCTTCACGAAAAACTACCCCACATCGAGCGGCGCGAGTAGCTTTTGCTGAAGATAATTTAATGAACCGGGAAAAAGTTATTTTTACGAAAAAAAATTTAGGGCCGATCATCAGACAAACAAAACGAAACATTATTAAAAAAATATATCCAATGGCCAAGTATTCTGTGGAGTGTGGGGATGGATAAGTGGCAGGTGGCGTCGGTGACTTATGTGAAATTTCACAACAAATTATTAGTTGGGAATATTTGGAAATCCTAAATGAAATAATTATACCGCCAGTCACAACAGTTTATCCGGTCCAATTTCCAATTCAATTTATGCTGGATAATTACGCAGTTCATAGATCACGTAAAACTATGAGTTGGTTAAATCGAAACCTACAAATACTTCGTAACGTTTAACCAGCGTATAGCGCCGACTAAAATCCAATAGAAAAATTTTACCCACGAACGAGGGAAGTAGTCTTAGAATTCTAGTAGTTTCTCAAAAAAGGGAAGAGCTAAGAGTGTAGAGATGGAGCCAGATTGTTGACACAGTAAGGCGCCAGTAATGGCCTTTAAAAACTGTTATAATAATAAAAATAGCGTAAACGACAGTCGACAATATCTTAACCGGAAGTTTACTTTCGTTTATAACTGGTTTACCACCATAATTTTATATACATATGTAAATCCATCCGGGTCGGATGTATTTCCGAATTTTTCGCTACTCTTGCGCAACCATTGTCTAAAGTGTAAGCGCGTGCGGGGGTGATAATTTTTTACTATGCCATTTTGGCCTCCCGCCAATGCACAATATAAACTGCGAACTCTGTGTAACGCGAAGTTCGATGACTTGCCTTGAAACAGAATTTCGATAATTTTAGAATTCGAACAAAAAATAAGAGATTAAGAATTTAGTGAGTTTCGAGATTAAGTATACAAAAAATAAAAAAAATGTCAATATTTTTTGCAAAATTTAGACTTTACACTTAGGGGCGCGTATATCTGTTTTAATTTGTGTACCATATACTGTACACGATTACTTAATTAGACGCAAGTTGTTACGTTTTGTTTTTCTATATTATAAAACAACGAAAGTATTTGTTGTAAACGAAAGTATATTGTGTGTTTCCCAATTTCAATTCATTAATAAATAATAAAAAAAAATATAAAGACGAAAGCAAGGAACACACACAAATGTGTATACCTTATCAGTGGTGCGACAGCATAGTTAATACGTATAAAATTTTGGAAAACATCTGTATGATTTGTTTATTATACAATTGAGAGTAAAAATGTGGTAACGGGCTCAGTGTGTGTGTGTGTTTATTCTAAATTCCTAAAACTATAAGATTTATTATAGTTTTACAAAACAATGTATATATAAATTATTTTTAGGTACTGAAAATTGTTGAGATTTTCTTAGTACATATTGGTTACAATATTTTTTGTGTTTTTCTCGGGCGTTACAATTTACTATCACAAAATTATTGGTAATTGTGGATTACTGTGGAAATAGATAAGCGCTTTTTTAAACGCCATTTGACGTCAACAAATTATAGAATTTTCACATTGGCGCTTTATTCTATCTACATACTCGTATATGATATACAATTTATCTAAATCGTTATGACAAAATTGATATAGAATTATCTTGGGTATGCGCGTATATTTCAAGTATGTATGTATAGTTTGAACAATACGCACAGGGTGACCCAGATAAACTACTCAGTATCTATTTTCAAATGAAATTTCCTCAAGTGCAAAGATATACCTTAAAATGTAAAGGGGTAACTTCTAGGCCAATCTTTAAAATCTTGGGCTAATGGTTTTTTTATTTAAAATATAGAGTGATGATTTTGGCGCGGGTTTTCGAGTCCTCACTTAATGCTATACTGTATTTGTATATGATTGGCGAGGAAGCTGAGTCGCCCTTTGAGCTTTGCACTCCAAACAACAATTTTGATCACAGATATTTTTGCTTATATTCTTTCAAGTATTTTAAATATCATTTGGCGTTGAATTTACTTTATAAATTTAATTTAACTCAACTTTCTACATTAACTATTATAATAAGAAACAATTATGAATTTTATTTTATATAAAATTATTGCAATAAAACTGCACACTTTATTAACAAATAGATAAATAAATAATTTATACAAATTAAAACCATTAAATGTATGACCGGTTTCGGTTATTCATCCTTCTTCAGTTTCTTGGTTAAACAACATTTTCTAATTTTACATTATTGTTTATCTTAATCTTAATTGTATCATTCTATTATATATGTACATTGTACATATATATTGGATAAAACTGGTTGGGTTTATATTATGCGATCCGACCAACTTACATGATTATTTTATATGATGAGCCAAGTATTTCGAAAATATTGCTGCGGCCTTGTCTTATTTACCAAAGACTAAATCAAATTCTGGGTTTGAATTATAAATCATGAAGTTGATTTGCGAATGATGGAGATCGTGTTGACCAAAATTAGTCAAATTTGTGAAAGTAATGAATGCCGGAAATGTATCGAATGTTAAAGTTGCTATATTGTGTATAGAGTTCTATACACAAGACAAGATAACCTATAAAACCCTTAGAATTATATAAAATTCAAAATTTAAAATGAGTTGTTCACATTCGAATAAGTTGATAATAGTTTTCGAAATTCGTAAAAATTTAAAATAAATTATTTTTAATTCATAATTAGCTGGTCATTCTAAATTTGAATATTTTTTTTTTTAATTTAGACAACTTTCAATTTTAATGACTCGGTTAGCTCCAAACTACTATACGAGTACGTACTCGAAATTTGATTGAATTGAATTTTGGTTAATTCTTGTATTAGCTCTAAATATTGATGCGATTTGAATGTATGTCAAAATTTATTATTTGGAAATGAATCGAATGTTAAACTTGCAATATTGTGTATAGAGTTCTATACACAAGACAAGATATTTGCGACAAAAATTTAATTTCTGTTTAGCTCATGACACAAAATAAGAGAATTTAAAATTTATTTGAAATGTGAATACTAAAAATTATTTTTAGTCTTGTACACGCATACAGTGTGGGAACAAATTATTATTTTCATACTTTTATGATGCATTTACATATGTATCTATCTTAGAAGTATTGAATTCTAGAAATCTCAATTTTTAAGAAAATGTTAAAATTTGATTTATGGAATTTTTGTAACCGAATTGTCGAATTTTAAGAAACTTATAGGCATTCAAGGGCATCCTAATCATATAATTAACAATATTTACAAAAGGTCCAGATCCACAGTGTAGTAACGTAATTATAAAATTCGTTGCAGTTGAACGCGCACCGTTTTATACGATTTATACTAAATTTACATTTGACATGTCTAAAGCGATTATATAGGTTTAGACCATGCTTGAAAGAGATGGGCTACTCGACCGCAGCCTTCGGCCCAAGTCCGTCATAGTTCAAGAACAGTTCACACCAAGGGACCAAGGAGAATAGCGGCATGAACAGCTAAACCGTAATTCGAGTCTTATATATTTACTCTCTCGCTCGAGATATTATTTCTTTACGTTTAGTAAAGTGGCCGCAGTTTTCAGTAATTATAATTTGTTTTTCGCATACCCATGTCCGATAAGTGAGGGGTACAGGCGGAAATAGAACCCTTGCTATTGGATTTACATACTACTGCAAGAAAATGAAATGAAAATATGGATATTTCAGAAATAGAAATTGTTAAAATTTATGTGCCTTATGAAACCAAAACGAAATTAGCAATCTTGATTCCAAATTCAACGTTGATAGCTTTATTAGATGGGAACCTTTCACAAAAAGTGTATCTCTCGACTAAAATTTTAATAAGTTTCCCATGTTCGTATTGAATCGTCTTAATGTCTAAGGCGAATAGTCTTATCGTCTAATGTGAATCGTCTTACGTGGATTAGCATTTAGAGGAACTACTAATTTAATTAATGATCTCTCCAATTGTAATTTTTTAGAAACACTAGAACTTGTGAATCACTATGATCCTTTACTATCCGAACACTTGAGGAAAGTGACGCAATCACAAATCGATAAGAATCGGTTGCCAGTACTTTATTTTTACTCAGCTATATCCTAAATGAATTTATTTCCTTACTGTGACCAATACGTTAGGAAGCGTAATCTGCTCGAAAGTCGCTTCGAAATATTACTCTATATTAAATGGAGTAAAGTATGTTTATCTTACGATATGTTTCAATTAATGCTGACATCGATGAGTGCGCTTTTTAGAATTCGTAAATTGCAACGAAAAATCAGGAGAAATAAACTATAAGCAAGAGAATTAAAAATTATATGGAATCTTTTGATGGGCAAAGGAAAATCTTGTTACAATCGAGCTAATGTTCAGGAAAAGTGCCATTTTTCCATAATTTCGGTTTATTTTTGACAAAATTTGGCTTTAAATTTTAACGGCAATAAACAATGTAAGTATAATCGTTTGCAGCCTTTTGAGACACCAGGGATATGTATCAGCCAATTTTAGAAGAATCGAAATTATTGCAGAAGAGAATCCGAAAGCCAGATTGCACCACAGATGATGATGCTAAATCTATAAATTTAGAAGAATTTTTTTAAAATGATAGCTTTTTTCCTTTATTAGACTCTGTAAGTAAAGATTTCAAATCGCTAACCAAATTAATAGCACATTTGAAATTTTATGAAGGTTCATGGACTCTAAGTCCAGAAGTGGAAACTATGGAAAAAATTACAAATTGGCAATAGATTTATACCAACATCACGCGATAACATCTGTGAAGAAATCACATTTTGAAGGACGTTTGTGTCTCCAATTTTCGAGGTACTATATACGCTTAAACCAATTAACCTTCTAAATCAAATACGTAAATTAAAATTGGAAATTCTTTTTCTAAATTTATTAATTATACAAAGGATATTTAGTTGTATGCCACTTTCAGTCCCAGCTGCTGATCGTTCTTTTGGCCAGAGTTTTAATGTTTTATAATCCACTATGAGTCAAAATCGATTGACTGAATTATCAGGTGTAATTATCGGAGTCTTATCAATAGTTGCTAATATAAAAGCAAGCCACGAAAGCGTTTTAGCTTTAAGGTGAAAATTAAATGTTTGTTTTCATTGGCACTGTGCATATTTCCCAGTCAATAGAATTTCTCATATTGTGATATGTTTCGTATTCGTCGCTTTCGACGTGGGACTCTTCTTTGTTGCACCATAAAATCCGCACCAAATTATTATGAGAAAATAAATACAATTTATTAATTTATTATTTATAGAACATGTGTATACGCAATATATGACAAATTTGTCATACGCTATAGTTGTCATAAAATTCGGCAATATATTGAAAAGATTCAACAGGTTGAATTAATATTTTTTTTATAGAGGGAAAAAGTTGTTTCGAGCATCCATTATTCAAATTTTTACATTCACACTATAGTATTTATTCACGACAATATAGGGTTTGTCCGCAGTTTCTTGAGTAATCCGGCTATTTCTTGATTGGTCTAAATAAAATACAGAAGACGACAAAATAATGACTTCTAGAATTTTTTTTTAAAAATAGGCCTTTTTACAAGAATGGCCAGGCCTTATAGTTATTGTAAGCGATGAAATAGTATTAGGATTTGTGGTATGTGGAGTAGTGGTTGCTTGAATAGCAACGAGTTTATTATAAAATGAACTAAATACAAATTTTTAACTTTCATACCTAACTTGAGCAAGTTCGACTAAAACTTTTATTTATCGTCAATTCTCTCTTATTATGATGCTTGCCGAAGTCCGTCAAGCCGAATGATTTTTGTAATATTCAATCCCAGTAGCTAGGTGAGCCTACTTTACCTAAGCTTTACCGAGACTTAAGGTGTAACCAGCGAATCAAACAACTGAATAATACGAGGTCCGGAATTTTAAGGTCACTGACTAGCGGCTACAGTTTTTCGTTCAGTTTGAAGAGATAACTCTAATTTATATTATTCATTTACATATCTACATAATTATAGTTAAACACTATACTCTGGATTAAACCTATAGTATAATTGAATTTAAGTTCAGTTCGTATGATTTAGTCACACATTTCCAACTTAAAGCAACTTTTCTTTATTTCATAATTCGAATAATTCTATCTCAAGCCACTGTTTAATTATTGAGTGCATTGAAATTTACAATATTTAGCTTAATACGCATAATCCCAACTTTCCCAAATGTCACAAAATGTGAAGGTCAAACTTTGGAATCATGTAACTTAAACTAGAATTATAACTGTACCTTAAGTATAATTATTTTAGTGAAGCAAACATTATACATGATTTAAGTTCAAACGGTTTAACCGGCAGACCTGTATAACTTAACCTAATTTTAAGAATTTGAATGACCTATAATTCTAGAGATTTAGTGAGTTCCCTGAATTCCCACTCGTTTGACGTGTTATTTTAGTTTCTGTTAGTTTAGTTTAGTTATTTTAGATTCGTATGTCTTACCCCGGACTACCATGTTTCGTTCTTATCGTACAACTTTGTTTGCTGTATTTTATTCGCCAGAAAAGATACGTTATTATTCCCAATGTAAATCGTATAGGTTTTATTGATTAGTTTATTAAAAGATAGTACGTGATAATAAAAATATTGAATCTTACACAAATTTTGTGTGGAATTGGAAGTTAAGAAAGAGTTTAAAGTTAAATTTAGATTAGGAATCAAGAGTTTAGAAATTTTATTAAAATTTTTAATATTTCGATAAATGGTTTTTATTTTAGATGTGACTGGATATTAAATACATTTTCAGTAATAAAATTACTGAATAGTATTTTTTTGACTTTTCTAATTGAAAAAATATGTAAAAAAAACCGCTCCTTTACATTCATAAATCCTAATTAAACAAAATGAAATAAGCTTATCAAAACACAAATTGATTTATGGTACATCTATTCGTAGAAGTGGAATGAGCGGTACAATTCATTTGATATGTGCCTGCAATGTTTTATTAATTATTAAGAACTCTTATGACATTTGGGCCTTACTTTGACAATTACGTTTCTGCATTTTCTGGATACATATTTGTTTCTATTTTGTTCTTGACTTTTTTCCAGGATTTATGTACGTTTTCCAGGAACGTAGGAAAATTTGTAGGTAATTTTAAAATAAACAAAAACACGTATTTCAGTAAATCAAATATACTAAAAATCGACTATTACTGTAGAGTTCTATTTTCAACTGATTTCCAAGCGATGCAAGAAGCAAATCAACACGTTCTTATGTATGATTACGATAAACTGACCTATAAAACCCTTAGAATTATATAAAATTCGAAATTTAAAATGAGTTGTTCACATTTGAATAAGTTGATAATAGTTTTCGAAATTCGTAAAAATTTAAAATAAATTATGTTGAATTCATAATTAGCTGGGTTAGTTTCTATTTTAATAATTCGGTTAGCCCCAAACTACTATACGTACTCGAAATTTGATTGAATTGAATTTTGGTTAATTCCTGTATTAGCTCTAAATATTGATTCGATTTGAACGCACGTCAAAATTTAATATTTCGTGAAATTCAAAATTTTCCAAATTCCGATAATTCCTAATTAAAATTTTACGTTCAGAAATATAAAATTCGATTTCAAAAGTTCAAAATTCGATAAACTTAATAAATTTTATTTCAATTGGAATTTTTTAAAATTGTATTTAATTGGAAATTTCAAATTTTGTAAATCGAATTCTCTAAATCTTTGAATTCAGATAAACCCAAATGTACTTTTACTAAAAATAGTTTTATTGAAATTTAACAAATTGGATGAAAAATAATTTATTAATTTCAAAATTCGAATATAATTACAAACCCTGTATTTTATACGTTAATACATAAAACCAATTTATGTAACCATAAAGTTATGTTTGAAAATGACCAGGATCTTTAGAAAATTTTCAAAATCCAATAAAAAATTAATTAATGATTTCAAAAATATGATTGTCATGTCACAAAACAATTAAATTCTTAAGGATTCGCAAGAGTGGAAAAATGTAGAAGTTATAGATGTTGCCAGATATTTTAATATTTTGAAATTTACTGATGTTAGTGACTATAAAGGAGCTTGCTTCGAAGATTTAGGAAATTTCTTCTTAAAATTGATGCAAATTGGTAACATTAAATGAAAGTTTTTTTTCTTGATGCTAAATTTATATTCTCATCCCATCACCAGGATATTGAAAATCATTCTAAACTTTGATATGATCATTTTAAAAATTTGTAATCAACAATTTTGCTTAAATTAATCTTGTCGTACGAAATAATTGGTACTATAGGCTCTGGCAGTCATATAAATATGGCTCAATATATTGGTTTTCAGGAACTATGAGTGTCGGGAAAAGTTTCTTAGGCTTTCGGCTTCGCATGGTGTTCACATGCTGTGATATGTTGTTGATGGTCAGCCGTATGTTGTAATTGGCGCAATTGGCCGCATATATGTACAATTATACATATGAGCCAATTACAACATACAGGTGGTGATTTATTACAGTAAGTGGACCACATGCCAAGTCAAAAACATAAGAAACTTTTTCCGGCAATCATGAGAACCATTCCTGAAAACCAATATAGTTAAAATAAAAATTTAATATATTGGGCCATCTTCATATGAATTTCTGACCCGATTGCTCCAATTACTTCGTAAGACAAGAATATATAAGCAAAACTGTTGCTTACAAATTTTTAAAATGGCCATATCAAATTTTGGGATGATTCTCAAAATCCTAGAATTTGACATTTTAAATTTTTCTGGGAAGAAATTCTGTGATAACTTTACACACATTATCTGAACCCCAAAACAAGTAAAAGTCTTAAAATTCGTATATATGTAATTGCTGAAATTGGAGAAAGTAGGTAGTTGTTAGGCCTAGTTTGAGAATAGCCAACTGGAAACCAAGGCTAATTTTTAATCGTTTATGATGAAATTTGACATGATGCGAATGTAAGTGAAATTCTAAAATGGTGTGTAGATATAGTTCTGGAATATGGCCAACTAGATCAGAGCTCAGCTGTATCTTAAGCGATAAAGATGAAATTCGACAAATGGGAGTACATCATTTAAAGTGTTTTGCTGTTTTCTATAACACGTATAGTTTTCCGTTCTGCGATCCTGTCTCAGAATTTCTGACTTCTTCGTTAATTGATAAAATATACAGTTGGTACCAAAATACTCATCCCAAACTTTTTTAATATGTAAAATTTTAGATTTCACAGAACCACCTCCGTACCTAACTGTAGCAGTGACACATCCTAGAAGCAAGCTTTTTTTTGTTTGCGGTGTGTCTTCGAAAGCAGTTGTTTCTTCACAGCAGTTCTGCCATTTTGTCCTTGCGATCTTTGAGTCACTTTTTCACAGTAAACAATGATGATTTATTTTTCACTTCTGTTCATTTCCGACAATCTCTGAGGGGCCGCCTTTTTTCTGTTACAATTGGATATGATTCTACTGTGATCAACCTCTTTCGCGGTTTTGTTTTGAGGTCACCCATATCGAAGTTTGATTGTGTTCTGCTTAGTTTGATTAAATCGCTGTAGTGCGTATTGCCAGATTTGAGAATAATATGATTAAGCATTTAAAAAAAGATATATCAATTAAAACTTTCCCAACTTTTCAAGAAAATTAAAATCGAAAAATAATCGGATGGCCAAGCTTTTGTAGCAAACGGCTATTTTCTCAAAGCTATTGACTTTGGACCACTATGACAGCGTTGATATTTTTTTGACCATTGGAAATGCCGTTTTATTAATAAATGTGTCATATGATGGCGTAGCGGTTGCCAACAGGGGCCCTAACTTAATCACAAAGAGAAAATTAAACTATAAATTATATCGTCGTTTTGATTTCGACACGGAATAATCATATTCATAATAAATTGATCAATATATATAAAATGTATAAATATTAAGGACTAATTTCATTGCCATTAACCTTTTAGCTTTTTACATTTATACATGTGGGCAGTTGTAGGCCCTCAAACCAGATTAAATAATTATTTGAAATATAATAAAATTTTCAGGTGTTGAATAAAAATTTCACAAAAATTTAATTTTTTTCTTATCTAACGCCGCATATAACTGTTTGTATTTTTTTGGTTTGAAACCTTTCTATTTATTTTATCGCAAAAACACAAAACGGAATTGAATTTAATTCCTCATTTCCTGAAAGTTATATGTATGTGCTACAATAATTTTGTCACATATATAAAAACTCGTATATACCTAATACATATATGTATGTTTTCAACCGATTGAATTTATGGTGATGTTTGATTTGTCACACAGTTTATCTAAGTAAATATCAAATATATTATAATGATTGTGTGTGCAAGTTTCTTATCATCAAAAAAAAAAAAAAATAATAATAAATGTACATAACATACACGATGTATACATAATTACATATAACCATACTAAACCCCTTCTTTAATATTTCATAAACATGCCTACCAGTAATATGTAATTCGTTCACATAACATACATATATCGAATCCAACCCAAGACAAAAAAAAACCCAAATAATCATAACATTCGTAATGTCTCTATGTAAGTATTTGCTTTTTGCTTGATCTTTCATATACTTAAACATTTTTGTTTTTTGTCAAACGATATTATGATTACAAGGCAAAAGTTTTTCTTTTGTAAATATGCTGTCTGACCTTCAAAAATCTATATGTATGTAAACCACTAGAAACTTATGTTGTGTTCGATAATATTATACCGAGAAACGCACTATTAAATTATTAATGAAATGTAAATTATTTAATTTTGTGTATTATTCAAAATTTTTATTTTTGGGCTCCCAACATTTTTTTTTTTGTAAAATATTCATTTGGTATATGTATGTATGTATGTATTACCTCTAAGGCTTTTATATTTTCTTAAGTCGTTCAAGAATATATTCGTAAATTTTTAATGCGCTTACACAATCATTGTTTTGAGTTATATCATGATATTTTTAGCGCCCATTTTCTGTTTATCGAAATATATTTAGAATTGTATTTTGTTGCACTGTTGAAATAAAATCTGTATAACCTTGAATTCAAGTAGAAGTAGGTCGATATGTCGATCGTCGAAAAAGAATCAGTTTGCAATGTACATTTGTATGTAGTTTATGTGGGAATAAGAATTTAGTCAACTGCGCAGTTTTGAACAAATGGTGGTAAACATTAAACTAAACTAAACCAATTGAATAAACTATCGCTTTGAGGTAGCCGAAACTTTATATGCTCAGGATGTTGACGCTAGCTTTTCCGACAAGCTTTCTTAAATGCAACCATTTTATTTTTAAAAAACTATTCTGTTAATAGTCTCCATCTATTCTATATTTATTCTATAGAGCGATATTTTAAATTATATCTTCGTATAGCCAATTATTTATTCAGCTGTTCCAAATAATCGTGTATTGTGATCATGACCTTCGTATTATTTGGCGGAATTATCTATATGACATACATACATATACATATATCTAATATGGCACGTTTGACACATTTTGTATAAATACAATCCATTAATATCGCGTTTGTACTGCAGACATTTATTAGTGTATTGCTGGTTATTTTTTCTAACTTTGTTCAACGATCAAACCTAAGAGGGTGACATGAAATCAGTATCCTGACGCATAAGTAAGTGTGTACTGATTCCAAAATCCCATACATTTCATCAGATCTTGATCTCATCATATTTAATATAAACTGGTTGATATATAGTAAACTGATATAAGTTTGAGATCGTCAATTCATAATATGACAACGTGCGTATACATTTGTAAACAATGTTTACGACAGTTTATATCACTGAAGATAAAAATTAGGGCGTTGTTTTTATTTCACAAAAAATTCTTTTATTTGAATTTAAAAAAGTAAAACCCGAACATTTTTCAATTTTATGGAATTATTTAATTTACGATTTAATGATTCAGTTACACGTTACATGGGTTTTTGGTGTATTATCAGTAGAGTTTCCACATAAACCGGTTTCTGAACATTTCGTGATTATTGGTTGTCTGTTTTGAGATACTATGGCTGTTTCAGTTCGGTTCCGGTTTTTAGTTTTCAACTAAAATATTTCATTTTTCTAGTTTGATGTTACAAACAGTTTTAACAAATAAAATTATGAAATTGAGATACAACAAAATCATCGGTATTATTAATTCGCTCATCTTTAAAAATACTAAAAAAATTCAACGAATGATCGAGTTTTTATTTTGCAACTAATAAAATTTGATGATGCTGAAGGCCGTTGGGTTTCTACAGAACTTTCCTTTAAGAAAACAAAATGGTTTTTCTGTTCCTTCATTATTGGCAGCATTTATCTCCAATTCTAAAGACGAAAAGATACGATATTCTCAAATTACAATCAGATAGGCTAGATTCCAATGGTTTAGGGTACAGTGTAATGAGCAAACGTGGGACAAAATATATATCATCCCTTCGTTGGTAATTTTTGTTGCAGAAGGCAGTTTAACAATGAATTAAATTTCTGGTCTTCTCTTGAACCTAATCGTGGTTTAATGTTATTGATAAATGCATGAAAATTTAAATTGAATGGTGCCTTTCACATTGTTTAAAAGCGCGTCTTTTCTGCCCAACACAAGCACAGTCGAGAGGTTTTAAAATATTTCACAAATTTCCAATTATTTTTAAATCGATTCCCACATCCAAATGTGTCATTTTAAATTTTCAAATCTTCATCGATTAGTTTTCGGAACTTTTAGAATTTATTTGTGCTCTACAATAGAATGTATCACAAATGGTAAGGGGCAGGCATGGTTCGAACATAATTGCATTTCTGCTGGAGATTCTTGTGCATATTTAGCCATAACAGAGTGTCCGTCGTTTGAAGTGAAATCAATAATTATCCAATAATAATGTGTTTATATGACCTAACTATTCTGACCATTCCCCGAATTAATACTCATTGGAATTGTGGCAGCTTCAAAACGCTTGAATTCTTATATGTATTGAATTGTTCGTAAAATTCTAAGCTACCAATAGATTCTATACACGAGTAGAACCAGGTAAAGCGTAACCATCCACAAACAAAAAATAACAAAAATCAGTGACATCAAACAAATATGGCACTGTGACCATTTTTCGTGTGCGTGAACCGTATGTCAAAAAATACAATTTCCGTGCTTTGTTACGTCTGATAAAATTGGCTATTGAGATTTTATTTTTATTATTAGTTATAAATTATAGAAAATAGAAAAAAAAATCGATACCAAATTTTGGTCGATCGTTCGAAGCACTCACATAGTAAAACACATGAAAATTTTTCTTGTACTGATACAAAATAGTTTTTCGTGTGTTTTACTATGTGAGTGCCTGGAAAAGATGACTAAAATTTGTAATCGAGAAATTCGATGTTCGAATGAATAAAAATATCTGAAGTTATACTTTATATACTGAGCTTAAACTTTATACTCAAACAAGGCAGTTTAATTGATTTAACTTTTAACAATGTGGTTGCGTAATGCTATTTGCATTCATTTCTTATCCATTTGTAATCAACGAAATTGTTCGATTACTTTGAGTTTTAAGTTTGAGATCACCTTGGATTCTGGGACGGAAGGTTTTAAACGAAAACAATAATTTCCTTGCCTTGAAGCTTTATATTATTCCAACCCAGTCTTCAGTTACTAACAACCTTTTTAACAACAAATTTTTTTTTTCTGGTTAGTTTTATCAATAACATCAGTAATGATTTTTGACACCGTGAACTAATCTATCCCTCAGTCTTCAACGCCAGTCTGAAAACCCGCAGATCACTTATATGTATATCTTAATAATTTCTAAACCGCTGTACATTTGAAACAGCCCCTCCAACTTTTTAAATATTCTCCAAGGAAATGGATGGACGTTTCAAAATTGAACATTTTTTCGGGTGAATCGATAAAACGGACTACCAGTCTTTTTCACCAACGTTATGACGCATCTCATGTGCTTTTCTACATGTGCACATGACAAAGCTGCGTCTATACGATTTACTTGAATTCAAATTAGCAAAGTAGAAAATCGCACTAATCTTTTTTTATTCATTACATAATTGGGTAAAAACTTAACTGCTATTTTTTAAAATTGCTATACGCGTATGCATCAAATTTAAAAAGTATTTACGAGAGAAGTATAAATATTCATGCCGATTGTGTAATTCGGTTGGAAAATTTCTACTGGAAAATAAAACTTCCATTGGAATTTAATTGCTGTTCTGTATCTCGTTGGACTGGAAATTACCGTTGGAATTTTTGTTTATAGTATTGTCTGTTTTTTTTGGAATTAAAAATTACGAGAATGACATTTGGTAATTTTTATTTAAAAAACAGGAATTTCCAAAAATGTAAAAAAGTTATTTTTGGTTCGTCTTAATGTTGTTTTATAACATCAAGGTCATGGATTCTCCGACGCAAATCCAAAAAATTTTTGTTCTTATAATTTATTAGTTGTTTTCGACATAATAATCTTTTGGTAACAAAATAGCTATATTACTACACTATTAACATTAAAAACGATTAAGCAAATCTTAACTAAAACAGCCGATTTTATATTATATAATTCTTATTCAGTTTATTATACATGAGCCATGCTTAATACTACTATTCACCTTATTGAAAAAAATACTTGTGGCCGACCACTTTTATTTTCAACGAACAACTCTAAACTTTTAAAAAATTACGCCCTTACAAATTCCAATTTTTTTTATTCATACTAAATCAATACACTTGTCGATGGGTCAAGTCTATAAAAAATTGTAATAAAAGAACTAAATGTCAAATTCATCGAGAACAATTTGCTAGCTTACGATTTTTTGAATTTTCGATCAATTTTTACCCTGTGCAATTTTTATGTATGTTGATGTAAATTGAATGGGATAAAAAAATGATTCGATTTTTGTTGTCCCTGCAATCTTTCAAAATATTCCGACAATTTCATTAATAACTCATTGAATTTCCATTCTAAGCGTTAGGAATTATTTGAGAATTGTTGGCATATCCATAGAGCAAGACCTCCGATTAAAACGCTACAACATAAAGAAGTCGCATTGCTTCAAATCTCAAAGATCTTGCTGGACAAGTGATGTCGTCATTTCTGGAGTAGGATTTGTATATAGGATTCAGAAACTGCAATATTTGAATTTTGTAACCTTGAAGGTGCGGTTTTTTTTACCAATATCTGCTGTGTAGAGCTTCTCGAAATGTTCAATTATTAGGAAAGATGACCAATCGATGTTCTCGGGCTTTCACCTACCACTTTTATATTTTCAAGATCGAAGAGCCGGGAAGAACGAACACCCTTAACTGTTATAGTTTCTTCAAATTTCAATCATTTGCTGCAATTTCTCTTCCACACATTCCAAACACATTTTATACTGCGTCAAGGGTAGTTGTCCTAAGTTAATTGATCTGGAATTAAACGCTTGGGACATGAACTGATCTTTTTTGTTTATTCCCTAAACCGATTTAGTAAAGATACATTTATTTAGGCCAGTCATTAAGCATACCAATACTTCGAAATCCAGTGATTTTTCAAATTTCCAGCCATGAAAATTGAACTTATTTGAAATTCAGAGATGTTTAGTTTATTGATAATCAATTTCCACTTTCTTGTCCAGAAATGAGTTGAGAACCAAGAACATTTAAAATATCTGGATTCAGCCGAATTTAATTAATTAAGTCTTCACATTTAGAGAGCCTAGAAGAAATTCAGATTTATTTAAATTGATTCTGAATTTATTTATAAAGCGGCTGGGTGTAATTTTTTGTTTGTTAAATTTGATGTCAGTCGATTGCCACTCTTGAAGAAGTCAATCAACATAAAAGTGATGACGTTTCCGTATATGCATATTACTTTTTCATTTACCTATTTAGTCTGACTAAAACATAATAGGATGCTTAATTTTATATAAAAAAGGCCAACACTGAATGAAATGTAATGTAAATGACATTTACATCGCGTGGTAAAACAACACTTGTTTCACCACGCGATGTAAATGTCATTAGATATGAAATGATTACCGATAGATTTACTTGCTTCTGAATCTCCTATCACCCCAAAGGAGCAAGCCGATTCGTTAGTGGCTTTAATGAAATTTCATGAATATGTTTGTGAAGTTGCTCGCGTTGAGTCTGCTATAATATCAGAAATATTGCTACTGCTTAGACGTTCAGGAGTTCAATTTTAATGGACTATTGCATTTTTACAGGATTTAAAAGTTTCGTGATTTTGAACGTTAGTAGTGTAGGCAATCTAGAATCTGTGAGGTCAAGTAAATTAGAATTCTGATCGACTTTACTATTTTTTACAGAATCTAGAATTTAAATGATTTCTAATCATGTTTATCCGATTATAGAGATGTCATACGTCTATATAGTCTGGTAGCCGACCCCAAATCTTTATGTTGAACGGGATTCATTTCTGATAAATTTTATTAGTATTCCAGAATTTCAAATTTCAGTGTTGTAAACAATTTTTATTATTTTTCTTAATTTGATTTTTTTGTTACTTTTCCCAATTAGATTTTTATCTGAGTATTTCAATTGGATAAAATAACAAAAAATCCAATTGAGAAAAATAATAAAAATAATTTAAAACCCAGAGACGACGAGACATTTGTGAGATCGACAGAAGAAAATGGTTAAAAATCAGTCAAAATCACGTACCGTCTAAAATCCGTATAAATATTACAGTTCATCAGATTTAGTCCGCTTGGCCATAAAAATTCTAATTTGTCTAAACTATTCAAGGAATACGTGCATGAGTATTAAATTCCAATTGGAAAAATAACCAAATTTAACAGTGTAATATTTTGTTATTTTTTTAGTAATAACTTCACAATATAATGAATTATTTGATACTGAAATTAAATGATAGTTTACAGTTGACTGCAATTCGCTGATTGAGTAGTCCCAATCATGCAATCATCGAGACTTGAATGAACATTTCTTAAACTGTACCTATATACTTATATATCGAATACAATTTGTCAAAACATGGCATCGTCTGTAGACAAATTACTTAGAAATAAAAAAAATTTAGTAACTGAGACGGGATTTATATAATTTTTTTATTTTATTTTTTTAAATTAATCATCTTGATCCTTACAGCGCGAAGTGTGGTATACTATTTTTAGATAGATTTCTATATAGCTGAATATTGTAAATCGTCTTCGAAAATATGTTTTTGAATTTAAAACAAAGACAGATAGTCTCTCTAAAATCATTTTTGTGTATTTTTCAGTGTTCGAAACATTTAAATTTAATTAAGTCAATTAATTTTAATATTTAAAAATAGAACGCTGGACTTTGTGTATACTGATACACAATGGTGTTATAATATGTGTTTATTGTGTTTAAACGCAAAATGCACATTTCAAGCGTGCGCTATATATTTACATACATAATTATCACTTAATTAGGCGGCATGTCGGCTCAACATATCGACAATACAAAATATACATATATACGAGTATAAAAAAAAAGTTATCGCATTGAAATTGTAATAATCTTATCGCTAATTTATTTTATATTGCTGTACTATATGTATACAGTTTAAAGTGGATGACTAATCGCATAATGTGTATGACTCTTCGATTTAACATGGCATATAAAAAAATAAAAAAATAAAATCTTCAAAGAACCTTTCAGAAACAAGAGTACCTCCTATACATATTAAGATTTATAAGAAAATAAATGTCACCACAGGATTTTTTGTTCGCATACACGATGGTTTTCGATTATAGATTCTGACATACAAATTTATTTATTTATTTTTTTTTCCAATATTTGAGCGCGCATTTTTTGCCAATCATTTTGTATCACGCGTGCAAGAGCACGTGATTATATGAGTATTTGAGTTGAAGTAAATATAAAATATTTTTGACAAATCTTTTTTTTTTGTTGTATACAAAAAAAATATTTCTCGAATGAGTAATGGGTACAATACAGATTTTTTTCGATCCAGCCACACACATAGATGCAAACAAAAAATTTCAATTAATCTTACCAATTACATGCATAATTTTACATAACCTAAGACAACATTCAAAACTATCTATGCAATACAGTGTACTAATATGAATGACTATCGGTCGTTTTGATTGTTTATGATCAAATCTTCATATATTTTTTTTTATTGAAATGGTAAGTAAGATGTTTTTTTTTTATGTCATAATGTTACGGAACATTAATAACAAAAAAAGTTACGAAAAAATAATGTCATTGAAAACAATATATTAGAACCGGTTAGACTATTTTATGTTCAAATAATATATACACATACATATACAAAACTATTTTGACAACAATATTATTTAACGTAAAGTTACAAGACTATTGTAGGACGACACTTAAGATTGAGATGAGAATTAATAGCACGGGAAGTATTTTGCACATTTTATAGTGCGAAATTGGTTAAGGTAATATATGTACATACCATAAACACCATGTTGCCCAAAGATTTCTACCTTAACTGTTTTGTTTATTGAAATAACATCTTATTTTTCATATTTTGGCATTATTAATTTGCTTATGTCCTTGAATTAATGTGAAACCACCAAATGTATATACAAACAAAGTTGTTAACGATTTGTGTTTAAATAATTATCCAAATCTGTATAGGTGTTTAATGTAGATTTTTAGTTTTTCGGCTTCAAAGTCTATTATATAAACTAAAGAAAAATATATAAAATAGTAAATACAAGTCTTAAATAATATATAAAATTCGATCAAACAAGTTCAACTCGACAAAAATCTTGTTTTGTTTAATATTTGATCGAAAATATTTTTTTACATACAATGTGTATTTATCTGGACTCATTGATCTCAAAGTTGATCCAAAAGTTCGATCACAATTGACTTTGAATGATAAATTATATATTACAGAATATGTTTTCCGTTTTTTGTTTGGTATTGATATTTACTTTGAACTTTGATTGCGCATTGGTTATTTAACATTTTCGATACAGGATTGGGCTTAGTAATATTTTATTCGTTTAAAACATTTCCTACAATAATTTACTAAGCACCTGCAGATAGTGGAAAATTGGGCTTTCAGACTATACCAGGGCATTTATTGGGTGTAGGAACCGCAAAATTACCGAAATTTACATTTACCGATAATTGTTAAAATGTTGGGATGAAAGTTTAATCGGTAAATTACCGGTAAATCGAAAACTTATTACAAATTGTTAAAATCTTGTAATTTCTGAATAAAAAGAAATATATGTGTAATTTCAAATTATACACTTGTAGGTTTAAGGGTACGTCCTCCTTCGAGTCGCAAGTAAAGACAAATAATACTGATGATAAAAATTGAGTCGCAAGTCGTTAATTTCGTTTATTTGCGGTTCGATCGAAGCTGTGCCCCTTAGTCGTTAAAAGGTGCAAGTATACATACACACCGGTATAGTTACCTGGTATTTGGTTACTTCGTCCAAAATTTCTCCCATCGGGAATGATTGTGTTAGTTCAGCTAAAATAATGTTAAGCGCGCAATTAACAACAACAGTTAAAATTAGTTTTGTTATTATTACGAGTACCGAGAAGTTATTATGTTTACAAAATGTGGAGGGATCAGAAATTTATAATAGCTAGAATGTTTTTGTTTTATTCCAAAATTTAATTTAGATTTTAATTCTGTATTGAACTGGATAATGTATAATGAACTGTTCTACGTAGCATATAAGATCGAGCGCAAGATCAATAATCAGTATAATATCAAATCCCTTCTAATCTTTACCAAAAATTATCGCATTTAGCGGTAATCCCAAACCTTTTAAAAATATATAATTTATACAGTTGGTTCATCCCAGGATTTTTACATTTGTACAATTGACTCATTAAAAACTTTTTCATCATCTACAAAAGGTACATAGTTGGTACAAAAACACTCATCCCAGACTTTTTTGACAATGATATGTACAATTAATTAAGTTCTATAGAAAAAATTCTGCCGGCAAATCCGTTGACGGGATACGAGTATTTGTCTTAGTGATTGAGTTTGAGCTCCTATCCAGCACTAATAATTTTTTGATCTAGTTGGAATTACTACTATACATAAATAAATGTCCGCCTTCCCGAAATTTTCAATGTACATAAATGAAAGAACAAATCGCATGGCCATTCTTTAGCTGGGATGACTATTTCCAGTTGCGGCCATCACTATTCCAGCGCTGATAGTTTTTTGGTTAATAGAATTAATTATATGTTTTTTTAATTTTTTATGCGGTGGTGGCCCGTCAAATGTATTGGAATGGTGGAAGTAGCTCTTAGGTTCAAAGAGGTAGGACATTACTTTTAGTAAGTTGTTTGAACTGCAACAATAGTAATATGGTAAAATTAGTTAATTTCATATTATATTGTAAATGTCAATTTGATTCAATTTTATTTGATTAATTTCAGCCGAAACTCGAAAATTAAAATTCCACAGCTAAGAGTTATTTTGTATACATTTATAGTCGTGTTTTTTAATTCAAAAATTGTCTTATTAGAATGAAGTTCTGGATAAGAATATTCTCATTTTTTCAGTAAAATCCAAATGAATTAAATTTTTTATCAATAAATAAGATACATTTAATGTTAAACTACACATTTTAATTCACTATTATCGAAATAAAATAAAATTTAACTTTATTTGTCAATGTTCTGGATAAAACATTGGTTTTTTCAAGTTCGCGATAAATTCATAGTACACGAACTCGAAAAAAAAGGAAAATTTTAAAAGGAAATATTTTAAACAAATATTTTTCATTGTTTTATGCTTGATACCTGTATTATTTCACAATAGACCAAAAAAAATATAGTTAGAAGTTGAAATTTATTCAAATAAATAGAGCTTAAATTAAATATATTGGTTAAACTAAATAAAATTTCCCAGTATTATTCCCGATGTTCTATATAGGTTAATAAAAAAACGCGCCTTATATAGCTTAGTTAGTGAAATGTTCAAATTCAATACACAACACTACTAAACTCATGAAATGTCAAAATTCCGCATCATATTGTGTATAGATATAAAATAGTGACATCTGCAGTCTAATAAAAAAACATCCATTTCACTAGCTAAGCTACGTACGTGCTACAGAATGAAACATAGCTCTGGAATTTGAATTTTCGATTTGGCCTGTGACATTTATACTTTACTCAGCGAGAAATAGTAAATACATACAGTTTCTGTTTCTGGTGGAAACACATTAACAGCACATTATATAGTAAATCCATTTAATTTTATCCATTTTGCGTATAAGAATGAATTCCATTGCTTCATTGTAAGATATTTACACGAAGACTATTAATTACGCTCTTTCAACGAGATAGTTTTTTAAAAACTTCTATACAACATTTATCATCTATGAATCTATGATAAACGTCGTCCATGATGAATTTATGATACATATTGAAACTAAATTGCTTGTATAATCCATTCTTGTGTACCGGTTGTATCGATTCTTCAGTTAAAAGATATTTAATGATATTTCTGAGCAATGATATTCCTTTTTTACAATATAGTGAGGTTATGATATTATAATTCCTTGCTTTATGAGGCACTTTAATAAACCGATAAATTAGCTTCATTTTCAAAAACTTTTAAAATATTAACCTGTTTACTTTAGTAAACGTCATGTTTAATACTTACTAAATTATAAGCCCTTCGTTTTTTTCCAATACATAATTTTACAAAGATCCGTTATAAAAACAAAGCAAAAAATTTCGTTTGCATAACAATTAAACATGTATAGGAATTTAAAATCAAATGTTTCCGTTTTTCTGTCAACATACTCGTGTATTTGTATATATATATACTGTCAACAATGAAAACAAAATTTATTGTTTTGCAATGGTATTGGAATTTTTCTATATTTTTTACATGCCATCACATATGATAGGATTTTGTTGTATTCGGAGCAAACTTTTAGAAACTAATATTATCGCAACATGGCCCGTCTTCAACCAGGACGGACAATTTCATCTGCGTAGTCTAAATTCTAGAATTTTTGAGATTATAATTTGGAGTTTGGTTATTTCAAGTGAGCACGTCTACTTGCAGAACACCAAATGTTATTTCAAAGCAGGCTTTGGATTCAGTTCCAAAAGATATTTTGTTCTGATTTTCTGGTGTACATGCTTCCAACATTTTTCAACAGTTATTGGTGGTCGATGAATATTTAGACCGAAAGCCACAATGAACCTTGAGCTCTTTCCGGTCCCAGATTACAACGATTAAATGCAGAAGTTGCCCATTAATCTTGAGAAAATTACATCGCGACTGGTTATGTCGCTATTTTTAACTAACTGATAATATAGCATTTATTTTTGTACTTCCGCCATTTGCAGAGCAATAGTGGAATAAAAGTGAGTTCATCAATCCGATAGTCTAAATTTCTGCAATAAGTTTGCCATGTAGCTTCTCATATATCCAATTCTAACCACATTCTTTCCACATTTTTTTGTTGAATTTTGCTTCTTTATTTTGGGATGTATAAATTTGGGAAAGTTTGAAATACTTTTTCGTGAAGCTTAAAATATTTACAGGTATAGTGTGCTTAAAAAACAACGAATTAATCAATTTAAATTTCTCGGAGTACCGATAGCTTTCAACAAAACTCAAAATTTAATTCTTTAGTACTCGACGTATATTTACCGAGATATGTTTTTTTGTATTAAATCCAGTTATAAATATGGCGTTGGCCAAAGAGAAAATATAACAGATTTTAATTTTTAAACTTTTGAAAAGAAAAATGTAGTTTTTCTGTGACATAAAAAAGTTTAAAAGTTTTATATCAAATATCAAATATTGAAATTTGTTGCACTATTGCCGCCTTCGATAGCACAGTAAGTAGCTTGCCTTGTTATTCGAGGGTCTCGGGTTCGATTGCCGGTGGTGACCAAAAATCATGGTTGGGTGTTTTTAATGTGTAAGTATTTGTGTTTGTCCGGGTATTGCACCGTGGGCCCAATGTGGCATTGAGTGCTGGAGTAATCCGCCCAATTTTAATTTTTATTTTATTTTTTAAAGGTATTTCATGGGTCCATTTCCATTTAACAGGTGGCCAACGAAAAGTTCAGAGAGCCTATTATGAAATTTATTTGAGTCGAATTGTTCCGTTATCAAATTCGGGCGATTATGAAACTAAATAATAAAAGGGAGTTGGATTTTTCCGAGAAAATTTTGTATTTTATTGATCGTATTTAGAAAAAATAAAAATTTGTGTTTGGTTTGACATTTCGAAAAAAAATTATTAAAATTAATTAACCATTACTTGTTTGTTTCTAAAAAAATGAAATCTCAATAATCCAAGTTTCATGATAGAGTAAATATCCGTGTCGGATCGATATTTTTCGATATCGGAAGAAATTCGACTCGAATAGTTTTATAAAGGCGCCACCAGTAGGCGAAATTGTTCAGCATTTTAAGTGAACTTTCTACACCTGCGTAGAAACTCGATTCTTTTATTGTTTTTTATACACTGTCAACCTTGATCTTGACGTTGAACTATCTCGTATTTGAATTTTAAAGATTTGTTATTCATTGCTATTCAAAAACAAAACAAAACAACACCAATGTATAAAAAAATAACTTTCAATGATAACAATTCAAACGAAATATAGAGATTTTCAAAGTTGAAACGAATGTATGGGTTTGATACTTTTAATCAAAAAAGGGGTGCCTACGTTCAGTTAATTTTCCACTTGATATTTTTTTCACTCGGTTCCGCAGTAAAATTTTATTTTGGCTTTGACGTTGGTGCTGCATTACCTCGATTACATAAAAAAATTCGAAACGGATTATTTTTACGTACATATGTATATAAAAATTATTTGTCGATGGGTAGCATTTTATGTCGTCTTGATGGCACATGTGACATGGATTTTTTTACAATTTAATAGAATTATAAAACTTTGCCATGATACATCACGTAGTGAGAGCTTATTATACATTATTATATTTCATTGATCGATTTACATTGATAATTCATTAAATAAGCATGAGAATTGTTGGAAATTGCAAAACTAAATTCGAAATTTGTAAATTCAATATTTGTTGATTTATACTGCCACATTTGTAAATTTTCAATAATAGAATTTAACTCCGTGCGTTTTATATCGGAATTTTAGATAATTTAAATCAAATTTAACTTTTCTAGAAATACAGATGTAAAATTTTAAACGACGAAGTTTCTTAACTTCAAAATTATGAGTTCAGAATTCAAAATTCCTAGTTTTTAAATCTTTATCTAGTGATCTTAGGAAATACAATTGTAAAATTTGGCAGGAAACTTTGGAAAATCTTAATAGAAATCCTCAAAATAAAATTCAAACCTGAATGGAATTAGGGAATTTTCTAAAATTATAGGAATTTGAATGGAATAATAGGAAATACAATTATAGATTCAACATTTTTAAAAACTCTAGTTTCAAAATATCTGATATTTTTAACTCCATTATAAAAATTCTTCCAGTCGCAAAATTTTAAATTAAAATTTTAGAAATATCATAAAAAAAATTAAACCGATATTCTGATTTATAGAATTACGTTACGAATTCATACATCAAAGTTGTGAAACTTAGGAATTTCTGATACATAATTCAATAACTATAATTTTTAAATATTAAATTATAAAATTTGCTGTGTTAAAATTGCTTACAAATACCAAAAATATTAAATCTAAAATTTAAGAATTAAGTATTTTAAAAAGTTAAATTTTAAATGTATCATTCTTCATTACACTTTTAAAAATTCTCAATTAAAAATTTTAAGAGTCAATATTTATTAATTTATGTTTAAAGCTAAATATTTTAATTTCCAATCTGATAATTTATAAACAAAAAGCAACTTCTATAAAGAAAACTTATTCTAATCGAAAAAAGAATCTACACTTTAAGATTTAACATTTAAAATTCTAGACTCTTGTTAATTATAAAATTTCAGAATTCAGAATTCGATTTTAATTCCATGGCTAATTGTTTTTAAAATGTTTATATTTTAAATCTTTAAATAAACAAATTTCTAAATTATTTCGTAGAATTTATGGTTTCAAGAAATAAAATATTAAAATCTGGTGAAACATTTGTTAAAATTTTAAAATAGAAATTCTTAAAATAAAATGTAAATTTGAGCCGATTTCGGAAATTTTACTTCAATTGGATCGGTTTTATATAGTTTCTTTAAAACTATTTAACTTTTGAAATTGAAATTTAAACTTAAGTTTCGAGCAAAATCATCTTAATTAAAAAAAAAAAATTACAAATAAATTTGGTTAAACGAAATGTGTATAACAAATTATGAAACATTAAATGCATAATTCTATTCTTTTTGTCGTCGAAATTCGAGATCAAATTTAACGGTTAAAATACTTAAAATTTTGCAGGAAATATTTCATAGCTTGAAATGTGTACTTTGCCTGTAATGTTAAGCCCAATTTTTGATTAAATGTTAAAATTAACGTGAAATTCTAAAACTGTAGCCGTGACTACTAGAAAACAATTTAAATATTCAAATTTCGTTTTGACATTCGAAAAAGTAAGAAAATTTTTCAATACTTCGATGATAATTGGATTTAATTTATTTAATATTTTTTTTAAATATATACGAGTATCAATATAATCCAAATTTATATTCAGGACGTTCTAAAATTAAACATTTCGGCTCCAAGGAAATTCGATATTCGTGAAATTTTATAATATTAATTATAAATTTTACAATAAATCTGTGTAAATTATAAATTCCCGAAAATTATAAAATTCATTTAGCCTGTGGATAAATGTGCGGGCGAGTTACTGATTAATTTATAAAATTAGAAATTTCCAATATTTTTCAATTTAAAAATTCTCCTAAATTTTGTAGTATCCAAAAGTTTCTAAAATTTGAATATTTGTTATTACTGTTAAATTTGTTCTATTAAAAATCAGAATTTTAACCAAATTCCAGTCAAAGTTAGAGTACAATTTTATGTCAACTTGAGCGAAATAATTATAAATAATATATTTTTTTAACTTAGTATTTAGATTTGAGATTTATAAGGGCATTTGGCCACTCAAACAATTCATAAAATTTCGAAAAATCTATAAAATTCGAAAGTTTGGAAAATTGTAAACAACACTTTACGAATTCACAAAAATTCTAAAATTAATAAAAATTATGAAATTAATTGTACACATGGCTCTGATTCTAACACTCGTCATTCTCAGCTATTCGAAAAACTAAGAAAATTGTATCGAAAATCTATTCACATTTCGAAAAAATCGGCCAAATTTTGAAACTTACAAAGCAAGTCAAGTTGATCCGTCGCATTTGTTTGTTGGTAATAAAAAAATAATTTGGTGTTGTTGTTGCAAAATTTGATATCGAAAAAAATCGAAAACTCAAGTCGAATATAATTTTTTCGATCTCGAAGGATTAAAAGGATTAAAATTATTGTGGATTCAATCGAGGTTATCAAAGCGTTTGATCATCTGACCCACCGTAAAGAATAACTTTGCAAGAATACAGCCCCTATATACCAAACAGATCTAAACGAATTAGTGAAATTTGTGATTTACTAAATTATTATGTTGCGCCTGCCAAACGATCTCTTCATTCCTATTGTTAACTCGTGTTAAATCAAATATTTGACTTACAAAATTTACAATTTTGGATCATATATACGTATAAAAACTATTTACTATTTGTATATACATAGCTAAAGCTCTAATTTTATCAATCAATAATTCGGCTACATCATAAGTTGTTGCTTTGGTAAATTCACTTTGTAACGAAAAATCCAGTTTCTTAATAGTGGTAATATGCAATTGAAATACATGGAATTTTGTTTTTCGTATCGTCGCAACGACCGGTTTTATATAATTAAACGTGTACGTATGTATGTTACATATATATTCTGTACATGGAAGGGGTTGATAAACGCGAATTTCATATATTTTTTTTTATATATTGAATCTACATATATAAATCTTACATAATTTGCTTAATCACACCAAAGTGTATGTGCTTGTGTGTATGGAGTAAAATTTTTTTTTCTCTATAAACATTCGGTTAAGTCAATAAAAATTAAAATTGTTGTATACTATTTAAAAAAAATCACGTTCATATTGAAAATAAATATTTGCATTACTATTTTAGATAAATAATATAAAAATAATGTTTGTATATCTCCACCCCGTCCCCATATGTGTGTTTGTACACTGTAGTGTACACAATGCTGCGGTATACAAAATTGCAATTTGTTTTCCGCAATCGTTATACCCAGATAGATAGATAATACGCAATTTCCATTCATTTATACAATATTGATTTCCGCATTGGCTACAAAAGTAAAATAATTTGGTCAAAGTGTCCATCATATTATTAGCTGCCACGAGCTTTGAGTTTTTTAAATAACAAGGCGGCATTAAACTGCTTTCGAAAATTGTTAAATCCATGGCGCATGGTATACATTATATTGTATTGCATTGTTTTATACCAAAAATTATTTAGATTTATGCAACAAATTTTAAAGTATCAATAAAAGAAATATTCAAATTAATTTGACATTTTTGTTTTGTTTATTAAACTGCATCGATAACTTTTTAAAATTTTCTACAATGTTTTGTGCAATAAACTCAAAAATTACAAAACTCGCTATACATTTTGACAACAACAACTTTTAATGGTGGCGACGACAACGACTAAATCTTTAAAGAATGAAATGGATAAGAAAATTTTGTTATGTATATTGAATTTCTAAATTTAGATTAAAAGCAAAATAACAACACACTACTTCTACTACGTAGTACTATTTTAGAAAATACAAAAAAAATTATGAATCAATTTCGTTTAGTCATTGTGTAGATTAGAATAATAATCATCATCTATACTTACTTACTTATTAGTTACTAATACTCTTCAAGAAATAATCGTTTTATATAATGACGGTTTGGTAATCGATTTTATGATATCAATGGAAAAAGGTTGTAAATTTATAATCTCGTCACCAATCGAATTAGTCCCAAATCAATATAATCTTGACACTTCAAACTTGAGTATTGAGAAGTCACGATTTTGTAATATTTCGGTATCCAGACAAATACAAAAAAATATCGAGCTAAATTTTCTGCATATATCTTGGAATTCCCTAAGCGACTCGAGTTTTGTTCAGTGGGATTACCTATAGCTAATATCATGACGATAATGCCAGAATTCAACCTTGCGGCAGGAGCGTATGAATTTTCTAAAAACGTTTTAACTTTTAACTCCAAAATTATATCCCCAAATTCTCTGAAACTATCTAGATATTCTCAATATGATGTTCGTGAGTTTAACAAATTCCTCAAAAAGAATTCTCTAACTATTCAGTGTTATAAATATTTTTAATTCTCGAAGTTTTAAATATGTAAAATTCTTGAAAATAATTTTGAAAGTTTGTTTTACAGTTTATCACGTAATTTCCACATTATCATTGTGTATGTGCCACTGTATATATTCAAAATACTAAACTTTGTGCCGGATTATGGGTATTAATGGGCCAGTATTAATAAAAGGCCTCCTAACAAATTTTTTCTTGAATTTGTTTCCTACTTGTTCTGTAGCACTTTCTTCTCAAGTTTTTCGCAACTTGTTGGTTTGTCCCCTTTCTTTATGTGATTACCAGCCAAATCGAGTACGCATGGCTACTCAGGTTCGATTTAATTAGCAAGTTTTATAGTTCCATGATTGTCTGTACTGATATGAAGGATGTTCGGGATATGAATTCTGCATAATTCGAGTGATAGCCAAAATTCTATATAAATCACAAAGAATTAAGTTATTTCGATTGAAAATTAAAAAATTTGTGTAATTCAAATATTAGAAAAAATTGGAGGAACGCCCTAAAAAATTTAATGAGCGTTTAAAACTCAAATTTTAAAAATTTAACAATTTGAATTTTAAATTTAATGTTTAGAATTTTATACATTTCATACACAGTTCGGTTACGAAATTTGTCAAATTTAAACATTTAATCTCGAGAATTTAAAATTTTTCAAAACCGAGTTAAAATTCGGAATTGTAAATATCAAATTTGATTTTAGTCCTTGATTTTCAAAATTTAGACACTTAGAAATTTCAGAATTTGGAAATCAAATTTACGAAATACCAATTTTAGCTTGAGATACGTAGGGATCGATTGAATCAATAAAATCTAAATAATCTATATATTCGAAACCAATTTTGAAAATTTAGGATTTGTTCGAAATTTGGAAAAAAATTATTGTAGATTTGGCACGTAAAAGTTTCGGTTTTAATTAGTTCGGAAATTTTTTAAAAACTATTAGTGTCGTAATTTAAATTTTATCATCAGAAGCCGTTACGTGAAAATAAGTAGTTTTTAAATTTCTTAATTAAATTTAAAACTTTAAAATAATTTTGATATTTTGAAACCGAGTCAAAATTGTTAATGTTAAATTTCCGTCTCGTAGAATTTTCAGAATGTGATAAGATGTCAAAATTTACAAAAGTAATTCATGCCACGGGGCAACTCCGTTTGACACAAAATGGGCACAACAGAAAAAGGGGCCACTTTGGGGAATACTATATAGGCGTATTTTCTTGACACAGTTGCAACAACAATTGCATTATTTAAATAAACTATTATACATTAATTAGAATTTTAATTATGATACCGGCCACTAGATGTATATAATAAATTTACATTTTATTTCGAAAGATTGGCTACACTGATTAAAAAAATTACATTTACAAAAGCGTCATTTAAATTTTGTTTAGTGTGAGAGCGGACAGGGTTTTGCGTTTAAAACAATGTCGTCCTAAAATGTACTCGTAAATCTCATTTGTGAATATTTACAAAGGGCAATCAATTACGACTGTTCAGGTTTGGTTTTAGACCATATATAACATGAACGTCCTCACAAAATTCACCCGAGTAAGATAATTTTATTTCATATCACAATTGTTATGTAAATAATTTATACCCATGCCTTCGCTGCGGGCTTCAATTTTGCCTTCGCCTGGCACTTTGACACTTTCTAAATAAAAAAGTGCGTAGGTACATAAATATGCAACAGACGAGTAGTTTGTGGCACTCCCCATAAAAATGAAATCAAATTTTGCTGTTTTCTTGGAGAAGAATTAATCAATCAATGTACACACTTTTTTTAATTCTAGACAAAAAATACCCCAAATAATTCTATTTCTGTACGCCCATGCATAGTATAAGTTTTATCTTGATTTGTGTCTCAAGCTGCGCAACTTGATTTGTATTTTGAACTGGATTTTCGAATTAATTTTAGATTAAAAAGATCAAGAGCAAATCATAATCATCGTCTGGAGCTATATATGAAACTTATTAAATGTTTAAGTTTAAACTTCATTTAAATTTAATTTCAACTATGGTTTTAGTTCAGAATTCTAATAATGTATGTAAAAAAGAAATGTAATAAACTTAATCTGGTTTGAATAGTTGACCAGTGACAAGCGAATTTATTGTTATCAACTAAAGCTCATTTTTTACGTCTAAACTCCTACCGATAGAACTGTCGTTATTTATACAATAAGTTAGATCTTTACGGTTTAGTATTCAAGGATTTTGGGTTCGATCTTCCTTGACTTAAGAATAATTTGAAAACATTTTGTCGGATTTGGTCGAATTATTAACAAATTTGGAAATAAACCTTGACCGAAAATAAATATTTATTATGTAGATATGGTAACTTTGTAACGGACTATAGGACATTGCTTATATACACATGATTCTTAATTATCTTTAGCCTGAAAATAAGCCTTTCTTAATATCATTCGTTTTCTGAAATATTGTTTTTCACCGATCGCGCAAGCTAAGTCTTCTTAAAAAAATAATTCCCACTATAATAAAATTTCAGTTCAGGTTCTTAAAGTTATGTGTCCAAAAGAGCACTTGTTGCCGGCTAAAAATTATCAAAGGAGTTTGTTTTGATAATAAAGTCACAAGTGGTATCACCTTAATTTTATATATTTCCAACTTTAGTGACTCCACAGGTCATAAAATACTTAAATGTGAACCGAAATAACCAACATTTGAGCCTCGCAGAAACATTGAGAAAGAGCCTTGCGCAAATTGATCCGCCCCTATTTCAACTTGAACAGTTATCGGTACATTTTTTGAAATGTAAGAAATATACTGAAATAGGACTTTAGAACCTTCGATAGTATTTTTAATCTTCATTAATCGTTCCGACAGCGCTAACTCCTAAAAACTTACAATACATTATTTGTTCTAAGATTTTTTGAAATTGAAATATCTTGTTTAGATGTGTAAAGTTTTAACTTTCATCCGAAGCTTTTAAGAATCTTAAGTTTTAATTTCATTGCAAAATTGTTCAATAAACTTAATATTGTGACAACTACTA
This sequence comes from Tipula unca, assembly GCA_951394425.1. NCBI lineage: Eukaryota > Metazoa > Arthropoda > Insecta > Diptera > Tipulidae > Tipula > Tipula unca. The sequence goes on from OX596382.1 coordinate 122,080,010, forward strand.
ATTGAGGATACGAACGAATAAATTAAATCAATAGAAAAATTAAAAGCTTAGTTGAGCTTTTTAAAAGTATTGTTATGATTTTTATGTAATATTTTTGAATATCTTTGATATTAGACATGAACTTTTTCAATGCACATATAAAGAAAAGAGATTAGAAATTATAAAGAATACAGTTAAAAGCTTGTTTAAGTTCTAATTTAAGGTGAAAACTATAAATATGAATATGGGTATATATAAATTAAATTATTAAAAGCTTAATAACAATTTTGTATTTTTAAGTTCATTTTTGACAGCAAAGATGCTGTCAAATGTGCAACGTTTGCGTTTTAAATAAGCCAAAGCATTCGAGAGCTTTCGCAACACATGGTGCGGACTGTATGTATTTGTGATTTTTTCAACTAAATGTAAGAACATTATTCAGTGTAGATGTATATGCTTATTGAAAATGGGCTCCCAATTTTCCAGTGCCTCTGGGCTTTGCTTACTCCTATCACGCGGTAGCATATATTCTGGTTTCAATAGTCCAACACGTCTCGACATTTTAATTTTAATTCCAGTACACGGTGCGGATCAGTAAATTATAAGAAAGTTGATTTTTGGGCCCACTTCGTCTTTTTCGCTTGCAGAGTTCGTTTCAAAAATACTTCACCTTTAGGAACCTAGTTATTTGATTATGAATGGTTGTGTCTGTTTCATCATTTTATTGCTGGTCTAAGCCACAAATCAAAAAAAATATTGAGTATTTGTTCAAACATATATAAATCATGTTCAAGAAGTGTACACATACTATGAGTAATGTGCTGCTGGATGCATGCAAACGCTTCAAATTTATAATCGTTTAAAGATAATTAGTGACTTTTTTTGCAATTATTCTATAAACAAACGAATTAAAATTGGTTATAATATATAGTTGATGAATTATTTTGTATATAGTACAAATAGACATAAGAATTAATTAGAATGATTATAATAAGAAAATAATTTGTTACTTGTACAAAACCATAATTCATTCATTCAATTCGTCTCAAAAAAATGTTATACATATACATATATGTATGTTATGGTATATAAATAAACATGTCTACACCAATAGTTAAACAACTAAATTAAATCATTTTTTTTTCTTGTTCGTGCTATAAACTCTTTGGTTTTCACTTTTCAAGTCTGTTTGTATTTTCCCTCCATCCGAAATATTTACAATTTTCTTTTTGTGTATGTCTATTCGTGCATCGCGCGCGCATATTAAATTCTCAAAAATATAAGAAAACCTAAAAATTCCGGGAAAAAAAGTATTTTAATAGTAATTAAATTATCTATTAATACCAAAAATGAAAAAAAAAAAAAAAACTAAAAATACAAACAATTTCCCTGAGATATTTTTAATTTTCGTTAAAGACTACTTATTAATGCATATAATAATAACAATAAATGAAAATGAAAATTTTTCATTATTTCTGTGTTGAGGAATTGAAAAAGAAAAGTTATTAATAGTACCATCACTTTTTCTTTTCTTTTTTTAAAACACCCTGTACTCTAAGAGTTAGTATATACAGGCAGATATAGTCCACTACAATTAGTGTAATTAAAAATAAAAAATATTGAAACTGTTGGAAACCATTAAAAGCATTTTGCTTTATAATTGAAGTCTCAAGAAAACCAGATTCTCGTTATAATGAGATTATTAATTTTAATAATGTTTTGTAAGTAAAATTGCCGAATGAGTTGGAATAATGAGAATCAAACCAATTTTTAACGAATTTTAAATTATTATAAACAATATGCTATAAATAAACTATTAAACAAAGTAATCTTATATAATTAATTCAATCTTTGTCTGTCTGTGCTATTCACTTAATGTCATAACAAACAATTAAATATTAAATTTTATGCCGGATCAAATATCAATTTTTTATTTAAATTTATATCTAATTAATTACGCCGATCTCATCTAATCAACGCAATTTTTTTTCTTTTAATTTCATTTCCACGTGTATTATTAAGCACATTGAATGAATCAGCAAATAATATTTTTATTTAACACATTTTGCGAAATTGTATTGAAATTATCCTGAGTTAGAGAGAAATTAATATTGGTGTTACGTTTAATTACGTTCGGACGATCGAAATTCCTCGATCGCACACGATATTTTGCTTAAAAGTCAAATCGAACTTTAGTGCTTCCTGGGCATATGCAGAGATTCGACACGATCTTCGAGTCGAGAATAATAAATTAATTTATAAAAATTGGTAGCCCAATTAGAAGTGCCTGTTGTCATCGAGAAAAGTCGGCCTAAGGAAATTCGGTCAAATTACAAAAAAAAAAAAAACGGTTCACAAGTTCTTTTATTTTAGAATTTCGACCCAAAAAATTAGGTAGCATTTCCGATTTAGACCGAGGTTTGGAGCTTAAACTAGATTATAAATAAATAAATGTTTCTAAATAAATGAAATATTAATTCTAATTACCAAATGTGTTAGGCAGAAGAAACTAAAGAATTCTCCAGAAAAATAATTAGACCGGATAATTAGGTCGAATTTCCAGAGCTAAGTCGAACTTCGTTGGATCGAATTTAATTAGGTCGAAACTATTCTTGCAATTAGGCCGAATTTTCTTTGGGAAGGAATATAGTTTCATACCCCATTACTTTTATATTTAGAAGTGAAATTACTGAGTTTTAAACTACAGATGTATACAAAAACCAGTTCGCTTATTTTATCAACAAAACGTTCCAACGCTTTTATTTGTCTCTATTCAAGTGAAATAGGTAAATGTTCTTAAAGCATAGGATAAATTAAAAGTGATAAGTTACCTGAATATTTCAAAAATTTTGCTAACAATCTTCTTTAAATTTCAGAAAAGCCAAGTTTGAAGCAGTCGAATGTGAATTTTTAATAAAACAAAATTGAGATAATTCGAGTTCTATCAGGATAGTTTGAAAAGTTTAATAAAATAATGTACGCCAATTTAGGTTTTTTCAAACTCTGCAAAATAATAAATTATTTCAATTGGTGTGTTCGGACTCTGATGTGTATAGAGTGGTCGATGCCCAAGTATCGTTCACGTTGAAATGTATATTAGTGAAACTGGCTAGTTCCATAAAAATGTTTTATTTATTTTTTACTAAACTTTTTAAACGTTCGAATGTGCATTGTATTAGTTGTAAAATATCTGAGGGAAACCTCTTATTTATCATATGTATAATGGCGGCACTCCTGGATTAAAAATCTTAAAAAATGTTCACTTGTGGTCATACATTTGATAACAAGATTTTGGTTAGTCTAGACGATTTTATCATGCTGGTTTAGCTTAAATCGATGTGATGATAACAAAAGTAAATACACTCGGAATTAAGTATAAGTATAAAGTATAATTCAAATTTTGAGATGTTCCAGCGATGAGCTTAAAATTGAAAGTATCCTATTCCATTTATGATTAACTTGTGACAATAAGTGGACTAATTGACTTTAAAGTCAGAGCTTTATAGTCATTAATTTTACATAAGAAGTTTGACTGGGTGCGACTATCGTGTAACCGGTCTTCTCTAAAACTTTAAATCATCATCAACATTTAAAATTTCAAAGGAATTATAATGTTTGGAAATTCGTTAAACTACATTGATATTTAAGTTCTTGACCCACTGGATTCTATAGTTTATATTATTTTAATCTGAAGAATCTTACATAAATTAATAATTAAACTCGACCCGATCATAGTATAATCCGGGGCTCAGTTTCCATTTTACTGTATACTGTCAAACAATTTTTTTTCATTTTTTTCTTAAAATTAATAAAAGAATTGTTGAACAATTATTTACGTGATTCTTCTCCTTGATCAGGATGATGATGAACACATCTATAACGCTCTGAATTGAGATTGCCATCGTTTATATTAGTACAGGCTGGCATGGAGCAAATTTCGTATTATCACTTAAAAGTCACCAATAGTATTTTATAAAAATTTCCAAATTCCCTAAAAATTTTAAAAATGGATCAAGTCCCCCAAAATATTAATAAATTTATCGACTAAGTTGAATCGAAATATTGTAAAATGTATTAAATTTTGGAATACTTCTCGGAATTTTGATGTACATATATTTTAATATTTATAGCGCTTTTATGGTTTGAATATGTATTGTAAATGAAATAAAATTGATTGAATTTAGATAAATTTAAAAATTTGAATGACTATATTTAAACATTTTTGTTGAATAGGTGAGGAACGTCTTAGAACTGCCATTAAATATTACACATCCTTTTTATGATTGAACAATGAGGCTGCAGGCAGTCTATATTTGATGGATTCTAGGTCTTGGAAAGGTGCAGACTACACTCATTAGAAAGATGCAAAACGAGTTATGCTTACAAAAAATATTTTAATAATCATAGGGATTTACAACACACAACAGTCTCAATTTGCATAAAGTTCAATGACTTGTCTTAATTGCAAAACTTTGAATTATTTTAAATTTAGTTGTTTTTTGTAAGCTTTCAACAGAACTTGCAAGCCTGCAATTATAATTCAATTTGAGTTACGCATTCCGAATTCAACACACGATGTTGAATTTATATAAAACGAACAAAGCTTTATCAAAAAAGAATTCGAAAAAATAATAAATAAAATCCAGAATTTTCAAAATTTGGGTTCGAATATAAAGATTATTTTAACTTTATTGATTTAATCAATCAATCTTTTAATCAAAGATATATATACTTGAGATTCAGACCATATTATCCAATTTCTATATTTCGAACATCAATAAACAAAATCAAATTTATTTAGTATTTGCCAATCCGCGGTAGTTTTAAAATTTCTTAATTGAATTTTAAAATTTGAAAATACAAATTGTTAAATTTTTAAAATTTCTTATTTACTGAGGACATTTTAAAGTATTCCTTTAATTATTTTCCAATATTCCAGCACTGATTAAACTAAAAGATCTGCAATAATTTAGCAACGGACGAATCCTTTCTCGTAACGATATGTTAATTTTTCAATTAAAATTGTTAAATTTTTGCTTATTTGGCAAATAAAATTTAAATTACTTTAGACCAATTCCCAATAAATTGAATCATAAATTAGAATGTAGCAACGTATTTAATATTTGTTTAGTCATAGCTGGATTCTGTTCTAAGCTATACCAAAATTCCATAACACATGGATTTAGATCGCAAATCCTCAACGAAATCGATATATTTGACCAATTTTGACAAGAAGTTGGAAATGTGGTTCTACAAACTTAATTTAACGAACTGCAAAATTTGTAAAAGTAGTTCTATTTTTCAATTGCAAATTATGTATGTAATTGCGAATTATACGTAACATCATCCCCGTTTTTCGATCATTCACCTCCATTTCAATATAATATGATCAGCTCAGGTTTAAATTTAAATCTGTGTTATTCATTATAGTGAAAGTTCAAATGTTACAATAATAACGTAATACCATAAATAAATAGTTGTTCTGTACCATCATTAGTCATCTATTTTCATAAGACATTTTTTTAACACGCCCAAGGCATGTCAGATCAATTCAAAATTGTAAACATATGTGCTGTGCTGCTCATCAATTCATCAACACAATCTTTGCAAAGTCTACAAATTAAGATTTATGATAATAATTTGTATTGCTTTGGTTTTATAAATTTCGTTTTATTTAATTCGTACTCTCAATTATAAGTTAGGCACGCTTACATAAGTACAGAGCGCCTCCTATTGAATTCGATCGACTTCATTGATTATTGAAAATAAATAATGGAAAGCGAAACATAAATCGTATTAGGCCATGTGTCAATTAGTTAAGATAAGATAACTGAAATTTGTGTTTTTGTTTGTTTTGCACCACAATTTTTTTTAAACTAATTGACTCCCGGTTCTTCTATGCACGAAAACAGTCGAAAATGCTTGAATCGCTCAACATATCTGGTTATACTGCTTTGATGGCCATGATATGACTTTTATAGTCAAAATGTTCGGGTCTATCGAGATAGCAATTCATCGCAAGCAATGCATTCATTCACCGTTGCAATTACAAAACGTACAGTGCTTGTTCTGGCTTACCGTGTTTTGTGGTGGTAACGATAAAGTTCTGGAATTTGGCCTGCTGAAACAGAAATTTAGACATATTCGATGGAAGTAGGATTTTAAAATGATTTTTGTATACTATTCTAGAATATTGCCAACTGAAAAGGAGCTAGGCTATTTCTTAACCGGTTATGATGAAATTCGACCACAATTATATAATATTCTTAAGTCTTTTCTGTAAATGTTAAGTAAAGGCAAATTTCTTGTATATATTTTGAATTAAAAGCAAATCTCTCCCGATAATATGTAAACTAGTGTACTACAAGGGCAAGATTTTACAGGGAGGATATATTTTATTTTATTACGCGAAGGACATTTACTTAAACTGAATTGATTTAATTTTAGTCACTCAAGGAATAGAATAGGGTCATTTTTCAAAACTTATCTCAGCAATCATATTAGAATTTTCATTTGAACTGAACCTTTCAAATTTAACCGGTTAAGAAAACGCCACTTGGATTTATTCAAAGTTTATTATTCGATTATATTTATTCGATTTATTTAAAGCTAAAAATATTCCAATTAACTTTCCAAAATCTGAAAATATGTCCAAAATTATTTATTAACAATCTATAGAATTTGAAATATGGTTATGCTCTGTTCAAAATTTCGGCTAAATAATATTCAAATTTCAAAAGGCTTATGCGCTGTGTGCCTGACACCAAAATTTTTCACTAAATTACAGTCTTTTTACAGATGTCATTTTATTTTATTTCAAAAATGTTAAAGTTTACGAGTTGCTTTATTTAGTTGGCTTTGCGATATTTGTCATAATCGACATATTATTTGTAAATGGACATATCTATTTATGGACCGTAAATCACGCGCATGGTTCTTCTCTCAAATGTAAAAAGCCAACGCTTGTACTTATCCGGAAGCGCCCAACTTCTACATCCAAGCATAACAACGGCCCTGATCAACGCTTTGTAAAGCTTCATCTTCACGGCACTTGATAGGTATTTAGATTTTACCACGATAATTCACAGAAAACGACAATTCACCAAAAAGCAATTCACTGAAAACACAATTCACCGAAAACGACAATTAACCGCAATCGACAATTCCACCGAAAACAAAAATTCACCAAAAACGACAATTAACCGAAAACGATAATTCACCGAAATCGACAATTCACCGAAAAAGATAATACATGGGAACCACTATCCCGATTATAATGAATTCGAAGTATTTAATGGAAATAAGATTGGAAAATGATTTTTGGATAAAATTCTGGAATACGGCCATTGGGACGGAACTAGGCGAATTGTTGACCGATTATCATGGAACTTGATAAGTTGAATGTAAATGGGATTGTAAAATAATTTTTGGATAAAACTCTGGATTATGGACAACATAAACAGAACTAGACCTGTCCTTGGCCGAATATGATGAAATGACGTGTGGGATAAAAATGGATGTATGTATAGTTGTTGAATATGGTCAATTGGAACAGAACTATGTAGGCTATTTTTAGATTATATGGATGTTGGCTTAAAATAGTACTTGTATGTGGTTTAATATAAATATGAATGTAAATAATAATTTGTAAAAAAATTGTTATATTTTGATGAAACTTTGTATGTTCTACAGAAACAGGATTTTTCTAGAAATATTTGTTCTGGGCGGTTAAAACAAATACGATTGCTTCGATCCACCCATAATCGAATTTCCCTGAAACGAAAAGCTTTAATTAGATTTTACTCTATACAAAGATTACTGCTGGTTACTGCTTAGAGACATTTTTATGAATTAAATTTTTGTGGAAATGAAATTGTAGAACCGGAAGGCTATTCCGAACATCAGTGTGATATGTGTTTGTTGACAGATTAATTGAATTTTAATATGGTTTATTCTATGTTAGTTTGTAATTTATGTATAAAACAAAAATTAAATGCAAAAGTTCAAAAGACTTATTCGCCGTCTTATTTAACTACATGAGTAACATAGTCTTAGTTTTACTCTCAATTCTAGTTTTTGTATTAATTAGGAATGCGTTCAAAATGCAATTTTTTCGGAAATTTCAAAATAAAATGGAAATCAGACAATTTTTAAAATTTAATGCAAGGTTAAATAATTATACAATAGGTATATACATACATACATATGTATATAAATGTTAAGAAGAGAAAATTGCTAATTTCAATCAACATGTCAAGTTTTATGAAAATCGGGCAAAGATTGGCCTAGATCTATTTCAAATGGCAATATTCCTGAATTTTATTCATAAATCATTTTCCAATCCCATCTATGTACATTCAACTTGTCAAATTCCTTGATAATCGGTCTAGGGTTGGTCTCCAGAACTTTATCCAAAAATCATTTTTTAATCCCAGAATTTAATCCAAAAATCATTTTCCAATCCCATTTCCATCAAATAATTCGAATTCATTATAATCTTCACTCCTTCAAACGTGTAGTGGCCACTACTAAAATCTGTTGTGCCATTGTCCCTATAACCAGAGATCATGTATTTGGTTTTGGACTCATTAACCTGGAGTTAAACAAAAGCTGAAAACTCTACAAGCGGATCAAGTATTTCCTTCACTTCGTTGCTATTCAGTCCAATCACGCATATGTCATCTACATATGCAAGCACCTGATTGGACTGGCGATATAAGATGTTGCGTTGAGGTGTTTTAGTCTTTCGAAAGATGTACTCCAACATGAGATTGCAGAGTATCGGGAACAGAGCATCCCAGCCGACCACCTGAGCTAACTGCCCAAATTGTCGATAGCCTGTTCTCAACTTTAACACAGCAATGAGACTGGTATTCCAGGTCAGTAGGTAGGACTTGTATGATGTGGAAAGGAGAGCTATACCGCGATAATTCTCATACTTGAAGCGGTCTCCCTTCTTGAAGATAAGGTATATCGCGGCCACTTTCCATTCGTGAGGCATTACTTCGATTCGCTTATTATGTGTATTAGTTCTCTAAATCCTATTCTCAATCCTGAAATTTTTCATTGTTTGGTCTAAATAACTTGTTAGTGTAAAGGTTTTAGAATTTGTGGCATACACAATAATTGTTCCGTGGCGCATAGTTTAGAAACCACTGCTTATTTAAATTTTTGTACACATCTAATCGCTGCCATATGCCACATACATAATATAAGTATTGTTGAGGCCAGTTGAATATAATTTTCAAATTAAGTTAATTGAATGCAAATAATAGACAAGTTGTCGAGTATCTTTGGTGACACGCTATATTATGTCTGCATATCATATTGATGATATTTACATTTCTTGAATTCTGTTTAGTTTTATTAGGTTTTGGTTTGGTTCGGTTTGGTTTTATTTGATTAATTTTGGTTTTTGGTGACGAGACTAGTTATTTAATTTTGCTAACACATTTTTGATTTCATTTATTTACTTTTATGTTTTTGTGCTTGCCAAACGCAATATATAAGTTTCCTTGTAAACATTTTTGTTTATATTTTTATTTAAGAAGACACCAATTTAAGACGCGAGACTAATAATAATAATAATAATAATAATTTAGATATATATTTTCTTTTATTTTTGCAAAATGTCAAAAAAATAAAATTAAATACTTGTTTTTAGGTATCGCGTCCTACAAATTTGGCGCCCGCGTCCGGTGGCTTAGGAACATTTAAAGCGGGCTCACTACCAAATGTGTCAGCTCCAAATAATCATAATAATAATAATAATAATCACGATATTATTATTAATAATAGTAATTGTAAAGAACAAAAAAATAAAACTAACAAGAAACAGGTTAATTAATTAATAAATTTTCTTGTAGAAAAATAAAATTAAAAATTTTAGCTTTAGATGCCAAAATCTTTAATTGTTGTTCGGTTTTATTATTATTATATTATACAATTTACTTGTTTTGTTGTTGTTTTTTGTTTAATCTTAAAAACTAAAAGAAAACATAAATCTTTATTATTTTAGACCACCCCACCCGCCACTTCCTTATTTCATTTTTTTAGATACAGAAATTTATGCATATTAACATTTTTTGGGTTATAATTCCGCATGCCTTGTAAATAATTTTTTGTTTTTATTTATTTAATTGGCATACCAAATTATCAGCTTTTTAGACAAATAATTTTGCGGATAAAAAGCGTAATTTGCATGCAAAAGTGTTATACGCTATAATGTTGCTTTATTTCATACTCGTATACTACATATAGCATTGATTTTTTATTTTTATTTTAAATTACTATTTTTAATTAATAATTTATATTTATGTGTAATTTTTCATTAAAAAATATTTATAGTACATAATTAGTGATTAAATTTGAAAATAAAATAAAATTATTATTAATCATCTCTATATATCTATATCAATTCTACATACATATATGTATATGCTACATTATGTTAGTTATGAACAATTTGTTGTATTATTTACATGTTGTTAAATAGAAAAAATCGATTAATAATAGCGCATATATGTACATATGTATATACACCCCATAGTTGATTTTAAATATAGATTTTAATATATATTTGATAACTAACTCTATATGTGTTTTTTTGTCCGAGAGACATTTTAATTTTGTATTTTTTTTGATTTGCTAACTGGTAGAACAGGAAGGTCATTCTGTATCGATTGGCTATACCCAGTTTATTACACATTATGTGTGAATATCAAAACCTAAAAAAGAAATATCTTTTCGAAAGACTCATTAGCACTAAAATTTGATGAAATAGCCCAGAATATATACGTCCTCCTAAACTTCGTAAAATAATTAATACAAAATGCTGAAATATGTCCGAACCAACAAAATCGCGCCATTTGATTTGATTTAGCCAAAAATTTTACAAAATTTAATTATTTCAATACCATGCAACAAACAATTTTTGCACTTCATACAGGGAATTATATCGTTTAAATCAATCCTTTATCTGATCTCGAGTCCTGGAAGCTGATCAAAAAATCGTTATTTTATTTTAACTTTAACACGATATTTTATCAATAAGAAATCGAATAGTTAGAGTGATGTGTGTTCTCATCTGCCCCTACATTACCTACAATTTTAAAGTGCCTTGGCAACCACGTCAAGCGGATGTTGAACTGATTAGTCATCTCATACCCCCCCCCTCCCACCCCCTAGTACCTTACAGAATACCCCACAACCGACCTCTCAATCACTTTTTGAGCGAGAAGTTCATGTTTCAGAATTTTCAATATACCAATTAAATTTGATGAGTTTGGAAAATTTGATCTAATTTAAAATGTTGAGATTCCATTGATTTAAAAATTCATGTTGCGCTTTCCCAATAAATTTTTTTTCACGATATTTAGTTGTTCTTTTTATAAATTGTTTGTTAACTTCTTACTTAGTGTATTAGCCACGTATAGTATCCTGGCTGTGTCAATAAATCAATTTTCGTTACAAAATATTTTTATGAAATTTAAGAACGATCGCCATCCATCTTACATTTTTCGGTTCCTAAACTCCATTTTAGACCCGATAGCACAGTAAGTAGCGTGCTTGCCTTGTTATTCGAGGGTCTCGGGTTCGATTCCCGGTGGTGACCAAAAATCACGGTTGGGTGTTTTTAATGTGTAAGTATTTGTGTTTGTCCGGGTATTGCACCGTGGGCCCATTGTGGCATTGAGTGCTGGAGTAATCCGCCCAATTTTAATTTAAATTTAAAAAAGCCCTGATACATTTTATTAGTATGTTAAAATTTTGTTTCTAAATATGTACTTGTGAAAATTACCTTCTTCAATCGATAAAATATTTACAATCATACCTATATTTCAATTTACGTGGTTGCCTTTTATATTTCGGGATTAGAGAACAAAAACAAATATTTATTTATCGAACGTGGGTTTATTGTTTTTCAAAATATTCTCCATGAAGATTAATACACTTGTACATGCGTTTGAACATATTTTCGAAGCACTTTTCCACTCCGATTGAGTTACCCCTAAAACATGCATTTTAAACGCATCGACCGCTTCTTCAAGTGTCGAAAAAATGGTTTGGACCATTCAAGATGTTTGACTATACTAAAGATGTTTTGACCACTCAAATGTTCAGTAGTTTGTGCCGATGTGTGAGAATGATCTGTATTTCACCGATCACTTCTGGCAAACAAATGGTCGTGTAGCATTCAAATTTGACCCTTCTACGTTGCACCAATGGTATGGTTGCGGCATGTCCAGTTTGTCCGAAAAAACAGGCAACCATTTGCTTCGAAATGGTTCGTGTGCGAACAACTTTTGTTGGTTTTGGCTCACTTTGGAATATGCATATCGTCGACTGCTGTCTGGTCTCGGGCTCATACGCATAGAACCAAGATTCGTCTGCAAAGAAATGTTTTTGACGGCCTAATGTTCATATCATATTGAATGATGCCTCAATCTCACGATAAGTCACATGACGATCTTGCACAGCACAAATGTTCTCCGGACCAACAACAGATTTTGAACGACCTTCATGAAATTCGTCGTTGAGCGAGCTGGGGTCACTATTAAATTTTGTAAACAATCGAGAAACAATGGTCCTTGATGGGGCTTAATCCCCAAAAACCGAATTAAGTTCATCAATGTTGTTGAGTTAATCCACGACCAAAGTTGTAAAAAACAATTGCACGAAAATGTTCACGATTTAGGCACTGATATGACACTATAGCAAACGAAAGTAGCAGCGATATAAAAAAGCCTATACTGAGTACCGTAAAGATACCGTTTAAATGGTTAAATTTTACGATAGAGACGGCAGTTACAAAACTAGGGTTGCCCAATGCCGAAATATAAAAAGCTACTCATGTAAACCTCAAAACTTAATTTCAAAATGGGTATCTGAATTATGGAATTTTTAAAATTTTAATTTTCGAATTAATTTACAGAAATTTTAGCAATTAATTTCAAATATAATTTAATTTCAAGAAAACCAAATTTTATAACTCTATATTTGAAATTTCAATTCTATATTCAATAGATCGTATTGTTTCAGATCATATTTCTAGATGTCACTAAATATTGTGTAATACAGTGTTGAAGCCGCTAGATGACACTCTTATTAATTAAATTCAAATTATGTATATCAAAATTTGCGGTACTCAGCAACTACGCTGTTTTAGAATAGTTTATTCTCTAGAGGCAACTATCATTTAAATTTCTAATTATTAATATACTTTGATCTTGCCGCCTCTTTCGGAAAACATGATTTATATTTAATGGCATTGAGGAGAATTGAGCGTTTAGCTTAAAGCATTCCCACTTTATATTATAAATCTGTCCGATCTAGGGTTTAGAGAACGTTCAATTTGTGATACGCATATTTTAAAATTGTTATTTTTGCTTATTTGTAACATGATATCAAAACTTTAGCTGATAGAATCAAGATGCCAAATTTTTTGGAAAGCAATGCAAATGTTGTCTGAAATACAAAGTAGAATATGCAAATGAACGATGCGTCGATTCGTTATTTCCCCGTTCCAATTTTATTCGGTGAAGTAATATATTTTTCTCTATCTCCAAGATGTTACGTCCACCTAATTACAAATTATTTTGGAGGTGTGTCTCATGATATACGAGTACACATAGCAGCGTCTATTAACAAGTTATAAATATATAGATTGTATATAGCATGACAAGTAATTTCTAAGAATTGATTACAACTTCTAATATTTATGTTTTATATTTATACTCGTTTTGAACGAAATTTAAGAACGTGTGTGTGGGTTACATATGTATATGTATATAATATCAAATATGTTTTAGCTAAGATTAGATTTGGAAGGTGTTACGGTTTAATGATGTTCTTCCAGCGAGCGTGTTGATTTAACATTCATTGGTTTGAACCAATCGAAATTAATATAAAAATTAACATTTTTGCTTGATTTTCTGGTCTTCGACAAATTATTCTTTTGTAAATTTCGAATAATGGTTCTGACGATGATTTAGTAGCTAGTAAAAATGTTATATTTGGCGCGTTTCAATACACACACATACAAGGTGCGCAAGAAAGTATTTTCATACCTATATAAACTATATAGAAACTATATACTATGTATATTGATTACCATATATACTAGCTCTAGGCACTTGTTGAATCATCAACCGTTTTTTAAATATTTTTATTGTATTTTATTTTTGGTTATATTACCGGTAAGGAATCGGAAATAATTCGAGCAATATTATAAACTAAATATAAACATATACAGTGCGATATATATAAACTACATATGTATATATACATACATTGAATGAATCAATTCAATAAAACACATTTGGTCATCATTAAATTTAACAATAATAATTTTTTCAGTCGAAATATATTTTTTTGTTTGAAATTGAAACTAACAACGAATATTTTGAATTTATTTTTCTAATTAAATTTGTGATGTATAAAACTATGTGCAAATGTGTCCGGCAAGTGTGTGCGGAATATAAGTGTTAGAAGAAAAAAATAACAAAATTAATTTGTTTGAATACTAAATTTATACGATATCATAAATTCACAACGCGTTTTAGTTATAAAGGTGTGGATTGTGTTGGTTTGATGTTACGACAAAAAGATACGACCTATAATCTTGTAACAAAAATTTTGATTCATGCGTACATACATACGGACATATGTATGTTTGATAAAATCAAGTTATATATAAAGTTCGATCATCACAATCATTTTTAAATTGACCATGTTCAACCTTAAACCAGATATATATGTATGCATATGTATACATTTGATGATTTTTTTAATTTACATAATAATCGTTAGAAATGCTATTTAATTTATAATGGGCGCTATATATTGTTGAATATTCCGACAATAGTTACTAAATCAGTGACATTGAAAAATGATTGGGTGTTTTCTTTGTTGTGCGACAATTTCAGACGATTTAATAATTATTGTTTTAACATAACGAAATATGCTTCTCGATAGTGATGATTTGATATCCGGAATTTTCGCATGATATAGAACAACATTACATTCGGTAGGCATTAAGACAAAGAGCCATCTTGACTTAAAACACACACATATACATATATATATATATATATATATATATATATATATATATATATATATATATATATATATATATATATATATATATATATATATATATATATATATATTCATATACATATACATATACATATACATAATTAATACGACAGTGGATGAACATTTATTTATTATTTAATACATTTATCCCGAAAGCTTTTAAACGAATTTTAAATTTTTAATGAATCCTTGTTATATGCCAAACAACAACCAACAAAAACTTTGGAAATAAAAAATAATAATCCTACAGCTCAATAATTTTGAATTTATAGAGCTTCAAAGTTTGAAAACATTAGAAATTAAATGAAAGCTCTGTAATAAAATCTAGATCGGTTTACTTTAAGATTATGTCTATCGTATGGGAATTCTATAATAATGAAAATGCTGTTCATAATTTTGTTATGCGCAAAAGGTTCTTGGACATACAAATCCTGCGTCGAATTTTTAGTCGATTATGTATTGAATGCTGGTTTGAAACTAAACAAAAAGAACACTATAATGTACAGTACCTACGAAAGTAAATCTCAAGCACTCAAAAACCATTCTGTTATGATTTGAATACAAGTTTAATAATCTAGATACGAAAGCTTGTAAACAATTACGTATGCATACGTTATAAATGTTGGAAATATTAGATTTCATAATAATTGTGGTTATTTAATCAATAGTAAAGAATTTTCTAAAATAATTCAACAGTGAACTTTAATTATTGAGCTTATAGAGCTTTTGAACTTGACCTTTTATGAAATGCTGTAATAATGATGCGACAAAACTTATTTAACTTTTATTCAAATTTTCCGATAAAGCTTATAATACATCGCATTTAAAAGCTCTTGTATCTTTGAAGTTCCAACCGTTCAAAAACGGTGCTTTTACAATTTAAATACGTTATTCCTTGATCATGAACAATGTACTTATGTATAATACATTCATCCTGAAAGTTTTTATACAAAAGCTCGAATTCCACATTAATTGTCGTGCATTTTGATAAACCCTTGTTATATTGTGTTAATATGTTATACTAAAAAATTTATTTTAAGAAAAATTTAATCTTGGAGCTCAATAATTTTGAACTCAAAGCTTCTAAAGTTTAAAAATATTACAAATGGAATAAAAGCTTTGTAATAAAACCTAGATCGGTTTACGTTAAGATTATGTGTAACGATTTAAAATCAATACTAAAGAACTTTCTAACATTATTGTGGAGTTTAATAAGTTTGAGCTTATAGAGCTTTTGAACTTCACCTTTTATGAAATACTGTAATAATGATGAAGCTGTTCGAAATTATTTGTTATACAAAATTATAAAGACCAGTCAGTGGGAATATTAACTAACCCTTAAAATTCTCTCACTAAAGTTATAGTTTGTCTGAAAATATTCTCGCGAAAGCGTAGAGAAAACATTGTCTAAATTTAACTTTTATTAAAATATTCCGATGAATTTTTGTGTCGATAAATAAATCAAGCAAACAGAGCTCTAAATAAAACTGAAACTTTTTATACAAAAGCCCAGATATGGTTTCACATTAATTAGCGTGTATTTCGATGAATCCTTGTGTCAAACTAAAAAAAATGTCTAAGAAAAATTTATTCTTAGAGCTCAATAATTTTGAACTCGTAGAGCTTCAAAAGTTTGAAAAATTAGAAATTAAATGAAAGCTTTGTAATAAAATCTAGATCGGGTTAAAATAAGATTATGTGTATTGCATTAATTTTGAATTTGAGGGCTCTTTGTAAATTCTCTAATAATGAAAAAGCTGTCTAAATTTATGCGCAAAAGCTCAATCATATAAACAAGTTTGTGTAATCTTAGAAAAATGTAAAAAATAACTAACTAGTTTAGTAGTCTAATAGGAGTGTGTCAAATTGGACAAACCGGGAATGCATAAAATCTTTTAATAACAATTCTTATGTTCTAAAATAATAAAACAGTAAAGTTCAATTATTTTAAGATAATAGAGCTTTTGAACTGAACCTTTTATGAAATGCTGTAATGATGATGAAGAAATTTTTTGGTATTGCTTTGTGTATTTTTTAAATCGAGCTTTAATTTATTGTTTAATTGTAAGCTATAATAAATCGCCTTTAAAACCTCTTGTTCCTTTGCAGATCCAACCATTCAAAAAACGGTGCTTTTACAATTTAAATACGTTATTCCTTGCTCAGATCATGATCAATGTGTTTATGTTTACATTCATGTTTAATATATTCATCCTGAAAGTGTTTATACAAAAGCTCGAATATGGTTCCACATTAACTGGCGTGTATTTTGAACCCTTGTTATATTGTAAAACATTTTATTTAAGAAAAATATAAGCGTTGAGTTCAATAATTTTGAACTCATACAGCTTCTAAAGTTTTAAAAAATATTGGAAATTAAATGAAAGCTTTGTAATAAAATCTAGATCGGTTTTACATTAAGATTATGTGGTTGTTTAGAAAATTCTCTAAAATTGTAAATGCTGTCTAAAATTTTTTGTTATGAGCAAAAGCTCAATCATAGACATACAATTCTTGTGTATTCTTTTCAATTTTACTCGATAGTTTATTGACAGCTGTTCTGTTTTGGAACTTAGCAAACAGCACACTAAACTGTACAAGTATTTAAGAATGAAAATCTCAAACAATTAAAAAATTATCTTTCATAGTTTAGATACGAAAGCTAGTGAATTATTTATGCATACATAATAAAAATTTGTATTTAGCATGAAAGTGTTTCAAGGAAAGCTGGAATATACATAATTTCACACTAATTGTTGTATTTTAATGAATATTAAAGAACTTTCTTAAATAACTCAATTGTGAAGTTTAAAAATGTTGAGGTTGTGAAGCTTTTGAACTTGACATTTTATAAAATGCTGTAATAATGATGAAGCTGTCACGGGGAATACTAAATTCTTTGCTCAAAAAATGTTATGTATAATACATTCATCCTGAAAGATTTAAACAAAAACTCGAATACGGTTTCATTTTATTTGATGTGTATTGTTATATTGTGTCAAACTAAAAAAAGAAATTCTAAGAAAAACTTCAAAGAAAAATATATTCGTAGAGGGTAAGCTCAATAATTTTGAACTCATGACCTTCAAAAGTTTTAAAAATTAGAAATTAAATGAAAGCTTTGTAATAAATTCTAGTTGGGTTTTACATTTAGATTATCTGTATCGAATAAATTTTGATTTTGAGTGCGCAAATGCTCAGTCAGTGAACCGTCAATTATTGTGTAATCTTAGAAGAATGTAAATATAAACTAACCATTTTAGTAATTTGAGATAGGAGTGTGTCAAATCGGACAATCTGTGGAAATGCAGTGATAAAAACTTTTGGTAAAATTTAAAAAAACACTTATTTCATAAGTTTAAAAGTAGATTTTTTTACAAACCATTTGGTGCCGATGATTGCTTTTTTATTAAAAATTCCCGCGTAAATGTATAGTACAAACAAAAAGTTCAAACATTGAAATAATAAGCTTTTTTTAACACAAAAACGCCGATAACATTTCAGTATATACTTAATAATTTAGATACGAAAGCTGGTAAACAATTGAACGCTCGAATATGGTTTCACACTAATTGTTGTATCCTGATTAAGGCTTCCAATACCGGAGATATTTTTAAAATTTCTAGTGTGTCCTATTCCTCTTAAGTCTATACCGTATCCTGAAAAAAAATTATTAAATTTTATATTTTATCAAATTTTGATTTTGAAAATTCTAATTTAAAATTGAAATTCTACAATCAATATGAACTAAATCAAAAGTTCGTGGGAGAAATTTGAACCTCGACCTAGAAAATAATCGTTTCACAATCTGGTTGAAATTTTACGAAACTTCAATCACATTATGTGACAGATGACCGTCTAAACCTGTCAACTGAAAAATGTTTTAGCAATTTAACCAAATTGTTAAAAAAACATCAATATGGTTACCTCTGTACAAGATTATATCGGTTAAAATTCATTCATTCAAATTAATAAAAGTTATTATGAAATGCTGTGAGTGTGCTGCCATTTTGGCAGATTTTCTAAACCCTCGAAAATAATTTAATAATTTAGAGCTCGCAGGCTATTGGAAATGTATGTTTTTAAATTAAGGTTCATTTGTGTTAAAACCTTTGTTCATTAATTTAAAAATTTCTATTATTAAAACAATCCGAGGAATTGAGTTTGGGTAGAATTAACGTTAGCAAATTAATCTAAGGTCATGAAAACTTTGGGACTATTGTATAAGCCAAACTTTAATATCTTGTTTAATTGTAACCTATAATGAAACGATTTTAAAAATTTGGACATTCACTAAAAGCTCTTATTATCCTTCACGTTTTAATGTACTCAATGAATATCTCAATCACTTTAAAATTTGAATTTTTACAATTAAACAATTAAATATGAAATACATCCCAAACGTTTTTAAACAAAAGCTCGACTATGGTTTCTCACTAATTGATAGGTATTTAATTGAATTCTATTTACGTAAAAAAAAATTCTAGGAAAAATCTTGCTTCAAAAAAATATATATATATATATATATATATGTATATATATATATATATATATATATATATATATATATATATATATATATATATATATCGCATCAATTTTGATTGTGGACTCGTGGGAATCTCTATAATAATGAACGCGCTGTATAAAAATTTTACTTATGCGCAAAACCTCAATCAGTGGAAATAAAATTCTTGTGTAATTTAAAAAAAATGGAATCAAACAATAATTTTTTACGTGCTGTTTGTTGCAGGTTACATTTCACATAAATAATATACCTAATAATTTAGATACAAAATCTGGTAAATAATTAAAAGCTCGAATATGAAGTTCAATCATTTTGAGTTCGTAGAGAATTGGAAATGCATATGTTGTAATTAAAGCTCAATACTTTGAGAATTTGTGCTGAAGGCTTTCTTAATTAATTTAACAATCCCTTTCATTAAAGCTTTCCGACGAATTCGGTTTGGGCAGAATTAACGTTAAAAAATATATCTTAGATCACGAAAGCTTTGTGATCATCATTTAAGTCAAGTTTAATTGTAATCTAAAAACTCGTATTATTCTGCACGCTATAATGTACTTTTACATTTTAAATGAATTATTGAAAGGCCAGAAAAGTTGATGAACAATAAAATTTGAATAATAAACAAAAGCTCGGTTATCGTTCCTCACTAACAAACTTTCTAAACAAAGTTTATTCTTATAGAGATCAATATAGCTTTGTACTCATAGTAGTTTAAAAGTAAAAAAATTAGAAATGAAAAAAAAGCTTTGTAATAAAACTTTTTCATTTTCAAGATTCTATGTATTAGTTTTGACTGTGGGCTCTTGGGAAATTCTGTTATAATGATCATGCTGCATAAAATGATGTGTTATACGCATAACCTTAATCAATGGAAAAAAAATTCTTGTGTAGTTTTATAGAAGTGTGTCAAATCCCACAAACTTGGAAACGGATGCAGTTGATTAAAGCTTTTAGAACACATTTTTTACATAACCCAATGAAACTAGAGTGTTTTTTGAAAGCTCATATTAATCTTAACAAAATCACTACTACAATAAAAATGAAAGTACACTAAATATGTTAGATGTCGATTTAAATTCAGATACTTAATAATTTAGATACAAAAGCTGATGAAAAATTATTAATGTGTAATACATTTATCCAGAGAGCCTTTTAAACGAAAACTCGGATAAGGTTTCACCCTAAATAAATTTGATGAATCCTTGTTGTATACCAAACTAACATACTTTCGAAAACATTTTTTATCGTTGAGCTTAATAATTTTGAATTCGTTGAGCTTCAGCAGTTTGAAAGAATTAGAAATTAAATTTATGTTTTTTAATTATTGTTTTTTAGGATTATCTACGTGTATTTTGGTAATATTTTTTGTCGTCACCTGTTACACCAGAACATAGTGAGGGTTTGAAAATGTACAGAATTATATATAGTTAAATGATTCCTCCCTAGGAATACTAATACTCTAGAGGTTTAATTAAGTTCTACAAAAATTTAATAAAATGAATACTTAAACAGGTTCATCTAGGGACAACACAAACATCGATACTATTTCGTTCCGTTTAATTTACTTGTAGTAACACCTCGGCTTTTGGGTAACTCTTCATTTGGGTAACTCTATATAGGCATACATAAATTTCGTAATTTCGTTGACACAAAATGCTGATTGTTGTTTTTTGTTTAAAGTCAATGAACTGAGGTATAAATAATTTTCTCACTTTAATTATATTGAACATGACGAACTTATGTTTTAGTAAATCCGATGTCATGGAAATTATATAGAATATTATTATTACGGAATAAGTAAATGATTTATATGGGAGGCATAGTATTAATATTATGGTATATTGCCAAATGAATTTGTATTTCGTAAATATAATAATAATTTATGTATTGTATGAAATAATGAAACTCATACTTTATACGCAAGGATAATATTACCCATCAACTATTAATTTATTCTAACCCTAAACATTTTATTAAGACAAACATATACACGTATGTATATAATACATATAGGAATATAAAAGTTATTTACAGGAGTACCTGATTCAACGTGGTATATCCGGTCCTAACGTTCTTTGCATAAAATTTATCTAAATATGTAAACTATATTAGAAATGTTATTAGAAATTAAAATCTTTAAATGATGAATTTTTTAATAAAAAAAAACGTTTGAGAAATAATAAATATGTTCCACATTATTACCTTAAGCAAAATTGAAAATTTCATTTAAAACATTTTTACTGTAATAAACAAAATCATTGAACTTCCATTTTATTATTCAAATGAATATGTTCTACAAATTTTGAATTACGTAAATCTATAACTGAACATAAGTTCCACATGTCGCAGAAAATCTTATCTGCATCGTAGTTGTTCAAAAAATTAACATAAGTTCCACAGCTCGCCCAACTCTAATTGTTGTGATTATTCAATAAACTCAAATTTATTGTTTCAGATTCAAATTCAATAAATATATTCTACAATCCAATAAAAATATAAAGGTCCCATTTTAAGGGTGGTTAAATTTTATGAGAAATCTATCAAACATAAACTCCACAGGTCGGACGGAGAGTGGTTAGCAAATCAACGATCGAACATAATTTCGACAATTTCCAGAACTCTTTGAACACGGAAGATATATGTTTCACAATTCACAAAATTATTGAATTTATAGTTTGAGAACGTAAACGGTCCACAAATTAACTCTGAACATAAGTTCCACAACTCGTAGCACTATTCAAAATTCGATTAAGCGTCAGAGATAAAATGTTAAATTAAAATCAAGTCCAAAAAAAAAATCTCTGTAATTGTTTGTTGATACCCTGGTGTAGACGAGGTTTATCTGTGTCATTTCATAAATAAATCTGATTTTTATTTCCATATTAGATACACTATACATATATGAGTATAAAAATCGATTTTCTCTTCTTGCAAGAAATATAATCTATATACCATCAGTTCAATACACGCATTTTTTCACGTGAATATTACCATTATCCGTATATACGTATATAGATATTGATAAAAGATGTATATGAAGATTTTGTTGATATTTTTATCTTACAAAAATTAATTTGCTGTGTTACATTTTTATTTGTTTATGACATTTGCTCTGCACGAAAACCAATTCAATTGCGACTAATCTCAGTAATTTCATTAGCGCACACGCATATAAACAGCATCCATCTCGTATCTATTGTTTTGTGAATTAAATGTTTTTTTGGAATTTCGTAATAACGCTTCATATACATAGAATATTCAACTCTGGAAATTTCGACATACAAATGTGTCATAATAATGTGAGATAAAAATATCAGTGACAGTAGTATATATGGTGCGGAGTAATTGGAAGTAAATTAAGAGGTGGAATATAAACTCTTATTTAAATTAATATACTTACATATATTACGTGTTGTATACAATATATACTCATTGTTCCCAGGAAACGGCTTATAAAAAAAAAATTCACAGAATTTTTTTAAGTGTGTAGGAGTTGAGAATTCCTGTTAACAGAAATCTACTTGAACGTTCCAACAAAGTTTTAAATAATTTCTAAGAATTTGATAATTTATTCTTCAAGATAACTGATCCTGTTGAATGCTTTTTCCGATCGATTGCGTTAAAAACAAACCAACATTTTTTACGGCTCTTTGGTTGATATAATAGATTATCTACTTTAACCCTCCTTATAAGGTGGTTGCGACAAGAAAATATGCCTGTTTAATTAAAGGCCTAACGATGTATAGAAATAATTTTTGGGCAAAATGTATGTCCTATATTTGTTTGCTAACTTATGTCCATACAAATATCATCAAAAAAAAAATTCGTTCGTACATCATGTTGCGAATTAAAAATAAAATCACTCCCAAAAATTTAAATATCTCAAAATATAGTTAAGAAATCGTTTTATTGAATTATTTCGAAATTTAAATGGAACATAATGCGTTTAACGTTTTAATGGAGATATCGTTTTTTACCGACTATCAGCTAAGTAAATTTCTGTTTAGAATTCGATTTGTTTTTGTAGGCAGGCTGAATAAAAATTGAATTGTCTCGTGCTCAGGCTTGAATTTAAACCTAAGATAAGGCTTAAGCATAAAATCTAACCAAAACCAATTTTGTTGTCGCTGCTCATGTCTAAAATCGTTGCTACAATATATGATCAAACCGTAATCAATGTTAATATGAGTTTTTGGTAGAATATACGTTCTAAAACATAAGAGGAAAAAGTGCTGAAAATTGTGCTTGCTCTTTTAGTAGCTTCATTTATGTATGTTTTTGTTGGCGATACTCGTATTTGATAAAATACTACAACTATACACAATTGGAATACAATATAATGTATTTTTCATTCAATTTGAAGCTAAAAACACCATTTTTACATTTGTTCTAATGGGAAATAGTAAAAAGTTGACCTTTATTTAAGCTCGATCGAAAAATATGGCGGGTCCTTATGGATCAAAATCTATAAGTGGCTCTGCTAAAACTTATCTGAAACTTAAGCTTGATTTAGATTTGTAAACTACAGGTTTAGTTTAGGCATAAAGTTTATGTTTTTAGAAAGACATTGGCATCGTTTTAGTATTTTTATTTTGACTTAACTATAAGTTTAGCCTTTGAGATTTCCTGAATATTGAAGCTTGAAGCTTAGCTTTAACCTCAACTATAAATTTAATTTTCAGTATATGGGTGTTGATTGGTCTTGAATATTCGTGTTACTCTATATAGAAATAATTTATGGTTGATTTAAATATGCTTATAGACTTATGTTTAAATTTGCGTGGTTAGGTTAGATTTGACAAAGAATTAACTTATTTCTAATTAAAATACACATTTAAATTCTCTTCAAAGGTCATGGTAAAGTGTCAATTAAATTCTAGGTTAAATTTGGCTTTGTCTTAAATAAGGATTTAAATTAAGATTATTATATATTGAAACCAGGCGGAGTGATTTTCGTTCTCTAGAAGAAATGCTTCTTTACTTGAATATTCTCGTGTTTTTTTTACAAGATTTTGATCTTTTTTTTGTCAGATTCTAAAAATGTTGTTATGAGAGTTCACCCTCGAATAGACGAGTTAATCCGCACATGCTAATACTTGTTGGATACACTTTCTGAAGATTTGTATCAGGCCCAAGGGACTTAATAGCCCAGAGTACATTTCCAGAAGTTAAAATATTGATCGAGCGCTTTTATCCTTCTAATGGAATAAGGTGTGAATATATACTACTTTTATCGTAATTTTCCTGATTTTTTAAGACTATGCAGTAAGGGAAGCGGTCCCTTCAGATTTGATATCTCTCAATTCCAAAAGTTGCTTTTAATTTTTATCAGCAGAACGCTTGGATAGCAGCCATTAATTATTAGTCACCCTGTAATCTCTCAATAACGTGTGGTTTTGTAGTATAGACGGAGTTAGATTCAGTACCTCTTCTAACGGCAACTGATCATAAATATGTGGGGATTAGCTTTGGAATTGTTGATAATGCTTTTTACCAATTCTGGGCTGTTTTGATTTCATATGGTCTTGTATTCCTCTTTATGGTCAATATCCCAAATATCCTTACTGACTCCCTCAAATTGAAACATAATTGGGCTTGTCGTTAGAAAAAAAAAGAATTCATCGTTAAACAGCCGTGGTCCGTTCACTTTTGCAGTTTTTAGACTAGAAACACATAATCCCAGTTAGTGATAGCTTTAATCGGGCGATACGGAAGCAGGTATTTTGTTGCATGAAAGTAAAGGCTGCTTTAGTGTTCGACCAACAAATCGGAAACGTATCACCGAAATCGCTTCACTATACGATCCTTTTACGCAGTCCCGGTAGATTTTGCCGGCCCGTTCCATGTTCATTATCATATCCACGCGATTCACCATCAACCATGCTCAATTTTGGTAGTCTTCATGAAGCGGGTGAAAACATAATAAAATTTCAACTGCACCATACTACGTATGAACAACTAAGGAAGCGAATTAAGCAGGCTGAGGCTGTTTTAAACCCTCAAGCAGCCTCGATGACTTACTTTGACATTTTCTGATTGGACCACAGATGCGGCGGGAAGCTATTCGCAAGTTTTTGAATTAAAAACGTCATAAGTGGATAGAACCATTCGAAAATATTCCAGTCGACAATTGGGTGATTATATATAATTGAAGATAACCTATCCCCGCTAAAATGGAAGCTAGGTCGAATATAGCTAACATATAATCCCAGATTATTCCTGTTCATTAAATTTATTTAGTGAAAGCTCTCAAAAGCTTCTAATATGTTTGCAAACTGAAAAGTATATTAAAATAAATTTTGGTAAGACGACGAAAGATTATCGTTGACTTTATAAAATAACACCATCGGAAGTTTGGACTGAAAGCTTCTAAATTTAATTCAATTTTTTATAATAGATAAGCTGATTATGTAATGCTTATAGTGTGATAAAGCACCATAAAATATTCTGGAGGATAATATGAAGATGGCGGAATATATAAAGAGAGTGACCAATAAGACCACCGGATTTAATTTTTAAATATAAAAGATCTTTTTTTTATCGTTGAAGTTTGCATGTTTACACTAATTATGGCAAAGTATGACGTTAAAATGACCTAGCGGTCACTGTTCGTATACTTTAAATATTTTAATGAAAGTTTCCGTGACTGTTTGGAGCAGTGATATGGACTCAAAGCTATTTGAATAATTTGAAGCTAAAAAATAATATTTTGAAATTTGTTCTTATGGATAAATGTTCTTAATACTAATTAGTTAACCCTTAAGGCTGGTTCACCAGGTCGGATGTATCCCCTAACAATTTACATCCCGAGCTTAAAATCTTCAAAATAATTCATCCATAAGCAAAACAAATCATCATCATTTCTCATATTTCAACTTAAACAATTTTTATGCTATGTTCGAATACATATTCGACTTCGCGAAACAACTTTATTTTATGCTCGATTGAAAAATATGGAGGGTTCTTACGGCTCTCTTTGTATAGATTAACAAATTTAAATTCTCGCCAAATGCTATGTTTAATTTGGTTTTGTCATGTAAGTAAGGATTTATTGAAAGCAGAGGAGATTATCGTTTCTCAACTTCGTTCAAATTTGGCTTAGAAAATTTCTTCGTTGTCATATTTTTGATTAATCCATCAAATTCTAAAAATTCTGATATTGAATAGATGAGTTAATCCGAATTGCTATAGCTTGTTAGGATACACTTTCTGAAGATTTGTATAAGGAGCAAGACGCTTAAAAGCATTGCGTATATCTCCAGAAGTCAAAATATTGCTCGAGCGCCCTTATGTTTCCAGTGGAATAAGGTGTGAATGTATATTACATTTATCGTAGTTTTCTTAATTTTACTATGCCTATGCAATCAGGGAAGTAATCCCTTCAGATTCCATGTCTCTTGATCCCAAAAGTATGGTTTGGTTCTAAGCAGAGCGCATCTTGAAGTTGATAAGCTGCGTCCAGCAATCAATTATTAGTCATCCTGTATATTCTGTCAACCGATGATAAATGTGTGGGAATTAGCTTTGCTATAGGTTCTAAAGAAAATATTCCCGAATGAAACAAAAATGTAACAGCCACCATGGTGTCGCAGGCTCCAGATATCCTGACTGAAGTCAAATATAACAACAACTTCTGGATGTAAAACATATTTCGACTTGTCCAAAAGTAATCTTTTGCTGCCGAGAGCTAAAAAGTGCTGATTCATGAAAATGGAATAGAAACATTTCGACATGAAACCGCCGTAACTTCGTTCGGTATCACAGTTCTTCGACAAGCAAAACAGTTAGTGGTCGCTTTTACTAGCCTGAAGGTGTTCTATGCCAAGAATACACGGAATGTTTTCGTATTCGGCCAATTCCCATGATACAACATTCAAATATATTACCCAAAAAATGTATCGCCTCAGAACCGTTTTTCGCAGTCCCAGTTGATTTAAACGTTACAAGTGAAAATATTCCATTCGGCAATTTTTTGAAATGGAAGCTAGGTCGAATCGTTAAGATGTACTATAGTCCGCGTATCGGTAATATAGAGAACCCGATTATTTCTGGTCGTTAAATTTATTTAGTAAAAGCTCTCAAAAGCTTCTAAAATATTCTGGCAGATATTATGCAACAAGGGTTCGTAAAGCTTATCGTGCGTAATTGATGAAGTTGGCGGAATATAAAGGGTGTACAGATAAGCGCACCGGATTTAATTTAAAAAAAAATCAAATGATTTTGTTGTTCACACTAATTGCGGAAAAAGTATGACATTGAAATGACCTCTACTACTTTGTTCGCATACTTTAACCATTGTAATGAAAGTTTGCACGACTTTTGGGCATTTTGTGGTATCAATATGATAAATTAATCCAGAATGCATTTCTGCCTGAAATTGACCTATAATTTTTATATTTTTTTTGCCTCAAAGTTATATTTCTGTTGTTGCGTTTTAACTCTTAACACTCAAATGGCGCCGATTTCATGTATATATTGATTTTCCATTTGTTAGCCACACAAAATCTCTCATTCGAATAATAATACTGCACATATAGAATGGAATTTACTTCGGCAATTGATTAATTCAGTTGTTGTTGTTGTTGCTCGTATTGTTTTTGTATCGAGGAGTAAAATATAGTACAAAACCTAATGACTGATTATCATGCAATTAAATTGTTTTTTTTTGTTCTATAATTTAATTGCTCCTATAACTTTGTATGTAGGGTAAAATGAAATTTGTTTACAGTACGTACGTATTATTAGATGACAATTTTATTTTTGCATTCAGCTTTTTTGTATTACTTTTTAATTGCATTTTATAGAAAAACATTTTTATTAGTTTTTGTAAGCGCGAACCAATGCAAGTTACATTACTAATGTTAACATTTTTTTGTATATTTTTTTTCTCTATTTAGACGGATGATAATGGGTCACCTATAACACAATTTAATGCCATAAGTAATCCATTAGTACATGATACGCTTAATTTTAATAAAGAAACGGGTAATAATAGTAAAAATAGTAATAGTGGTGGTTCGGGGAATACGGTGCGTGAATCGAGGGGTCGAAGTGTTGGCGTTGGTCCAATGCGACGTCCGGGCGATCGTAAAATCGATACATCACCATATAATAGCGGTAATACAGCGTATTTAAGTCCACCAAGTGATACAAGTTGGCGTCGAACGAGTTCTGATTCGGCGATACACCAAAGTCTAATACAAAATCAGGTAGGATGGAATGTAAGGATTTGTATACAAACCACGATTTAGCACACGGTCGAGGAATGAAATTAAATTTGTTTTTACAATTTTTTTTTTTTTACAGGATCATCATCACTGTAATCATAATTCACCGTCACCGTTAACATTAAGTCCGCAGAGTAGAAGAGCACATAACCACCATCACCTTTCAAATTCAACAAATATGAAAAATTTCTCGAATGACCAGAATAATCATAATTCAATAGGTTTAACGGATGGTAGGCCCAGGTCATCGTGCGGTCGATTGCCGGGAATAAAGTATTATAAAATTTTAGTATTTTTAATTAGTTAGCGTACTAATCATTTTTATCTACAGTATTTATCCATCTGCACACGATAATTCAATACAAATACCAATTGGAAATAATACGGGTTCGTTACCTGATTTAACATCGGTACATTTTCCATCACCTCTGCATACACCGATTGACCAAGAACACGAACATTCAAGCAGTCCCTTCAGTTCTGTATGTTTTAAAATATATATATACATGTATATATATTGAATACGCGGGAATTTTTTTATTTAATAATGTTTTTATTTTTATCCAACTATGAATAGAGTCCTTTAACCGCATCGCCATCGACATTATCGCCAACTGCAATGCCGACTCGATATCAAAATAATGTTAAATTTCATTATTCACCAGCAAATTCACCGGGCGATAATAGTAATTCGTATAGTCCAACACAAACGCAACATACTAGTCAGGTAAGATATACATTGTTGTACTGCAAATTTATAAACACAAAAGACGTGGCAAAACGTAAAAGGATATTCTGTTTTTTGAAAAAAAGAAAAATATTAATTTTGTTGATTGCATTTTTATGTTTTGAATTTTTGAGTGTTAAGTTTTTTTGTTTCCTAATTAAATCTATAATAATTATGATACATTTCTTAAATGTTCAAATTAGAAAAATTAAAAAGGTGTTACGAAAAGTTGGGGCACTACTGCGTTAAAAGGATTCCCAAATTTGATTGAGTAAATTGAATTTGAACTCAGAATGGTCTCTGACCACTTTTGCTTCGATTTCCAAAGAAATATAAAGTTCTCCTCAAATGCGATTTAAGCGTGATGTTAAATTGAACATTGACTGAATTTCCAACAACAAATGCATTAACAGTAGTGTCTCGACGTCACGATACACCTTGTATTTGATAAATTAATTTGGCAGGATAACATTTAGGAGAAAATATACAAATACATATATTTTTTAAGTTTAATTAATTGCATGCTAATGTTTTTAATAAAGTTTAATTGTTTGTGATAATTTTTTTGATAACCATGGTAGGAAGATCAATAATACCAACAACATATTTTCACATTTAAGGAGTGTAGCTTTTATTGTTTTACATTTAAAATTTTTAGACATTCACGATCATATTAACGATCACAAACCAAAATGGGACTTTATAATAACCAAAATGGGACAATTTAGGATTTAATGGCCATAACCTCAAAAATACCCGTTTAAATATTGCAGAATGTCTCTCAATTACCACTTTCTTCCCTCATACAATAGGTATTTTGTGCGATGCTCCAAATGTCGTCTTTCTTCTGTTGCTTCTGTCTGTTTTTATTATATTTTGTTCTGTCTTCCCTGAAACTAAAATTAATCGGATTGAAGAGTTTAGTACTCGAATCGGATCATTCGATCATTGCGTGATTGTTGCCAAATTCTCAGCATCATCACTAACTTTTCAACAACAATTACCGCTTTGAGGCAATTTAACAGAGCAGTGATACTGGATCTATTGCCAAAGATGTTATTTGTAATGCTAAAATCCAAAGGTGACTTTTGTTGGTCAGGTTCAAAATTCTTCAAATCTTCCAATCCGATAGTATGTAATTTATTCAATCGCCCTTGATTGAAATTGTTAAATTACACCATTTAAACTCATAACTTCCAGTTTCACATCAATCAATCGCTAGTATCCTTCACGCATCATGAGGCAGATATATTTTAGACCTCGTGTTATTCAGGGGTTCTGAAAGGACTACTCAAAAAATTATGTTAAGCTAGGCCTCTTAGTAAACTATTTCTTTGGCTGATGTCAATAAAAGGTTCTTTCCGTTTATAGGGAAAACTACTACGGGACTAAATTCGGATCCCTCCAACAAATTGCAAATTGTCAAGTTATCTTGTTCACATTCGAGGTGAGGCTCGTCGCTCTCGGCATTGTCAAGGTATATATCTTGCACTCTCTTGGCAAGAACAACTTTTGGTGTGGCTAAAAGCTCTGCTAAGTATCTTAGATATCGAAGGCACGCTCAGGAAAGATAAAGCGTTATTTTATTAGCTTTGGGAAGGCGGTTTAAAACAAAACACCATATTTCACCTCACCTGACCACTTCAAATTTTCAGTAATATGTATTTATTGTAATTTTGAGGCGCAAGAGGGATGCTCGAAAATAAATTTTTAAAGTAAATCATGATTATCATCTCGCTTCGCATCTGTTATTTGGAATTCCGCATCAAATCAATAGACGGCATATCAAATTAATCAAACTGAGTAAAGTTTGCCCCTTGATTACATCTTAGTCTAAACCTTACTAACCGATAATTAAAATTTATTATCCAAAATTGTTCTATTGAGCCTCGCTCGGCTTTAAATTTTGATCTTGAATTGCGGCAATTTCGTATGCATTATTTCGTACCTTGTTAATATTCTGCTACTCCTGACAAAGATTTTACTTTAAAATCGTGGGAATTACGCATTGTCTATGTCATTATGCTACCGGTGGAGTGGCTATGATTCCAGGGTGCACTTTCATAGTTTAAATTTCCAAACTGCAGAAAATTTTCATAAGTTGACAAATCTCAAATACGATTATTACCTCACTGCCGAAAACTACAACTCGCATTTGAAACCTGTGTAATGCAAGCCAACGGTTAAGAGGTTTGTTTCTTAGCTCAACCGCAGCTATACTTTTTTTGGTAAACGGCCATCTCGCACATACTTATGAGAGCATTTAAGGAAACGTTATCTCCTAGAATTATACTTTGACTTAAGACTCCAATCCCTTACTAGATTATAATTGGGTGCAATACTCAAATTGGTAGGCAATGCTCAGATAATTGAAAAGCAAAGCCAAAAAACTGAAAATTCAATCTATCAATACCGCACTTATACAAAGTAGACATGAGGCGGTTTGCATTTCTACGGTGAACGTGGTATTGAAAGGTTTGATTAGGTTACAGTGACTATCCCATAGGACAAGCATAGCCACAAGCTGGTACGAATAGCTGTACCACATATAAGGTTTCTTCAGGTTCTGGGCTTTGCCCAGTTTTGGCCAGATCTGCCTAGTTATTACGCACGAGTTGGTGTTAAACCATATGTCATTTGTTGCTCTCATAGCTTCCTCCTGAAGCAGCAGTTTACTTAATTCGAGCAGTATTTCAATATGTAACCTGCTTGGTGAGATGCTGTTTTGCCCTGGTCGAAAAACTCAACTTCTTTTACATTCTCCACAATGTTGAAGTACCTTGGCAGCCACATCAAGCGGATCAAACGTTGAACTGATCAGCCATCTCAGACGTCCGGGTTAGGAATGGACTTTCCGCATTAAAAAACGTAAGGGCCGTATTAATAAACAAACAACCCTTGAATAGCTGACTGATCATATGCAAGAAATTTCTTTTTTTGGCCGATGATCGTATTGGCAACCTCCTAGTAAATGGAAGCGTTGTGGGTTAAGTTTTAATTTTTTGTAAATCGCCGCGCAACTTAGGGGCCTTTTGAAATTCAGATAATTTTCTCAATTGTTGTAGTTGTAGTTCTCAACAACTGTAGAAAATGAAAATTAACTAGATTGTTGAACTTTTAATTAAATTCTTTTTTAAATTTTCATTTTTTGGTTTACAAAGAGTTTACAAGTTTGCAACCCAGGCGCCAGAGAGAAATACAAGTCTAGAAACAAGAAAATTGATAAATGCAATTTAATTCTTTGCAAATCAGGGAAGCCTAGAAAATCAGAGACATTTTGTTAAGAAGACACGGTATAGAGAAATACGGGTTGGAAATCCTACATAACTCTTTGGAATCTCGAAACTCGCAAAAAATTAATTTTTTGAATAATCGCAAATAAAACCCCCAGAAAATGGTAACTTTCTAGTTGCAGCTAAACTTTGAAGGGACTTGATTTCAAAAATCATCAGTATCTGGTGTTCGTCGTAGCTCTGGAAAGCTTTGCATATCTAATATTTTATTATTTTTTTCAAATTTTTTTTGTAAATTGTCATCTGAAATAAAAATGCAGAAGCGCAAATTTTTACTCGCATGAATATCTGGCTACCTTCGATATAAGGAAGTGTGGTTGTAGCGTTTTTATTGTAGAGAAAATTGTCTAACTTAATACACCACACTCGACCCTTCGGTCTTCGCTTGAACTATCAGAAGCTCAGAGCCTCATTGTTCATAATTGCCCCACTCACCTAGTCCTTTCTGATTGAAATAGTCGAAACTTTCAGGCATATCCCCGTATTAAGATATCCCTCCTGAGTGCTCTACTTTTACAAAAGCAGGTTGTTCTTTGAACCATCAATAGTTTCAGGTTGACAATGATTTTTAAAGCTGGCCACCAGAAGAAACCCCATATAGTAATATGGGTCTGACTACTTAAACATAGAACCAGTGTGTAATGTGGAGCGTCAGTCCTCCACCTCTTCCCTATGGCATTTTTATAGAAGTATAGAGCGTTATATTAGCTTTCTTTATCCTTTCTCAGATGTCAATCTGAGGAAGCCTGTGCCTCCTAGTAAAGAGTACCAACTAAGTTTTTTGTGGATTTGCGTTTAGTCAATAGCAACAGCTGTTGGCCCACTTGGAAAGAAAGCCGAGTACGTATGGCATGCGCTCTCTCAAAGTACAGCACCGTTTTCTGAAGACTATGCAATTGCAACATAATCCGCGTAAGCAAATACTCTGAAGCTTCCTTCCCGGTTTGGTAACAGGCCATTAATGACCAAATTCCAAAGAAGTAGGATAAAATCCCATCTTTCGATCTACCTTCACTTACAAATGATGAGCTGTCATGATCCTGCATCCAAGCGTTTGGTCTATTCAGTACCTGACTGGACCGTCTACCTCCAGACGTGGAAGTGCCCGTTTGACCGGCTCCGGCCTGACGTTGCTGAGACATTATTCCTTGTATTTAAAAAATATCTCAATAGGGAGTGTATGTTGAGATTACGACAAATCATCCAGCTTGATTGATCATTTTATGTGAGCTTTCGTTTGCCTATCTAAGGATTTTAACAAAAAAGAAGATAAGCTTTACGCCTATGGCGTTTTCTTTTCTCCGTCTTATGTATAAATATTATTTTTACTTCACTCTATTTACTAGGAATGTGACAAAGTTTTAGGATACCTTGAAAGAATACTTTAAACCAGGGTAGGGTTAAGTCAATGTGTATGGTTGTGCCGATTGATATGGCGTAAAACTGTTTACTGTCCAGAAGATTCCATTCAGATTTACTATGACTCGCCGGGTATTTTGCCGGGCATTTAATTAAACCCGCTCTGAAGCCAGTAGCGAGTACTTTGGAAAGTGCGTCCCTAATAGTAGCTACAGAGATTCTTCATCTGCATTTTTCACCGTACTCCATGATCCATCCATTCGGTCGTTGAAGATAACTTCGAAAGGATTTGAAGATAGTATTTTACGTAGCCTTAGTCGCCCCTGACGATTCCTGTATTTCACCATAGTAGAGACTCTTAGCTATAATTTTGGCACTTCTTTATAGCAGTACCAATCCGGAGTGGTTTTGAAAACTCAATAATATTTTTTTTTAAATCTTCGGTAAATTTTGTTTTTAAAGTTTTTTTTAAAGCTTTATTCACACCTGTGAATTAATTGATTAATGTTTATTCTGACATTGGTTTTCAATTATCTGAGTATGATTTTCATAATATCAGTGTCAACCTATTATTGAATTTTAGACAGTAAAACACAATTCGAATCGAAAATTTAGCGAGGATTCTTAACGAAATTTAGCGAAGACGCATTTTCCATAGGAATGTCAATTGGCGTTTGGCCAAATAAATGCGCCTTAAACGCCCCAGAAGTCTTGCTCTTGATTTAAGGCGCTTACCAAAGTTTTTAATTCCAAAATTTGCCACAAATAAAATTTTCATACATGTACCTACATACCTTAAAAAGAAATTAAAAATTTTGGTGATTTAGATTCAATCCTAAAATTCAGATCTTTTAAAATCTAAAATCTGACGGTAAACCTGTCCACCCCAATTCTATGATTTATTTATATATAAATGCGATTAAACTTACCTACGAAGAGATTCTTAAAAACACAAAAATTAATTTTATATTCAACATGCTAATCCGTACACGTACACTATCAATCAATATAGACACCCAAAATTTATTTTATAATGTACAGAGTATGCGCTAATTGTAATTATTAATTATCTATTTTATTGTTTAATTATTTTTTTATTTTATTTAATTGTGTTTATAATTTTTATTAATTTTATTTATTTATTTTTTGTTTTTAATATTTTTTTTTTTGATTTTTTTTTTGTTATTTTTTGCCTGCTGAATGTGTTGCATTGCGTATAATTTACTTACATACAGCGAAATTTATTATCTGTTCCTGTTAGAAATAGCTACCTACACGGCAATAAGGTATTTAATTTTTATGATTTTTTTAATTTTATTTATGTTTAATGTATTAATTTAATTATTTCGTTTTTTTTTATTAATTTGATTAATATGTATATGTACAAACATTTTATTGTGGTATATACTAAAATCAATAAATTTGATTTGATTTTTTATATGTTTTCAGAATATAACAAATTCAATAGACCATAATCATACGCAGCCATCACAAATACACAGAACGTATGATCAGAATCAACAAGTAGGATATCAACATAGTCCACCTAATAGTATTCTTCACGGATCACATGGTACAATAAATAACTTAAATGTAAGGGCAATTTTCGTGGTGAGCTTGTAGATTTGGGCTTTCAATTTTAAACGTTTTTTTGTACGTACACAGCAAACACCATTAACCGGTTATAGGAGTCCGCAGTGCAGACCTAGTCCAGGTTCAAGTCCTGGTTTGATACATTCAATAGTAAATAATGGTGATTCAAATCCTAGCGCACCATGTAGTCCGGCACCGACACCGTTAGGGAGTAATGGTCAAAATTATGAAAGCTTTACAAATGATGGTTATATACTCAATCATTCACCAATTCAACAACAATTTGAACAATTTTCATTGGTAAGTTGAATTTTTGTTACAACTTCTAAAACAATAATATATAGATTAGATGTTAATGATAACATAAAATCAACGAAATGAAACGTCGAATTTGTCTTTTAAAATATTAATATTTAATTTTTTTTATAAATCCATCCTAACAATTTTATAATTAATTTTATTTTTTTCGATATACAAACATAAGAAATAGAAATGCAAAAAAATAATTACATAAAAAACTTAATTTGTTTATAACAATAATTATTTAAAAAAAAAAAAAAAAAAAAATCCTTTTAATCATTTATTTTTTTGCTTACATTTGATTTCATTTACCAAAAAAAAAAAAAATTAATAGAATGTGGTAAGTGTGCGGTTTCTTGAATGAAATGATTCTTGAATTAACAAAATTACAAATCAACATTTTAGAATTAACATATTTAAAAAAAAAAACTATCAATTAAAAAATAAAAGCTCATCCCATATATTATTATAATATCAAAATAAAAAGCTCATTTTGTCTGTACATTTTATATTTTGATTTTGAGAAAGATAATATTTCTGAACAAATTATCTCATTCATCCCCCATATTATATAGCTTTCACTGTATAATTTGTATTTTTCAGAAATTGTTTTATTATTTAATATGTTTGTTTATAAAATACATAATTTTTATTTTTATGTTGGTAATAAATATCGCGAAGGATATTATACATACATACATACAAAGAATATGAATTAAAATTTAGCAGGCCCCATTTTTATTGAGCGTGATGAAAGTTTTTTTTTTATGGTTGAATTTTATGGTAGGATAAATAATGTTTTGGAAGACGGTTTGTTTATAATTATACAAGTAAACTTCGACTCAAGGTTATACAAATTAAGCTATATTTTTTTATAATTTCATGTAATTCAAATATAGCCTTCAGGTTTTCATAGCTTCAATCCTCGAAATTCCGAGTTCCAAATATTCGCCCTATTTTTTATTCTGTAGTTCTTGGTATAATGGGTCTGGTTCTCAGAAATATTCTTGTTTCAAATTTCAAACTTTTAGACGGCATAAAATTCACCGGTGTGTGGTTTTTACACAAAATATACAAATGTCGGCGAGTGTACATATATTTTTAACAGTGTACATATAAAATAAATTCATTTATAAATATATTACTGAAACACAAAAACCAACGAAATTTGGCCATATGGACATTCGTATTTTTGAATAGTGAACACTTGGCTCTTTTAAAATTCGTATAAGATGTAAAAGGCTGTTAGCTTCGCTGACAAAGCCCGAAAAATAGACGATAGTATATAAAATATCGAAATGGTATACGTTTTGCTCACGAACTAAATTCTCAGATTTTTTTTTTTATAATTTATTTAAAATAATAATAATAAACAGTTTATAAAAGCCATTACTGGCCCTTTACTGAGTCAACAATTAGGCTCCAACGGTTTCGACCCTGGAATTGGTCTTCATAGTGTTTCAGATAATCAGAAGAAGCCAAGTCGTTCTGTACACCATGGAGCCATCGTCGGCTTCAACGTCCTCCGCCCCTACAATATGGTGGGTCTCCTTTCAGAGATCACTGCACGTGACCGATCCAATGAACTCGCTGATATCTTACTTCATGTAGAATATCGGGGATCTTCATTAGATCTCTGAACTCGATATTGTACAGAGCTCGTTTTGTACCATCTACCTCTCGTTTTGGGCCGTAACTCACACGCATGATTCTTCTTTCAAATGTCTTTTTTTCAGCCATCTTAAAGAGATATGTTTGCCTTCATTCTGATCGAAATGAGGATACAGCGAGACTGTATAAATCAATACTCTAAGTTAACTGGCTAACTGTCTAAATTAGAATGACCAACATAAGTCTGATAAGTTTTCATAAGCGTTTAACATTCAAATTAAATTTCAAAATTTAACAATTCGAATTCTAAATTCGTCTGAATTGTATATATGAAATTCGGATTACGAAATTTTTCGAATTTTAAAATTTAATTAAAAAATGTAAAAACAATAATAAGTTAAAATTCAGAATTGTCTAAACCTCAAATTTAATTTTGAATTTTCATCTTTGAAATAAATCTTTGATCGATTGAATCAATAAAATTAAAATTTGGAAAATTCTGCATTTTTACTAATTTTTTCGAAAAACCTCGATAAAAATGGTTTCACAATGTGATTTCAAAGACTTTTATAGAAGGGTTTTGCAAATTCAACTTAAAATTATTGAAATTTACCATTATCTTAAAATTAAAATTTATTTCACTAAATTTTATAAATCATATACGAAACATAGTCTAATTATTAAAGTGTTTTAAAAATTGATGTATCTGTCAAAATTCTGAGAAATATTCTAAAATTTATAATATGCTAAATTTTGAAAAATATTGTAAATATTTCTAAGAATTGGTAATTTGTTTTTAATATTTTAAATTATTTGGAATTTTCCTAATATTTAAAATAGAAGTTCGAAAAAATTCCTAAAATTCATGCAATATTACAAATTTTATTGAAATTCGATGAAACTTGATTCATTGAAATTTTGGCACGAATAATAAATGTATTGGTAACTTTTAAAATTTCACGGATATTTGTTAAATCTTCTAAACCTTTTTATATTTCGAGTTATATTCCGATATTCGAAAAATCATCTGAATTTCGAATGAATTTTCAAATTTGAAATATGTCCCAAAACTTTAACTTTCTCTAAATTTGTGAATTTTGAATATTGCAAAAATTAGAGAAATACTCTGTAATTAATTTGTTCCGCCATAAATTGGAGATATTCATGAACGTTTAATATTAAAATTTGGAAACGTCAATAATTCGAATTTTAAAATTTTAGCTTCAAAATTTTTCCAGTTTTAAAAATTTTAACGCTTTAAAAAATTTTGATTTTACAAAACCGAGTTATTATTTTGAATATAAATTCATTTGTAAACGTCAAGTTTCTATCTCGTAGAATTTTCAGAAAGTGGTGTCAAAATTCTATAACTAAGCCGATCTCGTGGTATGGTATTTGAACCATGTCTGAATCATAAATACGTTACATGTATACCATTAAATCGGGACACTGGATAAGTATATATTTAGAGTGTAAATAATTTTTTATTAATTTTGAGAAAAAATAAATAAATCAGATTGATGTCCGGGGCCTACAATAAAACAGGCCCTGGGGCCCGGGTCCTTTTGGAGCAAACCGACCTTGGTCAAATGGAATGGATTACTATCGTTTACTTTCTACTAGACTTTATCCAAAAATCATTCTAAAATTTAATTTCCATCCAATACGTTAAATTTCATTATAATCGGTTATGAAACAGCCAGTTTAAGTTGGCTATACTGCAGAACTTTATATAATTTTAGAATGTTATTTTGTACAAACAATTCGAAGCCGAATTACATCATTAAATTGAGTATACGATAAATTGTGTCTATGATAAATTGTTTATTCGGTTAATTGTTTAAAAATAAAATTTTAGAATTCTAGAATTTGAATAACAAAATTTAACAGTGTAGATAATTTAGTATTGGTTTCTTCTCTTGATAAAATCAACTTGGTGTAGGCCAAAATAGGGTTCCAAACTGAACAAATAAATTTTGTGGGTCAAATGTTTTTAATTGAAACGATGAATATCTGAGATCATAAAATTGTATGGGATTGGTGTTACCATATACAATTGTTAAAATTTTACTGGAATGCAATTCTGGGATAACTTCAACGCAGTGTTTAGCGTTACACCGTTATTGATTCGCACAATTATTGATTGGTTTTGTTCTCTGTATGTGGTATGTTATCGGATGCTTACTGTATAATTATAAACTGATATCAAAATTATTGTCAAACTTATTCGTATCCTGCTAGATTTTAATCTATATACAATATTCCGCAAACTTGTTAAAATATCATTCCAAATTTTATTAATTTTTGTATTCATTATTTATTTCATTCATATAACTATAATTTATATAATAGAGTCTTGTTAAATTTATTTATATTCGTATATCTAACAATAAACAAAACAATTTTGAAATGACAT
Source organism: Tipula unca (assembly GCA_951394425.1). Taxonomy (NCBI): domain Eukaryota; kingdom Metazoa; phylum Arthropoda; class Insecta; order Diptera; family Tipulidae; genus Tipula; species Tipula unca. Next base: position 122,120,145 of record OX596382.1, read on the forward strand.
GAAATGTGATTATCATGATAAAAATTATAATTTTTTTTTTTTTATAATTTTTTAATTATAGAAGTTAACATAATATAATAAAAAATTAAAATATTCAAAACTATATATACTATAATTTTGTTAGCCTTATGATACAACACACACGTTATATAAAATTCAAAGCTTTCTCACATAATATTTATTATATATATATATATTGATACATCATCAAGCCTGTAGAATACATTTTTTTTTTTGAGTATTAACAATAAATTAATTAAAAAACAAATAATTTAAATCTATATATTTTTTGTAGTGTATAAAACTATATAACATAAAATATAAAAAAAAAAATAAAATAAAAATTTTCCGATAAGCGAGAGAGATTAAAACGGACAGATAATATTGATTCCCAATCTAATGTTTTTCATTTATACGTTTTTTGTTTGTTTGATTATTTAATGTTTTATTTTTTTATTGAAGACTTTATTATTAATTATTTTCCTTTTATTTATTTTTGGAAAATGTAATATATGACAAAAAATAATATAATAAACAAAAAGGACATGGCGTGATTTAATTTTTTATTTTTTGTTTTTTTTTAATTTCTGTGAATTTGACAAAATAGTTAAGGATAGGTTTTCTAATTTATAAATCAATAATTTCGTTTTTTTATTATTTTTTATTGTGTCTAATAAATAAAATATTTAGAAATATTTTTCTTTTTATTCTCTGGTGAGAGTATTGTCTAAATTTATATATAGAGGCAACAAATTGAATGATTTATAACAATTTGATTTTTTTGTTTTAGAAAATTTGGATAGATTTGGAGACATAAATTGCTATTATACAGTATAATAGTATAATTCGGAATGATTAATTAAAGATTTGGGATTGTATTTATGTATATACGTTAAACATGGATGGGGGAACATTGTTTTAAGAATTTGTTGTTTTGCGATAAAAAGGACGCATAAACATAGAGTTAAGATCCTTTATTTGAAACTATATTGGGGTGGCCACTTTTAAAGAGCGTCCTGATTACTTTTGCTTGAATTTAATAAATCTAATTTAGCCTAAATCCATATTTAAACACCGGTGAACTTCAGTGACCTTTAGTGACCTTGGCTTTCTCGAGAGTTTTTGAGTTATCTAGTTGATATGACTTCCGAAAACAATCATATTTTGTATAGCGATACTTTACCACAAATCAGTGGTTTCCTAGATTTGAATGGCCCTGTGTTCCTTGAAAAACTAATCATAAGGGAACCATAATATATCACCTAAGGAAACATGATAAAGCGAATAAAAACAATTCTGGGTATTTAATCCCCAGGAGACCTCCTTAAAGTTCACAGGATTTCTTAAAAATACCTTTGATAACACAAGCGTAAAAAGTTCATCCCGCAGACCTTTCAAAAACAAATACATTTATAATATATACAGTTGGTGCATCGCAGACTTATCGATTAAGTTAAGGGCCTTGTTGGCAACCATTATGCCAGCTTTGATAATTTTTTTAATGTTGAAATTGTTGCTATATAAATAAATGTTCCGCCTTTGTAAACTTTTCAAAAAAATTAAATTTGAAAAAAAATCGTATAAGGTTATCGGCTATTTTATCATACAGATTCAGTTTAAAACCTTCTTGGCCATTATCCAATTGTCGCTATGTATTGCAGTTGCAAACTTTTCCTAGAAAATTAAAATAGATAAGAAAATCGGATCAACGCTTGCACTGTGATGGCCAAGAAGTTCCCAAACTCAATCGCTGTGAGAATATAGCCATCCTTACAAAAGCTTGGCCATACAATTGTTTTCGGATTTTACTTTTTTTTGTTTGCAAAGTTTGCAAATGCGACCCATTTATTTGTATAGCGGCAATTCCAAAAGGTCAAAAATTAATCAACTATATGTCATAATGGTTGCCAACAGGGTCCTTAACTTAATCGCTAAGAAAAAATAGCCCTCATTTTAACGACTTGCCTGAGAATTTTTTTTAAATAGAACCAGTTAAATTCTACATATTAAAAAAGTCTGAGATGTGTATTTTGGTACCAACTGTAGATTTTTTTAAGCAACAAAAAAGTCTGGGATAGTATAAATGTAACAAATCTGAACCAACTGTACAAATAATTTTTTACGCTTATGTTGTCAGAAGTAGTTTTAAAATATTCTGGGATAACTTCAAGGAGATCCCAGCTGGACCTTGATAAAGTTCCGCCTAGTTTTTCGTATCTATTATATTCTACGTCTACATGTCAATAATCCGTAGACAACGTAAACAACGTCGATAATATAAGACAATTCTTAGAGTGATTTTGGGAATTAGTTCTAAACTACGGTGACCAAATTTCCTTAGGATCAATGCAAAACCACGATAAACTGGAATAAAGAAGTTTTCAGAAAGTGCAGCTCATAAAAATCGAAAACATGGCACAAATAAGATAAAATTCTTAACAAGAAAATTATAATTTACATTATAATTAATTCGGAGACCTCTGACGGTAGATAATAATTATTATTAAAAAGTCCAGATAAACAGAACTTTATCCGTCAAAATGTGCCAGACAGCGGTATGACCTTGTTTTGAGAAAATTTAGTGAAAGTGTTGTGATGGATGACGAAACGTACGTGAAATTGTATTGGAAACAAGTTAGAAGGTCAAAATATGTATCTTGCTAAAAATAGTGACAATGGCCCGCTAAATATAAGTACTTTAACTTAGATAAATTTGCAAACAGTGTTGTGATGGCCTTTGTGATATTCTTCAGTAGCGTCGACTGTTTTTATAAAAAAAATGGCTACAAAATGGCGTATTTTGCCTCTAATTCGTTAACACGATTCAGCAGTAATGTTTTGGGAACCGGCCGATTAATCGCAATTCTACAATTCATCACGATAGTAATTCATAGCATAATTATTAAATTATTAGCAAATTCGACATGTTGGATGAATACTGGCTTTGACTATGATGGAGCTCGACATTTTGGGTATAAATAAGATTTTAAAGTTATGGAAAATGACCAACTTGAACGGAACTAGACTTGATTGATTATAATGAAATTCGACATATTGAATGAAAATAGGATTTTGGTTTTGAAGAAAGTGGGATTAAATATTTTTTGAATACAATTCTTGTATATGGCTAACTAGTCCATTTAAGGATTTAAAGATGAATTTTGAGATTATTCGTTTACCGATTATAATGTAATTCGATTTTTGAGATTAGTTTTGGGATATGTCCTTAACTGATTAAGTTTAAATTTCTTCACTTAAAAGAATTTTCCTTCGCTTAATGTGTCAACATATGTCTTCTTTATGCAAATTTGTCCTTACAAATATTAAATTAGTACAATATAATACATATTATCCGGGAGAGATATGCCTTCAATTGAAAACAAAAAATATTTTAAAATTAATTTAAATTTACCTTATTTACCTTGCACCGTGGGCCCATTAGTGGCATTGAGTGCTGGAGTAAAATCCGCCCAACTTTAATTTAAAAATTTAAATTTACCTTAACTTAACTTTTATACATAAATTTCATTCCAGTTGGCCATATTCCATTTAAAAATATATCCCATATATATTTATTCCCCACCATTAATAATATTTTAGAACTCTATCCAAAAATCATTTTATAATTCCATTTCCATTCAACATGTTGAGTTTCATCATAATTAGTCATCCAGAACTTTATTCAAAATTCAATTTAAAATCGCATTTCTATCCAATATGTTGAGTTTTACCATAATCGATCAAGATTTGGTATTTCTCATCTACCCTCATATAATAGTCCAAATCTCAGAACATTATCGTGATAACTGGCGCCGGTTTGCTATGGTTTACCGTGTTTTGTAATGGTATAACGATAAATTGCTTGCGATGAACTGCTTGCGATGAATTACTTGCAATGAATTGCTTGTAATAAATTGGTCTAAAACCAAAGTTTTGGCCTGAATGAGCTAGACTAATCTAATGACGCAATAAATTTGTACAATACTAATCAAATCAATGCTATAGTGAAAATAATGCAAAAAGATTGCCGAAAATATGCGATCTAATGGAACAAAATTGCTGCCAAAGTCACATCGGAAGTTGTGTAGAATCTCATGAATAGCATTGAACAACATGTGTTTGACTTTATCCGTTATAACAAAACTTGAAATTTAGACCAATCCGAACGTTTAGTTCATACACTTTCTTTAATTAAAGCTATTGGTTGTTTTATTTTAATATAAATTCCCAAAGTTATAGTATGGCATGTGATTACCTATTTAATTTGAATCTTTTTTTTAATTTCTTCTTGCGGTTTAACTGAATCGCCCTTGTCTATGCAAGAATAAAAGATAATAGATATTAAATTTTGGACATTTAATTCACTGAAGCTCTTCTTAAGAACCTCTCTTAGGCCGTGTTCTGATTCAGCATTTCAGCATTTTGTATATGCAACCAAATAATTACAGCAATTATGTGTAATAATTTTGACACTTTTGAAATGATTTTCTTTAGACGAAACGCATATGTACATTATTGTCTGTTGCTAACCAAACAATAAAATTGTTCGTCATCGCTCACGAGACTGCTGAAAATGGTTTAGCCAAAATTTGTAAACATTATAGGTACATTCATAATTTGCCGCCAAATTACATTTTCAGTCGGCAACACATTCGAGCCAAATTTGACGATTTGATACTGTTCACGCTTATTGTAAACAATGTCCAAATTATTACAGAACTCAGACAGCAAATGAACTTATCGCAAAAAATGGAAATGCAAATTATTTCACTTACATACAGCAAATAGGACAGGAAACAAAGTCATGTAAAATCTCAATGCTTTATGTGTTGGATTGGAAATTAATGAAACTTAACTAGAAAAGGTCCATGCACATAAATATAACAAAGTGTTAAAATAGAGCATACAATTTTCAAAATAAGAGTCATAATACAGTAAGCATTTCATCCAAGAAATTGTTTTGTACTTTGCATTGCAAATTGCTAATTTTCTTCCCTCCAAAATTTCAACAAAATCAACTCTGGTTTTTCATATCATTTGATTTGTCTGATATCGACGAACAATTATATTCATGGTTTAAATACGACGACGAGACGCAAACGAAATGGTAAAAGCGCAGGAATTGAATAGGTTACTCAATATATTTAGATGGATGGCTCGACAAATTAAATCAAAAGTCTCGGAATTCGAAATTTAACGATATCTGGTGAATAACTTTCCTGTAGTGTTGATACTGTTACTGCTGGAAGGAAGGCCATGAAGGAAAGAGTCGCCATTATGCCTTGCGTAAATGCAATAATGATGAATAAACTCTAGATATTGATGATTGAAAAGCCAAAAATGCTTGACAAACTTCTGCGGTTATCAAGAAGTGGTACATTTTGAGGAATAGTTTCTCGTCACTTGGAAGCTAAAGGAATACCAGTAAACGTGATATTATTGGCACACCAAACAGTTGCAGCCGTTTGATCAAAACATCATAAAATCTTTTAAATAGTTATATCGAAAACATCTTTAACGATATGATTTCTACTCTTATAGAAACATAAATTTAAACGACAACGTTTTTCATTGTTGAGGCCTGGAATGAAGTCCCGAACTCAGTTGTCAAAAGCTCATTTCTATCGTTAAAAAATAGCAAAATTCCAATAAAATGAAATTTGGAGTTTTAAAATTCCTCCGTGTTGGAATTTTTCCAACGAATCGAGATGGAGTCCAATGGAATCTAGTTACAAAATATACTTAAATTCCTTCAACATTCCGATAGAATGGACAGAGGAAAACAATCTACCTAGCAACGAGCTTTTGTTTCAGCGTAGAATCAGAGAAAATACTGTACTTAAACTACAAATGTGATCTAGTCTTAACAAATAAAACCGTTAAATTATCTTTCAATCGTAAATCTGATCTTTAATTAAATTTGAACTCCTTTTTTTTACATAAGCTCTCAGAACTGGTTCAATTGAAGTACTTATATGGAACGCTTACTGTATTTGAGTTCAGTAGTGGCCTCTTCAACCAGAGTGGGCAACATTTTAAAAATTGCTGTTATAATCGTAAAATAATAACACATTAATAAAATAATGTACAAAGACTGCTATACTCTGGCTGTAGTGTCGATTAGAAGGAAAAGCAAGTAGCTAAAACGATATACCAAAATACAATAATAATTAAAACGTTAACATTTCTCGATACCATATTTTAGTCGACTTTTCCTAACGCTCACATAGTAAAACACACGAAAAATTGTCTTGCATTAGTATACTAGGCAATTTCATGTGTTTTACTATGTTGGGTGCTTGGTAAAGTGGACTAAAATTTACTGTTGAAATATAATAATAAAAATATTGTACATAGCAAATTTTAGCCGACCTTTTCCAAGCACTCACATAGTTAAAGAATGAAAAAAGAGTAAACATTTATTTAAACTTTTGGTCAATTCAAATGTTCGCTGGGGCGATAATTATTTTCGAGTATTGATGATTTAAAACGTTGCCGAATTTCTGATGCTTAGAGAAATATATATCATATTTCATATAGTATTTAAAAATTACATATTTTTATTACATTTTACCGTATTTCAAATTTCCATGACAAGCGTATTGTGTACGGTAGATTCCCAAACTAAAATAAAATATTTTCTTAAGTTCCATTGGTCATTTGGATGTTAAAACCAAAAAATGAACTACTACAATTCGTACCTTTTTCGTTTTTGAATTGAAAAATTTTCTTGAGTCAGGGGTGCTTAGAAAAGCTCACCAAAATTTCTAAAGTATACTATTTAATCCATCGACATTTTCATTCATGAATTACGCGCCAAAAAAATGTTGTCTTATATATTTTATAGAAAAATTATTTATTTCTATTTGTTTATGACCCCTGGTTGACTTGGAGCTCTCTAGGTATATACAGACAGGTGGCTCAGATATTATCACACATTTTAGAATGGTTGTGTAATCGATGCTTAGAGTTAAAAAAGTATTAAACTATTGATAGATTAACTTAAAGGTTCGCTGGGATGATAATTATTTTCGAGTATTGATGTTTAATACGATGCCGTCTCACTGATTTGAGCAAAGCGTAATAAAAAATTAAATATTTTCATTTTAGGGTATTCCGGGGGTTGTCCGTTCCAAACTTTTAGCTTTGCTACCGATTGTCTAATTTTCAACGGAGTTTAGGAAACTAATTTAGTTTAGTCAACAAATTTTTATCTGATCCCACTCTGTATTAGTAGTGTCCCGTGGGTCTTAAACCATAGTTGGCAATATTGTAATATTGAATGTTATAATCGTACAATAAATTTCAATTGGTATATTTTTTACAATAATTTATTAAAAATACAATATAAAAGTAAAAAAAATTTGATACGACATTTTTATCGACTTTTCCAAGTCCTTCTCCAAGTAAAATACACGAAAAATTGTCTTGCATCATTGCTAGAAAATTTTTCGTGTGTTTTACTATGTGAGTGCTTCGCAAGGCCGACTAAAATTTGGTACCGATTTTATTTTTTATTTTTTAAATAACACCTTTTGCAATCTAACTTCGCTCTCCTGTAATTTATTGTTGTACAGAAAATTCATATATGTGGAATATTTACAGTGAAACTTGTGCTAATGTTTATTTGTTGTCGATTGATTTACGTTTTTATAAATAAATGTTTCCTTGGATGGAGGACCTTGCTTAATATGCTCCTGCACATTGCGTATTTTATTACTCCTAAAATTGTTACATGTTTTCGTTTTTCAACATTTTTGGGATAACTAGTTCGATTTATAAGTTTTATTCGTCTGTTTAGAATTAAGGGTTTGGCAGCTGTTCATTATCAGAGTGCCAGGATACTCTAAATACCATTACTTTGGCCTTAGCGCTGCATCAAGAACACTCTAAAATTGAAATCAATTTTTTTGCTGTATATTTAATTTTTTTTAGTTTAAATGAATCATTAACACTTTCACAATTTCGATAACAGTAGTCATTTCGATCGACAAAAAATTTTATTTTAAAGTTTCCTAGGGCTTTAATTATATACAAGAGACGCCATGTCCTGAAAATAAAACTAAATAATATTAATTTAAAAAATAAAAATAAAACGAAAAGATTTTAAAATAAAATCCTTGTTTTTAAAAAGTAGTAAATTTAAAAAATAACAAAAAAAAACTACAAAAATTTGTAAATGTATATTTTTGCTATCTCATATATTACACACAACAAACACAAAAGGATTGGGCAACGTTATTACAAAGTTTAGTTGAATCGGGTTGTACGTGGACGGCTCAAGTTCAGGTGCATACAATAAATTTTTTTTCAATTTTTTTTTTTTTTTTACAAATTTTCATCGATTTGTTCAATTTTTTTTTACTGTTTTCGTTTTTTTTTTATATATTCAATATAATATTAGCGCTACATGAAATTGATATAATTTTTATCATTTAAAAAAGAAAATTAGTTTTTTTTACAAAAGTTAATAAAAAATTAGCTTTTTGTGCTGTAAATGTATTTTTTTAAAAATATTTTTGTAATTAAATTAAATATTAGTAGTTAGTTAATTAATATAAAGTTGATGAAAATAATATATATACGAAATCAATTACGCTATCGCTAATATATTTATTTTATTTATATAATAATTCGAAATATGAAATAATAATTTAAAAATTAATAATTTGCTTTAGCATTTGTTAATTGAATTTTATTTACTTAATGATGTAAAATTAAAATATATGACAATTATAAAAATATACACAAAATTTGTGAGTGAAATATTATCACCTATATATACAGTTTTTATCCACTTGTAAAATGCGTACATAATTAGTAGTTAACTACAGTGCTTTTTTGAATATTTTATAAATTTTAAAATCGAGTTTTATTTTTAGGAAATTGAATAATTTTTAGATCTCTTTCCAATGTTTTTAATTCTCGGCCAAACCTTAATGTGTACTTTTAATTTATTACAAAGATCGGTACAATTTGTTTTACTATATGCTTGGCGGAATATTAGCATTAGCATCACCAGTAGTTAATTTTATTTTGGTATAGTAATTTATTATTGTTTATTTAGTCGTTGCGATTAACTAAAAAAAAAAAAAATTATATAGTCCCCAAAATTTATTTTGACCCCGGCCCAAAAAATTTTTATTTTTAAATATTTATACCCACAACTAAAATTAGTTTGCCATAAAAGAGAGGATTTGTTAGGTGCCTAAAAAAAGTGTTTCCATGCATTACAAAAAAAATGTTTTTATCCAGAGTATCTTAATACCCAACTCTAATTAAGGATTCTTAGTTAAAATGACAGCGAACTGGAAGATCGTAAATTCTTTTCAAGGTTTTCTAATCACCAATCAACTCTTTGAAAGTGTGATGTGTACAAACGATAATGTAAAAAATGGTAAAATAAAACAAACTCATCACCGTTAAAATCGTTTGAAAAATAATTCAAAATCATTAATTTACAATGTAAACATGGTGACTTTAACTTTTCTCGAACATTTGAAATATTCGCTTTTCATTTCAAATCAAACTCATCATTTTATGAAAATAGGCTCAATTGTTGAACTAAAGCAGCGTTCTCTCCGAATTCAACTATGGATGATTAAGTTAAACCGAAATTCGAATTTGTTTGTAAATGTTTTGACTCGTTCAAGTATTTTTTAAATTTTACGTCAGTTTTCTTTCAAATTGCTTAAATTTTATTTAAATTTTAAGTTCATCAAACGTACTTTTAATTATGGTTAAATCTAATTTACTTCGATTGGGGTATGAAATAAACTAGGGTAGGTTAGGTTTTGGTGGCAGGCCAAATGACTCATCCTCACAGATGCGACAGTAGTCATGTGCAAAGTCGTAAAATTTACGCATGTGTGCCTATATGAGACAGTGTCCTGTGACCGGAATGTGTCCGAGGTGTGTATTCAAGTTATACCGGTATGATGGCGTAATATTCGTTACAGTTTGAATGATGCCCGAGATGTGAATAATCTTTTTGTGATTCAACTATTGGGTTGCGGGATGGAGATAATGAATGCTCTAATTGAAAATATTGATTTATATTTTATATTTAGTAGCAGTTTCGATTATCGGTGAGAGCCGAGATATACCGCTGCTACATGACGCCTCCCGCAGATGGAAAACCATCGATTTTGAATAGTTATACGGGAAATGGTACGGTTTTATATCGTTTCGTAGCTAATATTTGATCAGCTAAATTAAAAATGCCGTAGGTCGGATCCAATCTGTCGATCGACATAATCGAGGGGATACGCTTTCGCAAGGTGGTGCAAAGTTGGTCTACGACTGTGTCGCTGGCTCGTATAGGTGGAAGAGGATTTTCGACGAAGCTGGTTCCGCTGGTTCCAAGTAAAATGAGCTCTAATTAGAATTGTGTTGCCACGAGCCTTAAGAACCATTTTAAGCTGCCGGTGGAAGCGTTCCAATATACCATTGGGTTGTGGATGTTAAGCCGTTGTATATACCCGATATGTCCATCGTAAGTCATCGATTGTGATCTCAAGTGGAATCGTGATACGAAATTGTAGACAAATGTGTCATGGTTTTGTCATTCTTCGGGCCAAGAGATGTTTTTTGGCGCCTTAGTCTTCTTGAGTGAGCGGTTAAGTGCAAATGAATTTTAGTGAGTATTTCAGCGAGCTTTGGAATAAACCGTTGGTTGTAATTTACTAAGCCGATGAAGCGCTCAATACCCTTAATTGTTGTGGGAGCTGGAAATTTTATAATATCATTAATTCGCTCCTGGGAAAGCAGAATATCATTAGGGGTGACCTGAGGAAATCAAGACTAAAGTCGAGGTCGTCTGCGTTCATGAATCGCTGACACGTTTGTATGGCATTTCGTAATCCAAATGGCATTCGGGTGTATTCGAAGAGGCCAAATGGTGTAGAGATTGCCGGTTTGCCTCCAATCGTAATCTATTTTCTTGACCATATGTAATGAACAAGAAACGGGAGATGTCGATGTTCGACAAATTCCTAATTCTGAAATGTGTTGAACATCGGTTTGTGAAGCTTTGTGACGCACCGAATCTAGCATGCGTGGTCTCGAAACGGACATGATGGCCTTTTGTGACAATGTGATGTACTACATTGTGTCGGACTGGCAGTTTGTTAATTGTATTTTGGTGTAGTTGTATTGACCTGTACTAATGTGGCATATAGTCACCGATATTCGAAACTGCTACAAGACATTTCAATATTCCGTCCTCTTTATGAAATATGACCTATAGTGTCAAGTTCTCATAAATTCTGCTTCAAATGTCGATGCCATTCTGTTTCTTGAATTGCTGAGGAGATAACCATAATGTAGCTTGATGATTGGTGTTCCAGCTAGTTGCTCATCCTTGCTAACTAAACACAACCGGATGTGTATTAGATTCGAATGAATGAGTTGAAGCAAGCCAATTTCCCCATCCCAGTCACCAATTCCCGGCCATCTATTGTTTGATTACTGGATCACACATTTCCCTCGATGAAACTAAACGGAATGACTTTTTTCGTATGCTTTGTGTTATTGACGAACATTTTTTTATTTCTAACCGATTTTGAAGGATTCTCAAGTTGCAGACGTTTTTATTACGAATGCCCATGATGAATAATTCTCTGGCTAGTGCAATTTGTACGCATAATAACTTACTGCGAAAAAACTATTCAGCATGAAAAGGCTTTTTGTTTGTGTTTTGACTTCTCAATTTGCTTCTAACGATTAATTCTTTAAAGATTGCCAAATATTGAGGAAATATAGCGTAAAAGAAAAAAATCGGAATGAATTTTCGAGCTGATATTAATACCACAAAATCAGAAAAGCCTTTTCGCAATTTTCATGCAATTTTTCAATGAATTACTCGAATTTATTTAATGCATAGAATTCACATACTTGTATTCCACATAGTATAAAACGAACTTTGACATTTATCGGCGAAATCGAATATAATTATCTAAAAATAGCTTGTAACGAATCTTGTAATAAATTCTTTCCCTCCTGTCTGTTAGTAAACCCAGATCTTTTTTTCAACAGAATAAAGGTCAAGTAAATAAACTCGATTGTTTTTAACTAATTTTTTTTTTTCTTCTGAGAAGTGGGACTTCTTTCGAACCCCAATCTTATTTTAACCAGTGTTTGCACCTACTTAAGCCCAAATGGTGGTTGTTAAATTAATTTTATTTTAGGAGTAGTATTATATTTTTAAAATAGATCCTAGGATGTAATTTTTAGAATATAATTTGTAATCGGCATTTAGGGGACGGAGTATGGAATTTAAGAATAAGATTTTGATTAAAATTTAATAATAGGATTTAAGATACTTATAAAAGAGCTCTACGTTTTGACTTCCTTAATGTTTTTTTCTCTTTTAAAATTAACGATTAAGGTTTGGAAGAAGATCTATATTTTAAAATCTCCAAAAATTAAATCTGTCATCAAATTTTAAATTTTTTTTTTTCTATAAATAAATTATTTTAATGCATAAAATCTCATTAATTTATTTTGCTTTATTTTTTAAATTAAATATATTTGTATAATAAATACTAGCAAGTACATACTCGTATATGGTATATAAAACATTGTGGTAACGCTTTTAATTATCCACCAACAATATTCATAAATAGATAATTGCAATGTTTTGTATAAAAATTATTATTTATTATTATTATACGCTTATTTTTATATATTACGAAATAGTTAATTTTAATATTATTTTTAATTAATTAATGTGTTTTAATTTGGTTTTGGTAATATATAATTATTGTGATGCTAATTTTATAAATCTCCATTTTATTTATTTCGCTATTAACATATACATATATTTAGATTAATGCACTATAACTAATTTTTTTAATTAATATATTTTCAATTTTATAATTAAATTAAAAGTTTTATTAGTTTAAATTGAACATTGACTAGAGTTTACTGTATTTTTTCAGGTGGATACTCCGAGTACAGATTATATTACTCATTCTCCGAATTCGACATCATATTCAACGGTGAGTGTGAACTAAATAATAAATATAAAAGCTTACTAATTAGGTTTTAGTGAATCGAAATATTTTAATTGGCAGAAATTTGTGACTTCGATGCAAAGATGGTTTGAAATAGTATGACCCAAAGGGACCAGAAATTTTTATAATTTGTGGTTTTGTATTACTTTGTGTTTTACTTATATTCTTTCAAATCGTTTGCGCCTCTAAACAATTCTGACAATATCTTATATGACCTTGGCACATATTTAAAGACTTCCATTATTTTGTCTTTAATCCACACACAATTGGACAGTGTATTCCTCCTAGCAGTCTTATCATGACAGTATCTCATTTTATTTTGATTTTCCAAGTTTAATTGTTTAAAATTCATTACATCAACTACACTGTGGGTTTCAATTTAGCCGAATGAATTGGCAATTTTTTCTCAATCTTCGCGGCTTCAAAAGTTAATACAAGTAATTTTTAAGGGTTGTACGGAAATGTAATAAACTTATGGGGGTACACCACATTTTGAACACCACATTTACTGCCAGTTTTCAACTTACCTGGAAAAACGAAAATATTTGTTATTCAATAATAATTTTTGATTACTTTACGGCTCAATGAGCAATGATAGTTAAGAAAGTTGGTAATATTTTCGGATAATTGTAGGTGAGTCAATTTAAATCGGCTATAATCGGCTTTACACATTGTTCTAATATTTTTGGGATTATATCTTTTGTAGTTTCTGGGGTGGGGTGGTCTCAATTACAAGCTGTACTGATGGGTGAATAACAATGTTTACTTTTACAGTTGACCAGGCCCTCAAATAAATTAGTATAATTAGACAGCATCGAAATTCAAACCAATACCAGCAGATTCAATATTTTTGGTTTGTTTTGTATCTGTTAATATGTTTTCGCTATTAGTATCAAATCTAGACCATTTTTAATTTAATTACACTGAAATTATTTTGCACGAAATAACCTAGATGACACTCTCCAATTTATGTTATTTTTTCCACCTTAACTCCATTTAGGAGCATAAGGCGTCTACTAGACTGAACCATCTAACTCTATTTGGGGCTATTATCTTTAGTTCTTCCCATGTTTTACGAGATGCCTTCTAACTTCCTACTTTTATTGCGAATTCCATTTCAATGTCAACCTTATTAAGTCATTGGGTGCCCTTCTCAGTGCGTGCCCTATGCATCTCCATTTCAGTTTCCTGATCTCCTTCTCAATGTCGACTTGTTTTGTTTGCCGCAGAAGTTCTATGTTTGCGATTTTGTTCGGCCAGAAACATTTGATTAGCCACCTAAGGCATTTGATCAAGTATACCTGAACTCTTTTAGTAACTTTTTGTGTATGTTTCCACGTTTCACAGCCATACAGCTGTATTATTGATTTTGCATAGGCAGTGAAAATTGATCTCTTGGTGTTTCTTGTAAGGACAGATGCATTCCAGATTTTATGGTGCATGTTGAAGGTGTTTCTTGCTTTGTTGATACGTTGGTTGATGTCGTAGTCAGTGGTATATTTGTAAACATTCCGATGACCTTTCTTACATATTGATATAATGTGAGCAGATTCCAATTTGCTGCTGCTGTTTCCGCAGTCTCGAGAATGTCTTCTGTGTATTTTCTACGATCATTCCTGGCCATTTTCTTTACTTTTGAAACTGTAACCTGCAATTTCATATGTCCTTCTAATTTCCGCCATTTGATTGTTACAAATGGTCACAAATTGTAATAATGATGGACTATATTTGAACGCATATAGGAATTGCGCATATCATCTAAAGATTTGCGAGTTCTAATTAAATTTTTTTGAATGTGTCAAGATCGGTTAGTCACAATTTAATTTGTGCTGTAGAAACACCATCTTAAATTTGCCGGTAACAAACTCAATTAATTCATCCAGAAACTCATTCAATTTTTGGAAACTCATCCAAAAAACTTTATTAATTTGTTGTAGTCGGTTTAGTTAGAAATTAGAAATTTTAAATTTATAATCTATCAGAATTTCTGTGTTATGAAATTCAACCAATTCCAAAGATTTTATTTCATAATTTGGTACAGTCTATTTGCATGGCTTACCTACAAAATAGCGAACTGATGTTTGAGCCGAGGACGGCCTATGTAGTAAGGAGATGTCGGGAGGACTTGCTCAAACATTTATATTCTAAGCCGCATCGTCGCCCATCGTAAACTTAATCGGATGATGCAAATAATTAGCGCCCGGGTAGACGACCAAGGATTAAACCTCACAATTAAGAAGACACAGTTTCGTGTCTTCTTAATTAAAGACACACATGCCGACTATCTACCGATGTTCTGTTTCAAATGGAATCTGAGCCAATGTGCTCTAAAACGTCAGTCAGGCGTTTGGGGATGGGTTTCCTTTCGGGAGCAGATACGGCACTCTTAGAATAAATGTAATAAGGTGATACTAACGCTGAGTAGGCTGATGACGAAAAAAAATCATCCTTCAATTGAAAATTCACTAAAATTAAAAATCCCATTGATATATTTTATCTTCAGAATCATATACGTGAAATTCGGTTACAAAATTTATAAGAAATTTATAAACTACTGTGAGTATTGGTGAAATCTCAAAAATTTTAATTTTTAAAACCAAGTTAAAATTCAGAATTATGTAAACGTCATATTTGATTTTCAAAATTTCAAAATTTCAAGAATTTGTTTATTAAATTTACAAAATTACTCGAATTTCATTTTTTTACCTGCGATCTACTTCTAAAACATTAATTTTAGAAAATTCTGGATGTTATTTTATTCGAAATTTGAAAAAATATTATATTTCATATAATTTCAATATCGTGGGTTAATTCTGAAAATATATTTTAAAATTGAATATATTTTACAAAATTTACATTTATTTATAATTGGTAATTTTAAAGTGTTCTAATATTTAAAATGGAAGCTAAAATTCATGGAGTTTTATAAATTTTGAGGAAATTTTGTAAAATCCGTTGTAGTTTGATTTATGAAAGTTATGGTACGCGGCAATTTGGATATTATTTCGTACTTTCAAAAAATCACGAAAATTTGTAAAATCTCCATAATGTTGTTTTAATTTTTGTATAGTTCGAGCGATATTTCGAAATTCGAAAAATCATCTTAACTTCAAATGATAATTCAAAAAATTGAAAAATATTCCAACATTATACTTAACTTTCTCTAAATTTGTAAATTTTGAATATGTATTGCAACAATTGTAGAAACGCCCGTAAACTCAACAAATTTCCATCATTTAGTACTCACGACGCTCATGTCACCAGGAAAGTTTTATTTACAAAAAGATATATCCATTAACATCAGGTAAAATTTCTAGTCTTCATAAATTATAGTAAATGGAAATTTGGAAAAAAATAATAATTTCAATATCAAATTTTAGTCGACCTTTTGCAATACACTCACATAGTAAAATACACGAAAAATAGTCTAGCTCTAACGCAAGACATTTTTTTTTGTGTATTCCTATATGAGGGCATGGAAGAAAGGTCGACTAAAAATTGGTGTTGAGAAAATTTAGAAATTGAAGGCAGAACAACGAAATCATTGTTGAGTTCAGAGAATTGAAAAAATAAAAATAGACGAACAAGTCCAATCCTCAAAGCTACGAAGGGCCTGTTTTATATTATGTTATATAAATAAATTTGTTGCAAAAATATGTCGCAGGGTGGAAATCTCGCTTCATTAAAATGTGCATTGGCATGGACCACATTGTTGCAAAAATTTAATTTATTAAACGAAAATGTAGAAGAAAATGGATATCAAGTAAATATGCTCCAATTTATAGGAGATAAGAATCTGGAAACTTTTAATACGAATGACTGGAATTTGTATAATTTGGAGACATTTTATTAAAATTTGAGATCTGCAGATTGAAATTTTGATTCTGGAAATTAGGTTTTTGAGAGCAACCACAGATTAAAACTTGACGACTACACATTAAAATCTGGTATTTGGTATTAATTAGCAGAGTTTGGAAACCGACATTCATAGTCGATATAGTTAATGGGAGTTTTGAGTCTACAGTAAAAAATTTATAAAATATCAGTAATTAAATAAATTGAATACTAAAACTTAAAACAACTACAAATTTGATCTAAATTCAAAACTTCTTAATTTCATAATATTACCATAATTTCACCGAAATCAATTTCAAAGTGGAGTTGGTTTGATTGTCAAGACTAATTTTAATTTTTCCAAATCCTCTATATATATTTTGAAAATTTTTGAAATTTCATAGAAATTCCAAACCAAAATTCAAATTTTGTTATTTTGTGATTTTCCAGAGGAGATTGTTAAATTTTCCAGATTTTTGGCAGTGATAAATGACAAATTAACTCCAAATATTAAATCAATCAATACCAATAAAAATGTAGAAATTTCCGAATATTTTTCCTAGGTGAAAATATTTATTCTATTTGAAATTTCATTCATTAATTTCATTCTATTTGAAATTTCATTTTATTTGAGATTCGATGCAGTTTTTTAAATTGTAGTTATAAATAGTTAATGTTAGAATCTGTCAGGGATCAGATAAATCAGAGAGATAATTTAAAGAGGATATTTTAGGATTGAAAAGTTTTTTTTTTCATACTTCTGTTTTCTCTGATATAATAATCAAATAATGCAAAATTTGTTCTATTTAATTTAATAGTTTACGGCTTCCAACTAATTCTGTCCGAATGATTCCAGTTTTATCCAAAAGTAAATTCAAATTCCACCTTTTACTGCTTCCGATTTTACTTACCGCTTGGGAGCGCTGTTTTGAAAAAACAGGACTGAATTCTTCTCAGACCACTTTGAATTTTTGCCATTTGTGCCATTTGTAAAGGGTTGCCAATGAAATCATATAACAATTAAAAATTCTACACCAATAAGAACAACGCGTATTCATTGTTGAGCAATATTTTAAAAATAATCGTGCAACTCATTTTCAGCGATGAGACTATTCATCTCGATGGCTTCATACACATTTAGGTTCAGAAAATCTACGAGTGATCGTTGAAAAACAAATGCTTCCACAACGTATCACTGTTTGGTGCAGATTTGGTGAAAATTCGACTGATCAAGCAATAAAGTGATGCTCGCTATCGCGACTTAATAATCTAGTTTTTGTGCTTAAATTGCCAAATATGGGTGTGGACCTATCCTATTTTGATGATCAGAGTGGACTGTTTTCTTCGAGGTTTTTTGATGTCTAAGGTTTATGCCAACAAGCCCACGATCACCCACGCCTTGAAGGAGAAAATTGAGCGATGTATTAACCAGATTCAGCCACAGTTATACAAAACGGTCATGAAACATTTTTACAAAATGGTGCGTATGTACCCAAAAAGCCGTGGAGGCCATTTACCCGATATGCTATTCCATACATAAGTTTAAAAATCGGTGCTTTCTATCAAAATTACTTCTTGCGTGAATTATTTCGCTATCATTCAGATTTAGGATTAGAATATCTTTCTGAACTTCGAACAAATAAAGTTTTTAAAAGCATTGCGAAATTACTGTCAGGGATCAAATATAATACACGAAATTTATAAGATTTACAATGTGTGCACACTAGCAAATTAATATTTGAACCACATTTTTGGGGGTTTACTTGGTGTATATGGGGTTACGGGCTTTAATATATAATTTTGGGTTACGGGCTTTCAGTTTGTTGAGACGGAAAGTATTTTGATGCACAGGCGTTGTTGCCGTATATAGGTGCGATTTAGCATTACAATCTTTAATATTATGCTTGGATTTAAATTTTGAACAAATTCTGAAATTGTTTACTATATTCCTGAAATTATTAAATTAATTTTTTAGATATTGGAGATTACATATTGGTAAATTTGTGACAAACAAACCCAGAAAATTCAGAATGAATTTTTCAATATACACTTAGGAAATTTGTTGATCTAACCAAGAGTATCAAAACTATATTCAGTTATATTTTAATTGCATTTGTCTCTCAAATTCGACCGCGAGTTTGAGAGAAATAGAAATTTATAGAATTCGTAATTTTGGAATTTTGTAAATTAAACCATAATTACCTAGCCCATCCTCATTGTGCTTACTTATATGCATACTCAGCGACTATAGCATTTTAGTTCTGAACTAACAAATTGGGTTTTTATTTTCAATGTGACATTTTACAGTTCCGGGAAGAAGATACAGCATAACACAATTTAAGCAATGCTTGTCCACTTTTGTTTTGTTAAATTCTGGTAATTATTTGATTTAACTAATATTCACTATAAACAAAATTTAATTATAGTTTTTAATTAATGATTTCGACATTAAATTACGATTAATTACGAATTTTCTAATATAAATCCTAATCCAAATTTCTCTAAAATACATGGTGAGCTTCTTCTTTCATAAATTGTGTTGAATACAAAAAATTTGGACAGATCATAGATAAAAATACGAGATTCCTGGAATCTTTTCAAGCAATACTAAGTAATTTAAACCCTTCTTCGTAGTTCTTATTTTCGATGTGCTGGAGAGCCCTGTCCTCTCTCTATTCGGAATTTTTTAATCTAGAGAATTTATATATTTCATACACCCTTAAGTAAAACTAAGTACGAGTATGTATATAGATTTATGAAGCACTCGTCCCTGGCTAATCTTGCTTCCAGATTATCCTTTCCATTCAGCTAATCTTGTTCTTAAATTCCACTTCTTTTTTCAAATTAGGTTTCTCTCGAGTAACTCAAAATAAATGTTTAAAGCAGTATATGCTAGAAATCATCAGGCATGCTCAATTGATGCCCAATACATATATGTATATTTCGCATGTAAAAATACTTCAAACACAAGCTCTACTTTTTCTCTCGATTAAAGGGTCACCAAAAAAATTTATCAGTGTTTTTTGTAGAAACTAGTTAACTGATTTTTTGACAATTTGGAGTTGTTAGTAGTTTGTTAGTAAAACTAATTATCTGCAGATATCAACTGTACGAGTATGTGAATAAAATATAAATAAATTTAGAAAATAATTATAACGACGGGCGCACGGAATTGACAACTGTAGTTAAAAATGTTATATGTATTACAATCAATTAGGGAGCAATTCAATTAAAGAACTTATTTATTTTCGATGAAATAGAAGATTTTCAAAAGCATATATTTTGTTTTATAGAAACAAATCAGAGAACTTGTTAACAATCGATTTTAAAAATTATTTATAAAATTTTGAATTTTCAGAATTAATAATTGGAATTTTGAAAAATGTCACCGTGAATAACTCGATATTAGGGAAAGGGTACATTTCCACTTCGTCATATATATTACGAGTATGTGTCTCCAAATAAAAACATATATGTGGGCTTTTTGAGAAACTAGTTAACTGCATTTTTGACAATTATGTTATGTATGAAAATAGTGAAATTTTAAAAATTTCCTTCCATTTACAAAAATAAAATGTTGAAAGTGAATAACTGCTACAAATTTTTTTTTTATAAATGTATATTGTTAAGTTTTTATTTTTTATTTTATTACGACTAACCACAGTAAGCCTACTGACCTCCTGGTCGCGATAAGTCCAGTGGTTTGGTTCTTTGCAGTCTTCTTGTTGGAGATGTAGTCAGCATACAGGCAATGGCCAGATTTTGATGCTGGTGCAGACGTTGTAGGTGTTTTGTTGCATGATGCTTAATTTCATCCGCGACAAGCTCAATCTTGAGATCTCGATGGAGGCTGTCGTTTCGAATGTACCACGTTGCATTAACAATACATCGTAGGATTTTATTTTGAACTGTTTGTATGATTTTGATATTTGTCTTCTTGGCACATCCCCAGAGGTGGCTACCATATGTCCATACAGGCTTCAGAATTTGTTTGTATAACAGCAGTTTGTTATGGATCACTAGTTCAGATTGTCTCCCTAGGAGCCAATGAATTTTCTAAATTTTATATTTAGTTTTTCTCTCTTCTTTTTTATGTGTTCCTTCCATCTAAGCTTAGCATCTAAAGTCATACCAAGATATTTGGCAGTGTTTGCATGGGATAATACTATTGAGTTTATCATTATTGGTATATGGTTAACTTTTTGATTTGTAAAACTTGGATTGGTTTTGCTTCATTTAATTTAATTCGCCATTTCGTGGTCCAATTACATATCAGGTTAGTAGCCCTCTGTAATTTACTAGTGGAGTCATTGATGTTCTTTGCTGTTGCAAGTATTGCCGTGTCATCGGCAAAAGTCGCCATTGTTTCTTCTGTAATTGGTATATCTCTAGTATATAGGAGATATAGGATTGGACTTATATTGATAAGTGCATAACTAGTAGTTTCTTAGTAAAAGTAACTATCTGCAGATATCAACTATATGTGAATAAAATTCTGATACTGAAATTATTTAAATTAGAAGCACTTTTGTATTCCCAAAAATGGTTGATTTGCAGTTAACTAAGTTTCTCAAAAATCTCAAATATGTTTCCATTCCAGAAATGGTTGTGCTTTGCATAATCTTCATGATACCAAAATATACCGAGATGCTGAGAAGCTAGTTAACTGTAAACATTAGGTACTGTAATTTAAATAATTTAGGAATCTATTGATTTTTTTGGTGTATGAAAATTTAATTCACATAAAGTTGATAATATCTGCCGATAGTTAGTTTTATGAATAATCAAGAGACACTTTTATTAATTTTTAAGTAAAGATAACTAGTTTTAACAAAACGAAATGCTTTGCATTACATAAAACTTTCCTATTAAAATCCAAATAAATTTAGAAAATAATTATAAAGATGAGCTTAAACGTTGCTCTACAATCATTTAGAGGTTATAGTAAGTCAATTAAAAAACTTAGTTATTTTATAGAAACAATATAACTTTTTATAACAAGTTCCTTTAAAAAAAAATAAAAAATTGTAGCATTTATTTACTTTTAAATTTTTTGAAATTTTGAAAATTAATCTTGAAATATTATGTATAGTTTTGTGGTTATTTTCTTTCTTAACACAAAATCGTCAAAAATTCAGTAAACTAGTTTGTCGATATTTTCGTTCGGACATTTTCGTTCTCTAATTTGACCACATTTTGTCGTACTATCAAATGAAATATCGCTTAAGGCAAACTTTTGGGAAATTTTTCAATTTAACACGAAATATCTAATTTAATAAAATAATAATTTCAATTTTTTTTTGTTTGTTTGTCTAATTTCAGTTTGAAAATTCCACATTCACACATTTAGGTGCCATCAATTTAGACGATTTGAATTCTCAAAATAATGGAATTAATTCATCCAATTCGCCGAATAATATAAATTTATCAAATATTAACAACCTTAACAATACGATAAATTCAAATAATATGCAAAATAATTTAAATTCTCAACAATCACAACAACAACAACAGCAACAACAACAGCATTCGCAACCGCAATCGCAACAACAACAGCAGCAGCAGCAACAACAACAGCATACACAAATTCATCAACAAAATCAATTGATAACAAATGCTCAGACGCCGAACACACCAAATAGTATTCCTGAAATTATATTTACCGATTTTTCATCGAATGGAAATGAATTTAGTAAAGGTGTGTGCCGGGTTTAGGATTAGTGGCGTGGGCCACGTCATTTATTGCAAAATAATTTGTTTTGTTTTGATTCCACAGATGTATTTCAAGATTCACTACGAACTTTGGACTTAGAATTAGGAACAATGGATTTTGTTGGCTATCAAATGTTATCGGATCCCACACTAATAACCGATTCTCGGACCGAGGATAGTTTTCGCGAGGACTTGGATGAAACGTGATTAGAATTTGTATAAAATATTATATTTTATTAGATACATAACCATTTATGTATTTATATGCGAGCATATATAGAAAGATGATCAATATATATATGAAAATATAAATTTGGTGTAATTATTATATAATATTTTTAGATTTATTTTTTTGTTTGTTTTGTTTTTAAATTTTAAAACATTTTTTAAATTTCAAAAAAAAAAAAATAATAATAATAAAAATAATTATTTTGTTATTATTTTTGATGAATTTCAAATTATTACTAGATTTTTATTTTATTAATTAATTAATTTTTAATTATACCTACTTAGCACACAACATATCGAAATGATAACAGAAACATAATTTTTTTTTTTTATATATAATTGAATTTCATTTTAATTATTAAATTACTACTACTATAAATAAAATAGAAACTATATACTACTAAATATATAAATAATATATACTACTTACTACTTAAGAACCATGTGGGTCATTTTAGAAATTTAGACAAAACTATTACAAAATACAAAACTAAAATGTGTTCCATTATATAACAAGAAAAAACAAAAACAAAAAAAAAACAATTTAATTACGCGAAATGATGTGAAATAATTATGAACAGTTTAGTTGGAAACTAAAAACTACAAAAAAAAAAATTAAAAATTAATAAACAGAAAAAACAGGTAGCTAATTGCGATAAATATTTTTTAATTTAAATTTAATTATTTTTTAAAACTCTACCTACACACAGCATACATTTGAATATTGATTAATTTTTTTTTCGGGATTTAAAAATGAATATACATTAATGATAAAATTATAGTTTTAGTTTATAAATATAGTTTTTGAGGTGCCGGTGATCAACACTAAATTCGACATTATTACACAAATCAAGAGGTCTGGAACATGTGATTTCAATAATTCCGTCAAATAGTTACAATCCTAAATGGTGGCTATACATCGCTCAGTGGACTTGATTCGATTCAAAAATCAATCGAATCGAGATACATAATATAGTTCGTACTTAAGTTGAAGGGAAATATTAACTCGGCATTAATAATGGAAGTTCAGATAGCAACGGATTTATCTCTTCTGTTCTGTTTCGATTGCATTTATAGTTTAGAGAGAGTAAATGGATTGATATTGATACTTTCTAATCAAATACTAATCACTTTAGACGTAACTCTTACATAAAACAGCCAGATATGTCCATAGTTGGTCGTTCGTGTAGGCTGGTTCTTCAAGTTAGTGCTGATTGCGGAGAGCTGTAGTCAAATAATCCCCTTTTGTACCACAGATAATTGAAACGATAGATTTCCATTATTTTCAATGGTGCAGGATAGAGTATTTTGTATATCATTAAGATTAATTAAAATGTAATTTTACGATAGTAAATACTAAAAAGTCTTCACCGATCCATAGTTTACATTATAACAGCTTTGTTTTTTTCAATGATTTTTGTTGTTATTGATAAAGGTCTTGTTTTTCCACTGATTCACTGTGCCCAAAAGTTGACGTGAAGGTAGGGTGGCCAGAAGGTCTCTTTAAACGAAACATGTTCTCTTTTGTTCTCATTTTCAATATTTTATATTTTACAGGTGGAGGACCTAACGGACCCTACTATGCAATTCGTCTCTACTTTCAATTACCAAAATTAAGCCTGCCAGATTTCCCGTTTTTAAAAGAACTGTCCTTCTTTGGAACAATTTGTCCATCTCGTAAATTTTGTACTTTTCTATTCTTTTTTAAATTTTTTGAAAACTAAACTACTGTAATTACAAAAAAACTATATATTACTTATGAAAAAAAATGATTTGGACATGAAGAAAGTATAAACAAACGCAAGAAATTAAATTTTTAAGTCGATGACCGTGTTGGAAACCTATAGTTAATCCCCTCATAACTGGGTGCCTCGAACTGCAATAACTATAATAAACTAATAACAATAAATATGATGTCAATGAAAATTTATTTTTTCTAAACGCTTTCATGACATTATTAACGGAATAAACTCTTGTTAAACTACGTTTAACATAGCATTCTTTACACCCAATTTTAGACCACTTTTGCGCATAAATCTGAACGAATAACTTAATGTTTGTTTGTAATTGGTCAATTGGTGTCGGTTTATTAGCATAAGCAAGTGACTTCAAATATCTCCACAAGAAATAATACAATGAAATGATATCTAGATCTAGGAGACCTATTCACCGACCCATTTTTAGAGATAATTTTTTTATTAAATTTTGTTTAAAATATGAAACCAAATATACTAATCATCGGTCTGTAACGTGCTGCACGGTGACATGCTGTCATTTCGGGAAAAATAACTGACATGCTGTTATTTCGAATAAAACGGACACCATACAGTTAATTTTTCTGTATGTAATGGACTTTGATGAATGACTTCTGGATTGTTAGCGCTCCATATTCTGCAATTTTTTTTTATCACATTTTAGCCGTTTCACCAGAAATGAGCTTTATCACTGAACAAAATGTTCACCATTGTCCATTTTGTATAAGGCAAAATTAGCAAATAAACGACACATATGATGGCTTCTGTTCTTGGACCAGCTGGATCTTATATGCCGTAAAATACGCTATGTAGAATTGATAAATTTCGACCCTCTCGTACACTCTATTCTACGGCAGCAATCTTTTCTTCATTTCGTGCATTTTTTTAAATTATTGGTACTCTAACATCATGCAAAGAATAATTACTTTCAAAGCTATCAACAATTCAATGAATAGTACGTTCAGGAGGACGATTATGTAAACCATCAATAACACGAAGTTTGGCGAACAGAACACTGTGTGTGTCGCTCCATTTTATAAAATGTCTAACCTGACCGAACAGGAATGATAATGACAGCTGTCAAAAATAATATTCAAGATGGCCGTAATCCCTATATCGACAATTAGGACACTCTTATTGGATAACCTTTTAGTTTAGAAATTCTGAGAAATTTTGTTATTTGAAGCAATTTCCAGTCCCTAACCCATGAGATCGGAACAGAAAAAAAAGAAATTTATTGGCTTCATTTGAGCTTTTGATTAAATCCTTCGCATATTTGGCATTTCCCAGTGCAGAAAAGCGTTGGCAGCCTAGTCATTCCTTTTTTAATTACAAACCCAAAATAAATTCAGTTTAGGTCAGAGTCCTGGGCGATTAAGTGGCTATGACGCTTTTGCCGTCAATTTCAATTTTTCTTCGGAAATTGGTTTCCATATGATTTTTCCTTTTATCACCAGCTTTTGTCTTGTTATCCTTGAATCAATGGTATTTTGTTCAACTTTGAACATCGTACCGTGAGGTCCGCTATATACATATATAGTGTTTATGTTTACTATACGGAAAGCTGTAGTAAATATTGTTGAGCCATGCTTCGCTGAAGCACATAAAACAACTTGTTCCCCCCTTATAAAGGTGGATATCTTGCTTAATATGTAATTTCCCCATATTAGTTAGGACGTTAGAGGCCATATGTTTTAATTTTTTTAGGGCCATTAATATGTTTACTCGTATATGTAATTTCAACTATACTAGTTTCGTTGAGTTCAAAATAATTTAACGAAAATTCAACTCTACTCTGTAGATAAACGATAATCAAAGGAATACCAAAAATTAATTGAAAGAAGATTGCGGAGAAAGAAATTTCCGTATATAATGGCATGAATTTAACCCAGTCCTATAGTTACTTTGCAGAAGGTACTATTCTTCCAAACAATGTACGTCACAAATTTTATTTTAAAGTTTTAACACGAATTTTTCAAGGTAACGAGATATTTTAATTTCATTTTCTACGGTCATCATAGTTCAAACTTGAAAAATTTTAACGAACCATTGGTTCATTTACAGCAATTATTAAGTTTTACAATAATCGCAGCTGTCCTGCAATCTATATCGCTTCAAATGGTTGGTTCAATGGAGACCAATTCCTATTAAATTTTAATGGTAGAGGATAACTGGAAAATCGATAGGTCCACATTTTCTCCCATTTTGTAATTTAGAATATTATTTAAATTGGTGTGATGATCCACATGCTGATTGAGAATCGTCTTTTTTGAGAACAAAAATTGAAAGACAGGATGACAGGGAGAGAAGTAACAGTTCCTAGATGTCATAATTTGAGGCCAAGGTGCCTCTGCCAGAATTATTATAATTGGAAATTTGGTTTAATGGATCAGCTTTCTCAACATCGCAAGCTTAACTCAAAACATCTAGATTGTAATTTACCCGTGCGAAAGAAATATAAAGCTGTGAGGCAAGTGACCTCTTTTAATATTCAATACGTCCTTCTTGAAGTAACATCATCAATACTCCT
This sequence comes from Tipula unca, assembly GCA_951394425.1. NCBI lineage: Eukaryota > Metazoa > Arthropoda > Insecta > Diptera > Tipulidae > Tipula > Tipula unca. The sequence goes on from OX596382.1 coordinate 122,147,219, forward strand.
CTCTTTCTCACTCTTCTAACCTACAAACATTGAGCTTTCGATTATGGATTTTTTAAAGTAGTTTTTAAAGAGTGAGTGCGTTTCATGCCATAACAGTCGTCGAACTCGGATATCTCTTCTTAACGTTTAACAAAATTGCATTGTGTTTATATACACGGTGTTAGACAAATCATTCGTGCACATAATAATGTTAGTCGTTAATTATTTGTCAAAAATTAAACCCGGGTTGTTTTAAAATATTACGAAGTTTGTTTTATACATACAGTACTATTTTTATTTGTTATAAATCAGTTTCCAATTCGTTCCAAAATTAATTTGGTGCCTCGACATAATATTTCACAGGTTCTATCTATTATACAATCAGTTGGTGACTAATTTATATAGTACATGTTCTCCGCCAGTTTACATAAATTCTGAATAAAAACTGAGAACTCTGGAGTACAGATAGATAAACTATTGTAATGGGGGAGGGCACGAAACCAATATGTACATTTTATAGTGGAGGACTTTCTTTAATATTTTTATTTTTTGAAAAGCGTTCTGCTGGCAACAGGTTCACTACAGCCATGTGTTATTTCATGAAAACTAAGAGAATTATAATTTTAGAATTAGTTTTAAGGTCAATATATGATTCTTCGTCTACAGTCCATAGAACTTCACTATTATCTAGTTGGAAATTATTGAGTACTTAAATGGGTTGAAATTGAGCTGGCTTTGAAATCTCTCGAACTACGTCTCAATATTAATTTTTGTAATTGAAACCTTTTTGTTTGCCTTAACCTCACACAAAAAAAAAGAAAGCAGACAAATTTTATAGTTAACCTCCAAGTCAAGTTTGAATTCAAATAGTCGAATGTCAAATTCTAGTCTAAGTCAAAATGTTACTTTTAAGTTAAATTTTAAATGGAATTCATAATAAATACGTTTGTCCAACACGTATCAACGTGCAATGTCGAATTGTCATTTCAAACGATAATTTTAAAATAAGTTCGAAACTAATCGAATTCGGGGGCCAATTTGGGGATAAATTTTAATTCAAATTAAACCCCAACTAACAAGTTCTACGACATATTCTAGAGAAAAATCAAAGGGAAAATGTTGAAATCGTTCGCAGATGCCACCGAACCACCATCACATAAAGCTCACCGCACTAGAAAACTATAAAAAAGAAATAGTTAATTTTAAAGTGTAATTCTGTATATAAAAAAAAACGTAATAAAACTTATATATAAAACCAAGTCGTTAATTATTAATTTGAATTAATTAATTACAAACAAATATTAATTACATTTATTTTATTTTATTTTTATTTTAGTGTAGTGCCATATACCAATTGTAATTGTTAATTATTAATTATTTTTTTTACGTATTACTACAAGTGCATAAATTAAATGAAAATATATGAGAAAAGAAAATTATTTGAATGACAAATTTTCGAGATGATTCTATTTTTTCCACCCTGCGCCCGCGGTATGCCCGCAAACACAAGAAACACGTACAGTCGTACACACACGAAACGATATGATTTTGAATTACATTTTTTTTTTTTTTTGATAAAAAAAAGACAATTTAACACACAAAATAGTTTTATAATTAGATATTAGTTAACGCAATCACTACCTAAGTTTAGAAAATATTTGGAGAAAATAGAATTTTATTGTATGTTTTTTTTTTTTTTTTTGTATAAAATTAAAACTAAAAACCTCTGTGGCATTTATGTAAATTATTATTATTATATTAATATTAATTAATTGATTATGTATTGTTATAATATTATACTATTATAGTTTTTATTAATTATAATTTTACTTATGATTTGTATGTTGTAAGTTGACAATCATAATTTTATATTTTATTTTATTTCAATTTGAATTTTTTTTCCATCAGTTTTATCCTCTTCGACTATTAGTGCAGGAATTTTTTGTACAAAAATAGTAAATAATTCTAATAGAAATATAATCTTACAGGGTTGTAGTACTACTTGAAGAGAGTGGTGTTGGTAGCAGAGCATTTCCCAGCCATGCTTGAACTTGATGGTATACCCGAAATGAATGCTGGCCTGCAGCTGCTTTTGTTGGTGGTAGACAAGCTAAATTGAATTTAGAATGTAACTTCAGATTATCAATTACTCTGTTGTAAGAAAGCTATCTTGCTTCTTCTAGTGGAGTCTCTTGGTGATGTTATATAGTGGCACTCGTTTGCAAGAACACTTGCACGTTGGTCCTCAGTTCTGCATTGGCCTGCAAAAGCTTGAATGCTTTTAGTTTTCCCTTCCTGTAAAATGCTGAGGTTGTATCGCATCCGGTAAAAACATGAAGAACTGGAAGCAAGTCGCTTAATGAAGACAGTCGTGTTCTTTCTGCTGCTATATGTTACACAGTCTTCGATTTGGGGCAAAGAAGCCAAATTGTGCTGGTGAATATAAAACACAAGCAGCATGAGGATGTCCGAGTCCTCTGCAGCAACCACCACCTGATCAGTTATATTTGCGATAGAGTTATCTGCGTCATCTTCCGCCTTATGTGTTGGTATGTTCAAACAATGTAGGTGTTGCTTCAGTTTGCCGATGAATTTCTATTTATTATGGGTGTTTGCGAGAAATTCGCTTTGAGAAATTGTGCACGTCATATTGCTCTCTACTTTGATGTTTGCTGAAATTTTGGCAATGGCTCTTCCCTTTTGTTCTTCTCCTTTCGTGGTGGCGTAGTCCGGATAACCATCAAACACTACCGTTGTGTTTCTACCATAATGTTTTAAAACATAATCACCATAAATTTTTAGAATCGTGCCATATGTCGCTGGCTTTGGCCATACTACCGAGTGTAGCAGATGACCTCGAACTTGTTCCCTTTCGTAGGAGACCGTCGTAGAAAAGGGAAGGTTTCGCTATTTATTTGTATTCCCTGAGCCTGATCTGCAATTGGAATACCTTTGTGTTTTCTTGGATCACCAAGATCACCAGCTCGATTCCGAAATGGGATATGTTGAGTTAAAGTTTGCATGTTCTGTTTGTTATTCTTAACCTGTTGATGTTTACTTTTAAAGCAGCTCTCCGGGCCGCGAACTACTATTCCGAATCATGACACATATCCGGTAACATGCTGTTTTCTGTCAGTTTCTGATACGTTTCCATGACTTCAGCAGATTTCATTACAGATTTCAAATCTTCTGAATTGTCCATAATCAAATAATTTAATGCTGATACCGTCAGTATACGTTGCATTGCCATAATTCGTCTAGTCCGCTTTTTTCACGATATATTCAATTGTGCCAAGATATGATATGAGTAGTTGGAATCTTCCAAGGCGTATAATTATTCCAGATATATCACTGTTTTGCTCCAACGACTTAACCATTTCAATTGATTTCATAAAGAGTGGTTGATCAAAAGTAACTATGCACATCTGCCCATGTTTTTTGCTTTCGCAGGCTGCATAAACTAACACTGTATAACGTCGTCAAGTAACTTAGATAAATTATAAATCTTACCAGAATTATTAACTGCTTGCATATATCCATTCCAACTCGGTACATTTTCCAAGTTATTTAATCCAGCCAACCAAATTAAATCTAACGATATGTTTGTGTACGTAAACCGGGCACGTCATGTGTACCAGCCGTATATGTGTATCAGTTTTTTATATATGTGTATAGGTATGTTATGTTTTGGTTTGTTTATTTAAAGGAGAAACCCGGTGCACATTGACTTTTTCTGAAATATCTCACTTCGAGTATAGGGAACAACATTATATTAGTTAAAAGTTTATTAGAATTATTTACAAGTTTATATGGAGCCCTGTTTTTATTTCCTGGAACCATATATATGGTTTCAATTTCAGTTTTTTTCTATACTGTAATTTCAAAATTTTAAATGCGTGGACAATTTTTAATTCGTGAAATTTTGAAATCTCGCATAAACAATATCAATTAAACCTAACCGCTTTCATGTAGATATGGTTTTAATCGTGGCTTAATACCGTATCAACCGAAAATAAAGCATTAATCGCCGGTTCAATTAATAAAATCTGTAATCAGGACCGCGGATATGTTCACTCCACTTTGGAAGTTTATCACAACCGGCTCACCTTCGGTTAGATAGGACTAGATCTTTGAATCCTTGCAAGGACCACACGCAGGGTCCACCGGATCATTCATCAGAACCATCATGAAGTTTTGTTGCAAAACAATTATTGGTATGGGTTCCAATTTGCTAATAGATTATATATCGTTCACGTGCTTTCTTGTACCTTTAAACTATTTCGAGTGTGAACATTTCCAAACCGAATTACCGCCTATTCTTAAATAATGCTAAAATTCCCTTTATTTGGTTGCATTAATATATTTTTTGTTTTGTGTGCCAAAATGACTACTCACTGACCAGTTTGTACATAAAATACCGCTGACTGCTCTTTGTGTAATTTAAAAATGTTACCAATCTAGTTTCGTCTTATATAATTATTATCATCTTAATATGTAAGTACCAAAAAAAATTTGTATTATTTATTTTTTAAATTTTATTAAATATGTATAAATCAAATATAATTAAAGAACGCACAAATCTTAACAAAATAAAAAAAACAATTGAATAATTTAATGTAAATAATAATTTATAAATATAAGTAGTTTTAGTTGAAACTAATTAAATATATAATTGTGATAATGTAATTAACAAAAATTATTAAAAACAAAAAAATAATAATAATAATAAATTTTTGAAATTATGTATGTGATGGTGTGTCTGTGTGGGTGTGTGTACTGTATATTCTTATGAAAATCCATATAAACAAAAAAAATTTAAGATGTTGCCCGATGTGATATGATAATTTTATAATTAAATTAAGCCAAATATAATACATAATGATTTAACAAAATATTATTCAACTATAAAATTTAAGGCAAATCTGCGCAATCACATAATTTTTTAATTACGAATTTATTATAAAACGAAATTTAAATTATTTAATTCTTAAATTAAGTCAATTATATAAATATATAAACAAGTTAGTTATTATAATTAATTTTAAATTATGTTTGGTTTATTTTGTTAATTATAAAATTATCATTTTTATCCCATGTTAAGAATTAACTAGTATGTATAATTATATTTAAAAAATCGAAAAAAATTAAATTAAATTCAATTACCTTTTAAATATATTAAACAATTATATATACATTGTTCCCAAATTCCAGTAAATTAATTAAATTAAATAAATAATTATGTGCCTGTGTTATCACAATTTGCTCTTTCTTAATTTTTATTAATTTGTTTTTTGTTAAACTTAGATTTAATTTTTGTACATAAATCAATTAAAATTAATTAAAATTCCTAGAATCATAATTTTAGTGCACACTAAATTTAAAAAAAAAAAAAAACCTAAATAAATATTTAAATGTAATATAATAATATAATATTTCTAATAATTTCTATAATTTTTAATTTTTTAAATTTTTTTTTGAATTAATTAATTAATTAAACATACACACCTATATAGATTTTCTCTTAACTCTCTCAAATTCCTCCCAATTATAATAATATAAATTAATAATAAATTTAAAAATAAAAATCTTCTTAACAATAATAAAATTAAAAAAACAGTAATTTAAAATCAAAATAACAGTAAAACTTAATTAAAATTAATTTTTAAATAATTAAATTCGGCCAAATAGTAAATTCGTATTTTATTATATATAAATAATATATTACATTTCCATATTTTTCATAATAATTATATAAAATATAATAATTAATTTACACAATAAAAACTACAAACATGATAATAATTGTTAATTAATTAATTAATTATTTTATTGTATATTTTAATTAAAAATAAAAAGTTTTAACGCTTTTTCGTGTCATCAAATATTTTTTTAAAATTAATTTAATTAAGTTTTTATTTTTATTTTATTTAAAATAATAGTCTATATATTTATTAATTTATTAAGATTTATTTTATAAATTATATATTTAAACATAATGGATGAAGTTTATTATTATTAAAACAAAAAATGAACATTTATTTGTATAAGAAAGTGTACAAGCATTTATTTAAATAGTTGAACGGAAAAATAAAAATAAATAAAAATAATGATCGAGTTTATTTTTAATTAAATGTAACCAATTATTTAACGAAATTAATTTAATTTCAAAATGTTACAACCATTTCCTTTATCGTCTGTATCCGCTCGTCTTGCTTAAATAAATAAATAATCAAGTTTCAATTGACGATAGGAATGAACTTTTTGTGAGAAATAGCGAAAGTCGTCACAATGGGCACAAATCAGACGTTTAAATGTTTTCGCATGCAATTATAGGTAATGTTCCTTTCTTTTAAATATTAATTATATAAAATCATAAAATCAAATCTAAATCAAACTTATTTAATAAAATTAATATTTAAAAATACTTCGTGTGGTATATAGAGAAATTCACCAAGAAAATCAAATGGCTGAAAAAAAATAAGAAAGAAGTTGGGTCATTGCGGAGTATCTCAATGCAGTACTAACGAAGTGTTAAAATTGAAAGTAGCGCTTAAAATGGGAAAGGAATTCCATAAACAATTTTTGATTTGTAGTCATCATTTTGATGCCAAATATTTATTGATACCACACGAATATACATACAAAAAAGAATTTAGAGTGCATTTAGCGAAGCCCAATTGAAAATGTACCAAAGTCAATTGTGTAGTTAAAGGACAGACCGCGGTAGAAAAAATCGCTGTATAAAGAGATCTGCTGTTATTGCAAAAACCGAAATATCGCGGTTAGTAAAATGCCATATTAAGACTGTTACCCTCTTCTATATTAACTTTAATATTGTAGCTCTAATACTGAAGGTGTTGAAGGCGTTTATGTGGAAGAGGTCAACTATCCACAAAAACCTTTATATACTGAATCAGCGGTCTAGTGTGTTCCAGTTATGTGCATGTTGTTTCTTCAGATGTTACAATTGACTCGAAACACTTCTTCACTTGGTATATCGATTTGTTCTACATTTGCTAACTGTGACACTATCGTTTCATTTCACTATTTGGAAAACCATCGAAAAGTTTGAAACCCATGTTACAGTATTGGATGTTACGCGACTAAATAGACGGTTTGGTGTGGTTTAGGGGCCTGTAAAATCATCGGTCTATATTTCTTCAAAAAAGAAGACTGAAATTGAAGCCCGACCTCGACGACATTTGGTTCCAAGAAGTCAGCGCTATTTGTCATATAGTGCGCGAAGCAAAGTATTTATTGAAAAATCATGTTGACGAACAATTAATATCACGGTTCGTATCGTTGAATTGACTCGTGTGATACCTCTAGACTCTTTTCTTTAGGGCTACGCAAAGTCAAAAGTCTATGTGAATAAACCAGCTGGATTTGAGGCATAGGAAGCAAACTTTATTCGTGTCATTCGCCAGATACCAATCGACATTCTCGAACGCGTCATCAAAAATTGAACTTTGAGAAAGGACCATCGCATTTGCGGCCATCATTTGAAAGAAGTAATCTTTAAAAAATAAATGGTTATAACCTTTTTGTAAAGATTTCTATTAGTTGTGCCAAGTAAAGATTTCTATCGTCGTTCAGCACGAATTTTTTATACGCCGATAGTCGAGTAAGCAGAGTCAATGCTCTTGAAATCGTGGACTCGAGTTCAAGACTCGTCAGCTCAGCGCCAATACTTTTTTTAATTAATTTCTGCCGTAAAATTGGTTCAACACAGCTTCTGTTGAAATCTACACTCAATTTCTGCAAGTATAAGAGCCATCTATTGTGTATGACAGTAATCAAAATATACGGTGATGGTCAAATAAACGCAGAGTTTAAAATTTTCAATATTTTCTATTCAAATGACAGATATAAAAGATTTGTATAGCATGAAATATATATGCGGCGGTAGTGCAGTAAGCAGAGTCAGTGACTTTGGATTTATGGAACTAAGTTCGATTCTCGATCGAGCGAAACATTTTTTGATTTAATTTCTCCTGTCAAATTGGTGATGGTGAAATAAAAATAATTCAACTCAGCTTTTGTTCTCAAAAATTTCAATATTCTCCATGTAAAAATGGCAAGTATATAAAAGATGGGTATAGGAGCAGTAATGAAATTGTACGGCGATGGTCAAATAAGCAGAGGCCATTGCCGTTGCTAAAATTTTCAATTTTTTTTATTCAAATGGCAGCTATAAACGATAGAAATATCACTATTTATATGTATGACGGTGGCTCGGTGGTAAAAGAAGCCGTGGGATTGGATTGTAATCATTACTAGTTCAAGCCTTAATATATATTTTTAATTTAATTGCAAATTGGTCATTTTTAAAAACAAAAAGTGATTTGATTTTATTTTAAATGAGAAATGTTCATGCGCCCTAAAATTGTTTACCCTTATAAATCGAGGTTCAAACACTGCACAACATCCACAATCCAAATCCTATAACACCGCTTACTTTACCACCTTACCATTTCCATATATAGATTTGCCGCTATACTCATTCTTTATATTTGCCAATTGAAGGGATAAATTAAATAAATTAAATTAAAAATTATTTAATACCAAAACGGAGGGTTAAACTCGTGTTCACAATTCCAAACGCAACGACTCTACTTACTGGACCACCGGCGTATATAAATTTGGTGCTATATACAAATCTTTTATGTTTGCCAATTCAATAGAGAAAATTTAAAATTTTAGCAACCGAAATGGACAATTCATTATGGTCATCCACAAGAGATGGCTCGTACATTTTCATTACGGTCATACCCATGAGATGGCTCTTATCCTTGCCGAAGAAATTAAATTAAAAAAGTATTGACTCTAACGAGAATTGAACTCGAGTCCACGAATCCAAAAGCAATAACTCTGTTAACTGCACCACCGCCGTATATAAAACTCTTGCTAAACAAGTCTTTTATGATTGCCAATTCAATAGAGAAAATTGAAAAGTTTAGCAACAGGAATGGACTTTGCTTATTTGACCATCACCGTATATTTTCATTACGGTCATACTCAAAAGATGTACCTATATGATCAAAACTTTTTTAATTTAATTACTTCTTTGAAATTTTTCTTTATTTAAATAAGTATAAAAGATGGATTTGCAGAAAAGAAATTTTAAGGAGTTGGTCAAATAAGCAGAGTCATTGCGATTCGTGAAGCCTGAGTTCGAGTCTCGGTCGGACAAAGTTTTTTTTTATTTATTACACAAATTGGTATAAGTTAGCGTCTGATAATATTTTTAATTTCCTATCTTATAATAGGCAGTGGTGAAGTAAGCGAGTCATTGCTGTTCGATTCGTGGAACATCAAACCTCGGTGGGGCCCAAACTTTTTTAATTAAATTTCTCCTTTCAAATTGGATCACTCGGCTTCGGTTATTTTCAATTGTCTCCCTTCAAGAAATAAGTACAAAAGATGCGTGAAGCAATTATAAAACTGCGCAGCGGTTGTCAAGAGGAACTGAGTTCAAATCGCGGTAGAGCAATTTGTTTTTTTAATTTAATGGGAAATGGGTTGTTTACCTTCATTGAATTATTTTCGCCTGTTACATCAACACAAAAAAAAAATGTGGAATTTTATGAAAATTTTCATAAAATTCAACAATTTTTTTATTTTGATCATAACAGGCAGAAAAATTTGGCTGCAACCGAGACTTGAACTTGGGTTTACGAATCGAAATCAATGACTCTGCTTACTAGAGCGGCTCATTTATTTTTTATACTTGCTATTTGAATCGAGAAAATGTTAGCAGAACCAATTTAATATAAATAAATTAAATAACTAAAAAACATTGAAGCTAACCAAGACTGGTGCAAGGTTCAGTTTGGTATTAAATTCGTCTTTGTTTTAGCGAGCCATCACTCTGATTAAACGCTGTTAATGTTAAAATGTATCTTTTGGATCTTGCGATTTGCTATTGTTGTTTTGATCAAGGGGATAATTTAATAGCAGTCTTTGCATGATTATGCGTGCTATGTATCTCAAATTAATTACACAAATTAAAACTATTCTTTTTTTTTTAATTATTATTTATTTATTTTTATTAAACTATACATTTATACAATTTTTAACATTTCATATTAAAAAATAAATTTTTATTTTTATATGTGGTTTTCAGATTTTTAATGATTCAATCGTTTTTTTTGTTTGTTTGTTTGTTTATAATAAACACTTTACATAGAATTTTCAATTTTTAATATTTAATTGGTATTAACAGTATTTAAACATTTTCAATAAATTTTTTCGTATATATATATATAAATATAATTACTATAATCTTGATGATAAAATATAGTTGGATGTAAAATTATTTAAATAAATTTCAAAAATTACGCGAAAATAATTAAAAATATCAAAAAATTACCTTTTCGGTTCATTTGAGTTCAGTCTTATTTAAGGATTACCAAAAAAAGTTAAAAAAAACATTTTTAAAGCTCAGAGAGGTGGAAAAATAGAATGTGGTTTGAATATGTGCTGAATTTTTGATATTTTTATATTATCTTTCATTTGTCAACGTTCAATAAATATAATTTTATTTCTATTATTAACAATTTTTAAATATTTTCTAGAATTTCCAAAGGCTGATTGAGTTCTTCCATTTCTCGTGTTTTCCAACTGGTATCAAAAATAAATCTTATTAAAATAATATTAAAAATAAAAATTTGCTAACATTTTTTTAAACTGAAAGCATACAAAATATCGTAGTATTTTCATCTAATCCACAACCCGATTGCAGTTAACCTATTGATTAATAGATAAACTGTGAAAACTATCACTTATCTTGCTAGCTCCGGAACCATATGAAAGAAACAGTTAAAATTCGAGATCTGGTCATAACGAGGAATACCAATCAACGTAAAGATGTTTGTAGCAGAATGTTACATAATATAACTCTTTCGAGCAGAAGCTTTACAATCTCTTTGGGTGTGTGTGCAACCGTGTGCTCCGATTAGTGGCCATTATCGATGAAGGAGCAGCATACACAGATTTTCTCTAAAAGTCAGGCTGCAATTAAGGCACGAGGAGGAATGGCTTATACCATAACGAAGTTAATTTGCAATCTGCACCTGGTTTTGAGATCAGGATGATTGAAGACAAAGAAGAAGAAGTGGACAACGTTGTCCGAAGTGATGATTGTATACAGGTTCCTGTAAGGAATTCCACACAATGACACTACCATTTCAAGAAAATTAACAAATTGGTATTTTCGGAATAGCTCAGTAAATACGTTGAATAGTTCAAACTTGGAATATATATTGTATATATATATATATATATATATATATATATATATATATATATATATATATATATATTTTAAAGTTGCTATTGAATTTGACTCGAAAACCCGAAACATAAATTTGTTTTTATAAATTTTGATCGTGCAATTACCTATGTTGACATTTTAAACTGATTAAGTGCAATTTCAAATTTATATGTATATAATATTTAAAAAAGAAATAATGCAATGTTGCTCAATATTGTAGCTCAAAATTGACACACCATTTATAATTAATCATATATAGAATTATAATTAATATTAATTTATGTAACTATAATATGAATCTACAAATAATATTATAATTCAATTTATATTATAAATATTTACTTTTAATTTATTTACTTTAAATAATATGTATGTATATAGATTATTTTAAATATTAATTTATTTCAATTAAAATGGCAGCTTTTTTATTTTATTTGTAAAAATGAAAACCAATTTTGGTACTTCGGTCTATTTAAATCGGATTTTAAATTGAGGTATTTATGTTCACTGTAATATGAGTTAAAAAATAAATATGATTTTTATTATGTGAGGTTAAGTTTTAGTAATTTTTTTTTAGTTAAATGGCCATGATTTTTGGTTAGTTTAGAACAGTATAATTAGTACATTACCTTCATGTATTGCTTTAATTTGGACGGTGGTAGTGTTTGGCTTAATCATTGCTTATATTTTTTTCTTATTATGTCTCACTTAATTTGAGTAACCGTGAAAACCGATTCATATTCTAAAAAACAAAATCGTTTGTATATGTAAAATTCATAATGAGCAAAAAATTGAAAAAAAAAGTTGCTGGCAATTAAAAAAGTACTGATTGTTTTAAATCATATGAAGTTCGCAGCAATTTAATGTTTTTTTGAATAAACAAAATTTGAAATGTCAATAGTTTTTTGCGCAGTTGCGTTTCGCATAAACGTGGTGGTTGTTTTGTTTGTTGTAAATTAAAATAATTAATTGTGGTGAAACGTTTATACAGGTTATTATAAATTCCTATTATTAGTTAATATAGTTGAGGACTGAATTTTAAATCAAAGTCGATGTTATTTAGGTTTAAATCTAATGGTAAAATTGTCTCTAAATCTTTAAATTTCAAATCCAAAACAAATAGAAATGGCCGCGACATAATTAGTTTTAGGTATACCCTCATTTTGTGCATTTAATTAATCACTTAAATTTACAAATCAAGTCAAACATAAATTAAAAATCAAATCTAAATTCAGTTTAAACTTAAGACTTAAATTGTAGAGCAATGAATAAATACTAAACCTAAGTTAAAACCTAATATCACGACAAAACAAAAATTTTAAACTATATAAACTAGAGCTTTTCACAAGTCTTAACTTTAAACTTAATTTATATTTAATTTTAGATTTCTACGCCTGAGTTTCGACATTTTGTATAAGTCTTCAGTATCGAATTAAGCTTATATAGATATAAATTTTAATACTAAAATGAATACTCCAAGATTGCTTTGGTTTTGAAAATCATTTATAGTCTATAGGGATTTAATCCGGTATTTTTCCTGCCTGTTTTGTTGTAGCGAAATTTTCAAAATTGTTCGTGTTTTGTGGTCAACTAAGCCCCAATTTTCGATCAACCATATGATTTTGAGGTGCCGATTATCGAAGGGCTGAATATGCCGGAGAGTCGAACGACGATACGAATATTAATATGTTTTTGGTGAATTTAAATCAATTCCACGTTTAAAGGAGTGGCGCTGCTGTCCATGGTGAGTGCTACTAAAGCTATTTTTAAAACTGCTTGGCTTCTTGGTAAATTCGGCTCTTACCGTTTTGATAATCTCCCTTTCTGATTTTGAGCCCTCTAAAATTCGGCTTTTTAGGCATTCAGGACTTTATAGGACAAGCGAAACTATAAAAATTAATATTTATCAAATGAGATGTAAATTGTAATCCATTATAATTAATATTGCTAAATTGGGCCTACATCCGGCAAGTATTTCAGATCACACATAATAAAAACCAAATTATAAATGTTTTGTAAATAATTTAACTTTTCAAATATATTCTAGAGTTTTTTTTTCTTTTTCTCATTCATCGATAAATTTTATAGGTTTTGTTGATAAAAATATATGTTATATATTTTTAATCTATTACATATCTTTAAAAATAAATATTTATGTTTTCAGTTTTGTGATAAATTTTAAACAATTTTTTTTTTAAATATATTTTTATTTTTATCTTAATAATTTATATAAAAACAAAAAGATCTTTGGATTATTCTATGTATCAATATAATATTTGTTATCTCTTTTTTTCTATAATTGTTTTTCTCTTTCTTTTTACACTTTCTACAAATTATTTTTAATTTTTTAATATTTATAGCTCTTTATATTTATCTTTTTGTATATATATATGTATGTATATTCGAAACAAAAATTAGAAAAAAAAAATTAAATCAGGAAAATATTAGAATTAATTAAAAATCAATTAAAAATAATAAAATAATAATACTAATTAAAAAAAAAAAATAATAATAATGAAAATATTAATGTTAAAAATAATTTTGTTTTTGATTTAGAGAGGACATGTCACATTTTTGTTTGGTAAACATTTATTTTAATTAGGAATTTGTTGTTTTAATTTTAAATTTTTTTGTTCTAAAAATTTATTTTGTCGAGTACATATAATATATATATATATATATATATATATATATATATATATATATATATATATATATATATATATATATATATATATATATATATATATATATATATATATATATATATATATATATATATATATATATATATATATATATATATATATATATATATATATATATATATATATATATATATATATATATATATATATATATATATATATATATATATATATATATATATATATATATATATATATATATATATATATATATATATATATATATATATATATATATATATATATCGCTGGTGTCCCCCATAAAAGTGTGGTACAATAATTATAATTTGTTTTGTTTTTCAGTTCACCCTAGTAAAATGATCGACACCACGAATCATCGGTGAGCGGATTTCGTGGCGTTACAATCGGAGCTGCCGTTGGCAAACATTGAAACACATAGTTTTGGCCATAGTTATTATCCCAAAATTGTTGGCCACGAGCATGAAACCGTACCGCCATTTCGATACGTTGCCCGATTTGAAGCGAATTACCAAATAGTATGAACGTGAATCTATCGGAAAATCCGTCGCACGAATTTTGCACATAATTTGCTTGTAAATCGGCAAAACTGTTCCACTGATCGAGCGAGTATCGTATGTAAACGGATTTATGAAAATCTAAATTTCGTACGCGTACACAGCCCGTGATCGTCAAACAAATTGGATCGGTGACACATGCATTTTCGAGACAAACTTGTTTATCGCGTACCATATCCAAGAAATTCGGTAGACTAGCAGGTTGTTGAAATAGGGGCATTAGCATTTTATCGGCTCGCGGCCCTAGTGATATTTGTTGCGGTGATTCAACTTCGGGCATATCAAGATCGTCGAATGCGGATTTCGGTATTTTTGGGATTTCATCTAAAAATGTGCGCACATCGGCCAAATCTAGACCTAGAACATCAGCAAACCGTACGATTTTTTTGAGGCCCGGTGTTCCCGGCGGGGTTTTTCCCGTCTTCAATGAGCTACACCGTCGTATGCGCTGGGGGCGCGCATCTTCCACATCATCCTCATCGGCCGAGGTGCCATCATCATTACCATTAGGAACTGCTAAATTTGTTTCTATTTGTTGTTTAGCGCCCGTCTCGTTCCCATCCTTTATTTGTACGATTTCAATTTCATTATTTTCCGTTATCGTTAGAATCTCATCCAGTTCTGATTCATCAATTGAAGCGTTTATTACCTTAATACATTCTACCGTTAATTTAGTCTCTACCTCAAGTGAACTCAATGCAGTACTTGTCGGAATCCAATTTGCATGAGCATGGAGTTTTGCATCACCATTACATTTATCCATATCCTCTTTTATATGTTTTTCACTAATGAGTAGAACAGTTGTTGGTTGTGCCGTTACTGTACTAGCGGTCGATATAGATGTTGATGTGGTAGCCGTTGATTCCGTTAATTCCGTTGGCACGTCTTGTAGTGTGCTATTCGATGCAGAACTTGGCGCTGTACACGTATCTGATTGTGATGGTGGCAATGATTCGGAACAACTATCACTATCTAGTATCGTTTGTAAATGACCATTTGCCAATGTATTTTGTGATAATGTCGAGCTACTTGAATCCTTTTTCGAACCTTCGATACAATCAAAATAATCACCGGTTATTGATCGTTGTTCCGCGTCCGAACTTTCTGGATCAAAATATGGTCCGTCTGATGAGCTTTGACTTTCTAAACTACCCTCGGGTGATATAGGTGACGCACAAACGTATCCACTTTCGGGTGCTGCATCGTGTAGTGTATGCGGTGTATTTGATTGCGTTTCAATTAATCGTGAATATTCACATTCTTCTGCGGGGCTGCCCGGGCTCTCATTATCAATGTCAAAATCAAAAAATGAATCGGCTTCCGACGATAAATTTCTTAGTGGTTGGATATTCGTGACTTGTGGTTCATTTTGTGTTAACCAACTATTTTCAGATTGTTCTAAATTATTAACACTCAATGGTGTGTTGCCCTTTATAATTGAATAAAAAATTGAAATAAACTATTATAAATCAATTTAAAAGAAACCCGTATAAAATGCGATTCATACTTGTGTACCAAGCGTCCTCAGTCGGGATTGTAATCGTCTGGCAAATGCTTCGGCTCTCCCCCTACAGGACATACCAATTGGTATAAATGACGCTATGCCACAAGGTCTTTCACTGCCAGTCGGTTCACTGGGCCCGCTCATGGAATGTAATCTTTTCTGCAAATATACCAAAAACAAATAAAATCATAATTTATTAAGCAGAATTATCTGGCACTGTATTCAAGTTTGTTATAAATAAATAGAAAATGTTATTGCAATTCGCACCAGTGGAAAGTATGTATGTATATAAATGAATTTGTGTATCAATAAATGAATTTTTGTTGATTATGTCATAACCTCACAGAATTATCGCACATTATACATATATACGCTATTTTTAACTCAAAAATAAATATCGAACGATGTTTTCAAGAAAGTAAATAAGCAAAGAATGTTTTTATTTAATTTATAAATTGCAGTTTACAAATACTCCGAGCAATAATATTAATTAACTTTCATTTTCAAATTATAACGCAAGCATTCCACTAAAGTTTTAGATATGCGCCGTTTTTAAGGTTATAGGCAATATTTATTAAAATATCGCTCAAATTGAAAATGCAACATTCTTGCGAAGTTTCATTCAATCATATGCACATTAAATAATAATTAAATTTTACTCAAACTTGTGGTATACCATAATAATTGTGTTCAAGTTTTATACTTAAGTTCTAGTTCAAATTAAATATTATTCAATTACTATATACTCAATCATAATTAAAATAAAATGATTTTAAATTTCAATCAAACTTTGATCAAAATGTTAATCAATTTATGGAAAAATATTCAAAATTAAAGATATTCAACTCAAGATCGAAAGTAGTTCCAATTTCATAATAATTATATTTGTAATGTAATTTCACTTAAATGGCTTGTCTTAAATAACAAAAAAATAGTTGAGAGAATTTTTTAGCTCAAATTTAACTCGAACACCTGTTTCAATTTGAACTAAATGTTACTCAAACTTAAATTAGAATAAAAACTTAAGCTGTAATCATATTGGATTCTAATTCCAATCAAACAGCCAATCTAATTTTACTGAAATTCTAATCAAATTTCAAAGTCCCTATATATAGTATTTGAATCTAACTTCACTCAAACAGAAAATGTAGGGCCATTTAATTCCAATTTCAATTTGATGTAATTTTCATTCAAGCTTGATTTAGAATTAAAATTTGAACGTTAATCATATTTTATCACTTTCAAAAATAAAACAAAAAAGTTTAATTCAAACGAATTTTACTGAAACTATAAAGTGGATTACAATTGTTACTCTTATTTGTACATCTCAAATTAGACGAGGTCTATCCTATTCCATTTTCATTTTGAGTTAATTTCACTCAAATATGTAGTAAAATTATAATATAAACTTTAGTCAAATTTCAATCATACTATAATCAAGTTTTATTCCAACACGACACTAACTGCAAATCTTCACACTTCACAAATTCCAAAAAATATTGAGTGAAATTTTCTCTCAAATTCGAGAATAATTTTTTCTATTTCAATTTCAATAGCTTTCTATTTTAACGCTGATCGAACAATCGAACTGCTAAGTGTGGAGATTGGAGAATATTCGATTCTCTGTATCCGACTTTCTCAGCTGACAATTAAACGACTTATCCCCCTATAAGTTATTTGCCTTGTGCTGCAGATATCGAAGTGTATAAGAAGTTTCATTCTTCAAGAATTTTAGCCAAACTATTTTATAAATTTTTAAGTAGATTTTAAGCAAAAATCCTATTAATTCAAATGCCACTCAATTTTTGTCCAATTTATGGAAAGAATTCAAATTGCAAATTAAATTAAATTCAACTCAAACCGTAATGTGATTCCAATTTCATAATTATATTTCCAATCGAATTTCACTCACATTGCTTATCTTAAATTATTAAATAAAGTAATTGAGTGAAAGTGAAGGTTTGCTCAAATTGGTAGCGGGTTATTCTATTCCAATTTAAACTAAAGCCCAGTGAACGAATTAAAATTTTAGTAAAATTATAATTCAAATTTTAACCAAACCATTTTTTCAAATTTTAATCAAATCAAACCTGTAATCAAATTTTATTCCCAAATCACACAAAATTGCAATCAAATTTTATTGAAATATAAGTTAATTTCATTTAAAAAAACCGAACTCAAATTGGAGAATATTATGGCTACTATTTTAATCCTATTTGAATTTGAGCTAATTGTACCACTTTGGTTTCCAAAACCAAAAGTTGTGCTCTCAAATTTGAATCAAACTGAAATTACGTTAAATTTAAGTCAATGCCAAATAACTTTCAAACAAATTAAATTGTTTTCATTAAATGTCGTTTTCATCAAAATTATGCCTCAAGCTCACTCAGTACATAACTGCGGGAGTCAGTCGAAAAAATAATCACACTTCACTCTCTCCCAATCAAAGTACACCATTTTGACATAAGCTCCTCCTTTTTCATCACACTAGAGTTGAAAATTTTCTTACTCGACTCCCGCACTCCCGCAGTTATGTACTGAAAATTTAGATCAATTTACAGTTGTACAACCAAGCAAAAAGCACAGTGCGGTTAAAGCTGTGTTGTTTGGATCAGGAGGTACCGGGTTTGAATTACAATAGAAGCAGAGGGTGCTAATGCGATTCTTAATCACGAAAATGATGAAAACATCTATGGCCCTCTGTTGGAGTACAGAATTCATGGGCCGAATCATCGTTCATGTCAATACAGGCCCGGCATGGAGCTATACAAAGTGTATAGATGGATGATTAAAACACGGACATGTAGCCGTTACAAAAAAAAGATGTGGTATCACAACCGATGGTCACTGGCCCTAAGTGTGCTGAAGCAGGCACTCTCTAAACTGTCTAACTATAACTACAGTTTCAGCTGACAATTATAAAACGATTTATCGTTCCTATAAGTTGTTTGTAATTTGCTTCAGGTATCAAGACACCTCGAGTGCTTTATGAATTGTAACCACATTTTTTTAAATCTATTAAGCTATTAATACGGTTTCCCAGTTATATGTTATTTTACAAGTGTGGGTGGTAATATTTCGCGGATTGAATAAACCTGAATCAATATGCAGTTTTAAAACATTTTAATCCCACGATGTGCTGATTTGATAATGTTACAGCAAAATAATATATAAATGGTGTGGTGTGGTAACGGTGTGGTGTGGTTTTTTTTTATTATAAGAGTTTTAAATTAAGAATTGTCTATAGTTTTCAATTCCTAAATTGAGTATTCAATCAACGTTTACCTTCCAAATTCAATATATTTGTAACCCGTTTAGTTGAATAGAATATATGAAGGAGTATATATGTGAGTAGAAAGAATTTTTGACTCAATTCAATGAGCAAATTTTGATATTTTTCGGATTATATTGTAATTTGCAAATGAAATCCAAAATTTTTCAATGCATGTACGTTTTTCTATGTTTACGAAATACATTTTTATTTTATTTCGTGATAATTTCGGCATATAACGGTTATAGTCTTGTGTGGGGAGTTGCATACCCCGTACTTGTGTTTTCTTTGAAAAATTAACTTTTTCATACTTTATGGTTCAGTTTATTTTTTAGCACTTAGTCAAGGATAGAGTTGTTTATTTGGCCAATATTCGTCGTGATTTGAAAACACCGGAATAACAAGACCCTGCAGATTATTTTGACAGAGATGGTGACAAATCTGTAATAGTACCGATTGGTGTGCAAAATCATCCTACAGCTGCATTATTATCTACCGGTTTGAGGCCTCACACGAAAATGATGATCCATTATATTCAAGATATGAAAAATGCTGATGTAATATAACGAAGGAAGCTAAGAGGAGCAACCGTAAAGAGCAATCGAACGAAATCGAAGACAAAAATATACGGGACAAGGTAAAAATGACTAAACTATTTGGTGGTTGACGCCTTCCGCTTCAGAGTAATCGCGAACTGATGATTTGAAAAATGAAAGACAGTATTGAATTCCGCTGTACCTTGCAGCATGTATTACAATACAATACGCATCCATGTGGTTCTTATCACCTGTCATTGTTGAATATATTGTTTTGGAAACAATTAGAAAAACTGAGAGAACGTATGAAGCAAATAAGCGCGTAGAAAATCCCAAAGTAATGCGACCTTGATGAGAAATGAAGTATACGCTTTTATTGACATCTTGCTGTACGCCGGTGCCGAGAAATCAAGGTTATAGTGGCTGCAAAAGCTCTATTCCCCAAGTCTCATATGCCGATTCCTCCGTTTCGACGGTTCAAGAACTCGTACATACAAATTATAAGGAGACAAATTGGCTCCAATCCATCATATATGCGGACTCCATCATATAAGAGATCACGATCGACGAGCAGTTAGTGACAGCGCGAAACAGATGCTGCTTTCGCCAGTGCATACCATCAAAACCAGGAAAGGATGGTATCAAAATATTTCGCTGAACAGACAAGAAACCCTATTATTATTCATGATTATAACGATAAAAAAGGCCGCGTCGATACATTTAACAAAATGGTGCGTAACTACACCTGCGATAAGATCCTTGATGTGGCTGGATTTGGAGCATACCGATTGTTTAAACTCGTGTCACCTAGCTTGGAACACCAACAAAATCGAGACCTGAAAAAGCTTTTTGAAAGAACTGGCATATGATTTGGTTCAACCATCAAAACTGTAATAGAACAGATAGACTATACTAATAATACACAACGGTTTCCGCAAATCCAGGTTAACAATATATTGCGCATAACTAAGAAGACACAAAAACAACTGCTGCCTGTGATACATGTATCAAGCACTATATTCGGGTTTGTGAACCGTGTTATGTTCAAAATTTTAAGGAATCTGGTGCTCATGGAGGTTTTTCTGATGAGGATGACGCGAGGATACCTGGCCCGTCTACACCAGATCCATCATCGGCAACCAAAGCTCACCAATATATTTATCAGGCATATGAAGTTTGGCAATTGAAGTGGCAATTTTTATTTCATTTATTTTCTGTAACCGACCATTTCAATGAATAAGTATTATTGTAGTAGGATATCATCACTTAATCTACAAAATATACGTCAAACTTTACTAAGGAATATAACACGATTCTAAGGTTAACCAAATTTCAGCTGTCAGATGTATAGAACGGGCAAGAAATTCGCTGTATTTATGAAGCTGCACGAGCTAACTACCGTTCTTGAATACAAATTGGAAATTATTATTTTTATTTTGAGTTCAATTCTAAAGTTTGATGTAAATTTAAAATCAATAATTCTAAGAGATACAATCGACTTTTAATTAAATTTATGAATAATGGATAATGGTTGGTCTATTTTTAAAGCTATTAAATGGATTGAATATAGAAATTCAAGATAAGAGATCCCACCTTAACTGAAAGCAATAAAAAAATTAAGAAATTTATATTAGTTTTCCAGAAATGAAAATTAAAAAACGTGAAAAGATAAAAACGTTGTGTATTATGAATTTTAAATTTTTCATAAATTAAAATTGGAATGCGAAATGGATGGCTACTCAATTTATCTTATTGTCAAATACTTTTTTGTATGTGACTATATAATTTCTGTATATAGCTCCGAGAGATAAAAAAGAATGTACATCTTGTAAGCTCAGATTCAAATCTAACCAAGTTCCAGTTGACTGAATATTGCAGCTTATTTCCGCTTGCGACATCGTGAAAAGCTGCTAGTAGTATGTAGAACTTCGTACTTTGTTGCGTTTAGCTCACAATTTCAGGAGATAAATCATTATTGATGGGCACACATACACCCTTTTAATTCGGCACTATTATTGAAAATATTTCGATACCTATACTGATCTACATCAGTTCAATAGGCATTCGAATTCAACTACGTCATACATACCTAC
The DNA here is from genome assembly GCA_951394425.1 of Tipula unca. Lineage (NCBI taxonomy): Eukaryota > Metazoa > Arthropoda > Insecta > Diptera > Tipulidae > Tipula > Tipula unca. Next base: position 122,169,121 of record OX596382.1, read on the forward strand.
CATTCCCCACTAATTATTCAAAATCAAAATGTCCTTCAACCATTTGTGGCCACGTAGAATCTAAATTATTGTCAAGCAACATGGTCAATTTTTGTATATTTAAGTGATTTATACAACAGCGCGAATTAAATTCTATTTTCATCAACATTCCGTTGTTAATATCTGCGTGCATGCACGTGGCGATCCACAAGCTGTTTTTATATTCATTTTCTAATATAAAATATGAAAAAATAACAAACTTCAAGGAAATCCATTATGGTTTTCTTAAATAAAAAAAAATTAAGGAAACCAAAACCTTATGTATGACGTCACACAATATGATAATGAAAACTATTCGGGAATGTTATAGCTGCGCGATGGGTAGCAAAAACATATCACGTTATTTTGTGATCAGATATTTTAAAAATAAAATTTGTCTAAATCACCGAGGACGTAAATTGATTGTCGGAACATACATATGTCCGTGTAATTCTTTTGTTTCAGCTTCAACTCTCACCACGATATGTCATTGAATAGTTATTTATTATGTATTTATTTATTTAAATAGTTTTTTTGTATCGCTTAATCTATGCCAACATTTTTATTGGCACAAAACAGTAATCACTTAATAACGCAATTAAACCAATCATTTTTTGATTTGATACAGTGTACGCGGTCAAGAAAAAGAAAAGGTTAACGTACGATCTCTATAAATAAATGATAATATTTTTGATCTGATTTCTAAATGTAGGTACCCCCCTATGTATGTAGGTAACACTACTTAAAACCGATTTTTTTTTACCATCATTGTCAAGTTTAATGAAATGACAGAGTGTCTCGCACATACATATGTTATAGCAAGTGGAGCGTACTCCATGCGTTAATAATATATATTACATATTAGACACAGCTGTCGATGTTTATAAAAAATATAAAAAATTATGTTTTAAATATAACTTGATAGAAAGCGCAAACATTCGCGATGTCATATCATATGAACATAATTTATCGGATACAATTTTTAATTTTGAATCATATGTACGCAAAGGTTACAAGATTTAACGAAAAAAAAAAATTGTTGTTTGATTATATTCTGATGAGAAAAAATTCTCGTATGTTAGATGACTTCATTATGAATGATTGAAAAAAATATTGGTTGGCAACGTTTTCATGAATGTGTACATACAATTTTTTTAACAAGGTTGTTGAATGATATCAATCTGGAAATTATGTGAAATGTGTATATAGATTCATTGTTGCACTTGCTTTAATCACAGATTTTTAAACATAGTGTGTAGCAGAATACAATTGAAGGTTATAGCAGAGAGTTCCAACGGTTGCAATTTTTGATCAGCAAAGAGTTATCCTCCGAGGTAGCCGATAAGACCCTCATGACCTGTATTGAAGAAATTGCCAAAAGTCTAATTGTCATAGCTGTCTCTATATACTGCAACCGAAGACATGGTCTTCATAGATGTTTCAGATATCGCCATTTGGAGGTGTCTTAGGTCAGTTACATAATTGTTTGAGTAACAAAACTTCCTCAGGTAAGGCCTTCCAACGCATGCCAAACGAAAAACTGATGCAGGTTCGAAAGCACGGAAAACTTTAGCCATTACGAAATCGTGTGTTGGTTTTAGTGTTCCATACATAAAGTGGAACTTATCGTCTCACTCCGCTTTGCACGTCTGTCCAGTCTGTCACAGGCTCATAACTTTTCAACTATCATTCGTAGAGGGAAAATTTTGCGTGTACATTAAGTAAATTTAAAAAATAATAATAATAATTAAATAAATAAATTAATAATTAAATATTGGTCCCAACATACATTTGATTCATATGGCATGTGATATACCATTTTAACGAGCCCACTTTAACAATCCCAAAAATATTTTTAAATAATTTGCTTGATCAATTTTTGATAGCGAATTTTATGAAAATGTTGCAAAAAAGTATGTCTCCGCTCCACCCTCCCTTCCCTTATCTGTGAAAATTGAAAATCCAAATTTTTGAAAAAAATCTGAAATGTATCTAAGGTGGTAAAGATTAAAAGAAAACTATATAGAGAAAATAATGTTAAATATTTCGCATAAGATAGACGTTTTACCCATAAATAGTCTCTGGAGTGTTATAAACATACATAAGGTATACTGAATATGTGTAATTGGTTGCGCAGAGAGGAATCAAACAGATCAAGCTGCAACATAACAATTCCTTTATAGGTATACAGATTTTCGTCTAATCCAGGAACCGTACATCATTAATGGTGCGGTTTCTTGTTTAAATTCGAATTTTGGCAGGATTTTAATAAAGTCCACCGTCCTTAAAACCAGAGCGTGCATTTATATTTCTAATGATATTGATGCCTATCTTATTAATGAGTGCAGTGCGGGTGATCTTGTGGTGGTGCACCTCGCCCCCACCTTCAGTTGAACTGGTGAATCTTGTAATTTGGTGTAGGGTCAATAAACTACCTCTCGTGATTGGTTGTGAGGAGGATCATGACGCTAATGCTCATCATACCATTTGGGATAGTTCGCATAACAATAATATAGAGGATCCTCACTGTTCAATTATATTTACTCTTCTGAGATAGAGATTCTCAATGTTGGTTATGAGCCAACGTTTGTCAACTCGGTTCGTGAAGAAGTGATTGCTATTAGTTTGTGCTTTATGACCATCGTTGACTTGATTCTAAATTGGAGGGTGACGAATGATATTCTCACTTCTGATCATAGGTGCATCTCTTTTAATATTACCTTTAACAGACCACCGGTTAAACCATTTCGTAATAGGATACTTACGAATTGGGATTCATTCCCTTTTGAGCTCGTTTCACTACTATATTTGCCTAATCAGATTAGATCTATCACATATCTCGATTTGAAAGCAACTGTACTAACGAAAGCAATCTCGACTGCTTTTGAAAAATCTAACATCCGAGCACATGGCTACTTGGAAAAACTTCTGTGAGGAAATTGATAGCTTCCGGCAAACTTACCTCCTGCAGGCGAGAAGTTGGTGAGCTACTGTTCGGGTGTGGTTGCCTCCGAGCCTCCATTCTTTTTTGTGGGTACTCCGAATTAGAACTTAGCCCCAAGACTGATCACTACTGATGTTCTACGCTGGAGTGTTTTCGAATTTGCCCTGTTCAAATCGAGTGGTCCAGATGACAGCATGGTTTTCTACCTATCAGTACTCACCTGCTCAATCTGTTCCAGGCGTTCGTTGCTTTTAGTACAGTACCACGATTCTGGAGGAGAAGGAGAGTAGTTTTCATACATCAAGCTGGCAAGTCGGATTATACTGACCCAAAAGCTTTTAGGCCCATTAGCCTGCCTCTACTTTTCATAAAGCTTGATCATCGACAGATTTATTAGGGATAACTGTTTAACTATCTCCCCTCTCAGTAACATGTAACATGCTTACAGCGCTGGCAAGTCCTGCGAAACTGTTCTACATGAACTCGTAACTAGAATAGAAAGATCACTTAATTACAAAGGGTTTCTAGTAGGTACCTTCCGGGACATTGCGGGAGCTTTTGATAACCCTTCGTTTTCTTCGATCACGAGTGCGTGTAGCATGGCTCATGGTTATCGATGAATTACTTATTAAATAGCAGCGATCTGGGTTCATCGCGCAAAGCTACCCGGGTGAACTCGTTTTGACAGTTTCTGGTAAATACCTGGACGTCTTATCTGATCTGATGCAGAACGCCCCTAATATAGTTGAAGTTTGGTGTCATGAAAAGGGACGTAGAGACAGTGCTAACATATCTGTTCCCACTCTATTTGGTAGAGTAATTACAAGGACAGAGCACCTGAGTGTTATTCTAGATAGTAAACTCTCCTGGAAATCTCATCTTGATTATAAGCTGCAGAAGGCCATTACTAATTTTTGGCAATGCAGAGGGCTTTTGGCAATTCCTGGGTCTGTCCCCCAAAATGATGTCACTCATCTACAAATCACTAGTTTTACCTTTACTGTCGTATGCATCAGTTGTATGGTGGCTAGTTCTTAAACTGACGTCTTTTTTAGCAAAACTGGATGAACTGCAGATGACAGCCTGTAGGGCTATAACCAGTGCTATGTCATCTACTCCCCTTCTTGCTATGAAGTCTATTCTATTCTTGCCAGTATTGCAGTCAAACATTCTTGGTACTGCATGCTCTGCTGCGTTTCGACCGAGGTGCATTGGCGCATGGAATGCCTTCGGGACTTGTATAAGGCATAGACAGATTCTTAATAAGTTTAAGTCAAATATTCCGGAGGTTGAAATGGTTAATGACAGGCTATTACGCGAATTTTACTTCACCAAATCATTCTGCGTCATTTTCCCTTCGAGAGAACTGTGGCTCTCACTCGATAGTTGTTTTTGCGGATGGCTCTCGTTCAGAAATCAGGCCATAGTTTGGATTCTATTGTTCAAACTATGGGCTCAGATTCTCGGGTAGTCTCGGTAAATACTGCACTGTTTTTCAAGCTGAATTAATTGCACTTACCCACAGTGCGATTAAGGCGTTTAAGTTTAGTGATTTAGGGAAGGGCATTATTATCTGCACGAATAGTAAAGCAGTGTTCAGTAGCTTTAAAAATCCTTTGACTACATCTAAACTGGTCAAAAATTGCATACAATATATTAATCTCCTTTGCGCTAATACGAGAGTAAGGATCATGTGGATGCCTGCTCATTGTGACGTTGTGGGAAATGAAGTTGCTGACTTTTTAGCGAAAGCTAGCAATTCCTCTATTATCAATGGTGGCAAGGACGCTATTAAGAAGTTCGCTATTAAGAAGTTCGCTTCGTCGAAAAGGGAAACGGTTCATCATTGAACCCAACGTGAGGTTCACTGAATATTTGTTATCTTTAAAAACAACAACTTAGGATTCAATGTTCTTCTCCAACGTATGGGACTCGCTCAGGATGATCTTTGTGACGATTATATGGAGGAAGTGGACGACAGTCTACACTACCTTTGCAGCTATCCGGCCTTTGTCGAAGCTAGATTCCAAGTGTTCTCTTACAGGTCTCTGGACGTAGATCAGTTATTATCCATTTCTTGGTTCAAACTTTTACAGTTTGCTAGGGCTGCACAATTCGCTATTGCAAATTAGGATAGATCTTCAAGGTTTGCACCAAGGGCTCATTGTGGCAACCTCTGTAGGTTCCAACCGTTTTAATAAAAAATAAAAATGTTGAATCACTATAATTATGAAAATGCTGGATAATACAGGTGATAAGATTTATTATTGAACCATCCGCATCGGTTAATCTTTTAACGATAATGCAATCCCCAGATTTTTTGTTTGTGTTTCAGGTGTCCAAAAAATTATTAATTTCCATATATGCATCATAACAATAAAGTAAATTTCAATCGTGTCATCCGTATTTTACATCATTAATTTTATGTCTGCTAATTGACTAGACACCAACACAAATTTCATATACGTATTTTGTATATAATTGTTTACACTAAAAATACAATAACAATACACCCTATAGAACTATATTGTGGATATATCGTACTAAGATAAATCGTATATACATCGTAATAGTATTTTATACGATAATGACGTACACAAGCTGCCTCACCATCATTTTGATTACTACACCAATCTATCTAGACGTCGACAACAACGATAATTAATCTATCAATCAAATGCTCAACAAAAGGCAAATTTATTGTTGTAAATTGTGTAGTATACGTGATACATCCAGACAAATTACAATTTTTTATTTATTTAGTAATGACTGCGATGAAATCAGCAGTTATTCTACGCTATTCGAATAAATAAATAGTTTGGTAAATTGCATAATCGTACACATATATACGATGTAGGTAAGAAGTGTCAACTACATAATATAAATAATAAATTATACTTATTCATTATAATCAGTACAATGAACTATAAAAGTACTTTTTATTCGTGTGACGTAATATTAACAAGAGTATATACACGAGGATACATTTCTAGGGGATACATAAAATCAATAGGAAGCGAACGAAAGAGAATCTGATTATGGGGGACGCGTCTGCGCTATTTCACAATCACAACAATGATAACAACAAGATTAATAGGAAGCATGAAAATACGATTGGGTAAGGACTTTATGTAAATATTTTAAAAGGATAATTCTAGTAGCTTCAGTTTTTATATATAATTACAATCCTGTACATTGTACAATGTATAACAAAGAAAAATTGGCCAATTAATTTAATTTAAAAATACATATTTTGGTGTTTGCCAAAAAAATGCACGAAAATTATCAAATCGGCAACGTTCATAATATAAATATTTATATATATTTTATTCCTATTTCACCCACTGTTAATACTTTTTCACCCGCCACACTCCAATTCAAACGAAATGCCAAGGATTTTTTTCCATCCACACATAGCTGGGTAAATATTTTTCTTTGTTGTCTTCTCCATGAAGTTCAAAAGTCGATAAATATGTAGCACGTGTCGTAGCACAATACTAGTACGTATGTATATGTATGAAAATGTTTTTTTGTCGTAAATAAAAGGAAAATTGATTTACTAGGATTACATAACATTTTCATAGTTACTCGTTTATTGACAAATTTATGTACATGTGAAATTGTGAACGTATCAACATCACAAAAAATATTTTTGGGCTGGCAAACTGCGGTCAGTAGCATTTCAAAAAAGAAAATTCATTCAATACAATGAAAGTATACGTTGGGAAATGTTATTTTTAATTGCTGAATTTTTCTTCTACAGAAAGAAGTTTTCGTTATCTACTGCTGGCCTTTTCTTATCTAATTTATAGCTATTTTTACTGGAAAAATTTACTTCGGAGGATCGCATATGTCTGAGAATTGATCTTGCGGTCGAGCCTATGCTGCGGATGTATTGTTCAATCAAATATGCAGTTCAACACAGTATTAAAATCTAAATAACATTTTGGAATGAATCAAAAGAATGTCTTTTCTGTCTATGGTTATTCTGAATTTCTGATCGTACATTTTGTACACAACCGAAATGACGATCAGGTAGTTCGAACAACATTAGTTTTGCATATTTCACGCAAAATACAGTTTTGGTTAGTTTTTCAAAGGATTTAGATTTTCCATAGATTGCCATAGTGATAATAAATGTATCATCAGTGACGATGCACTAGAGTAGCTGAACTAACACCATTATTCACCATAAAAGAATGTTTCTATAGCGACCTGCTTGAACTAGGGTTTGCGAATTCTTGTCGAAATTTGTTTCTCGAAATTTTAACAATGTTGTAATTTACCGGTTAACCGATTTTCATTCCAATTTTTTTGCCGTTTACCGGTAAATGAAATTTTCCGTGAATCTTCAGTCCATACCCGAAACCACATTTTAGCCGACATTACAGTAAAACAAACGAAAAATGGTTTTACCACAGTGCTAGAGAATTTATCGTGTATTTTACTATGTGGGTGCTTGGAAAGTTCGACTAAAATTTGTTATTGAAATTTTAGGATTTTATAAAAATTCATAAAAAAAAATTTAAAAAAAAATCCCAGACTTTAATCGTCATTTCAATCCCTCACAAGATTGTCTTGCATAAGTGATAGATAATGTGACAGTGGAATATTTGTTTGATGTCGATTATGTTTTTATACATTTTTTCTTGGATGGTGAAATGATGTGGGCACTAAATTAATGCTGTGCGGGCATTTTGGAAAGCGTGTTAACTTTAATTTTCATGATTTTAAGTTATGATTGAAAGTGGTCATACAATTTTCTTTACTTCCAATTTCACTTTTCGATTTTTCTATATTTTTACTCTATTTTCAAGAAAATATATGGTAAAAGTCAATAGCACAGCACAATGTTTAAATTAACCTGTTTGCTGACTTATTTTAAGCATTTTATTTAAAATTATATAATATTATTTCTACGTCCGATGAGACCGAATTCGAATCTGATGAGGACACTAAGATGTTGGCGGTCTCGAGCTCAAACAGTTGTGCACCATCTTCAAATTCGTTACCATCAGGCATTTGGGTCTCATCGGACTGGTCTTGGTAATTAGATTGAATTATATATTTAAAAGCACTCAGTTTAAGAGACCGCAAACATTTCAGTGTCCTCATCAGATTCGAATTCGGACCAACATTATTCCACTTTTTGACGTTCGATTGCAATAGTTAATCATATAAGTCTAATATGTTTTCTTAATTTAATTTTTTTTTTTAAATTACGTCCATTTGCTTGCAAGGATTTTCGTCTCTATCATAATATAATATCCTATTATTTTCAATGAGCGTATTTACACTTGGTCTCATGAGTCCGGATTCTTTCTTCGTATTTCCCTCCTTTACCTACAAAACAGGTTTCAATGTAGGTAAAGGAAGGTAATACGAAGAAAGAATCCGGACTTATGAGACCAAGTGTAAATACGCTCAATAGACAGACAAACAAAAATTTGTTTTTCGAGAATATGGCCATTTATTGAAATACCGAAACAACTGAAAAAAGACAAATTGGCGCCTGTAAATCGGGGTTTAAAAAGCTAATTCGGCCACATTTCGTCGGTTGATTGTAAAGGTCAACTGTAATGTCCGATTTAGATGATGAAAAATGTTTGCCATGCAAAATTTTTGCATGCAAAGCGAGCTACACACAATACAAAAAAATCCATTAGTTAAACTGAGAAAGAGTATGTAAACAAAAATGACGATGCTATAATAAAACATAACCTCAATAACATTTAATTATTTTGTTATTTTGAAATGGATAATTATATTATTATTTATTAAAATATGCATCTTCATTACCCAAACAAAAGAACAAAACTCCGCTGTCATAAAACATATTTCTTACAATTATTATGGTTATGCCTACGAAATGATTCGTAGAAAAAGAAATAGTATAACTCCATTCTAGTGTAAAATTCAATCAACGACATTCAAAGAACCATAGTAGTATCACAAGAATCACCATACATGGTATAGAGGTTATAATTTCGGCATTAAAATTATTCAAGTTTGTCACGAGAAATTTAGCAAATAGAAAGTTTTGGGTGGTCAAAAATAAAACTCTTTATAATTTACACAGAAATTAATTAAGCTTATCTTAATTTAAATTTCTAGCAAACATTTTATTATAACATTTATTTTAGGCAGAATTCGATCGATTTTGGTTTGTGTTTCTCGCAGTGAATTTATCAATCCTGTGGTACAGTTTCGTGTATGTAAAATATTCAATGATGCTATAGCACCAACTTTTCGACGATTTTTAATTAATAAATTTGATTGTTTTGTTAAATATGATGTGAATGAATCAATTAATTTAATTAAATAATATTCATCGCCATTGGTTGACCACATACGATCATTTAAAGATACTAGCCGAGAGTAAATATCTAGGAGAATATCTATATCAATATTCATTTCAATGAATGCCGTTGGTACTGGATAGTGATCCAATTTTAGCTTACAGAAACGAAGTTCCAATTCTTTGATTAAAAATGCTAAAAAACAGTATGAGTTTAATCTTTTGATCCAATTGAATATCTATTAAAAATACTTACATTTTGGGAAACCTTGCCCAGATGTTCCATGCTCTCTAGCTAAATTCTGTACTTTCGATAAAATTCGGTATGATTTTTCGTTTGCATTGCCTGAATCATTGTATTCCTTATCTAATACATATTTCCACACATTTTCAATTTCTTGCCGATCATTACTCCGGAAACAATTTAACATGGTTAGTGCACACTCCCAAAGCTCAAAATCACAATACAATTGCGACTTATCGTACAATGTATAATTGATGTATACGCAATATAACCCTCTTGATCTTCAACTTGTTCATTTTGACGATTATAATGAATTGCCGCATCATTTGGATCTAGCTTTGATGCACAAATCGCACATAATTCAATGTACTTACATACTTACAAGCCATTTCGGTTATTATTTTAAACTTAACTATAAAGATTTGACGTCTATTCGCTGATTGGTTGGATATATATTTTCTAAAAATGTTACCATAAAATATACTCGGGTTGAATATATTTTATGGTAACATTTTCATTATTATAGTAACATTACCGAAAAAAAAAACAAAAATGCATGCAAAATTTTGCATGTTTATATTGCTGTTCTTGTCATTCACACATAAATTGTAATAAACTAGTGTCTTCTTTTTTTGCATGCCAAACATTTTTCTACATCTAAATCGGACTTAAGTCTAATCATTTGTAATATGGGTAAAATAGAGATTTTTAATTTCATATTTCACTTGACAGCCGTGTTCTTCTTTCATTTGTTTCATCTATATGTTTATGTACAATTGTTTCATTAATGGGAAGGTTATTTCCGTCTCGAAGTTATTTTTTAATTTCCTCCCTTTTAGAGACGGAAATGTCTGTAAGGATGAAAACTGTTTTACGGGCATATTAGCATGAAAATTATTTTCCAGACACTTCCATTTTTGCGATAAGGAAAGAAACATAACTAGGACAGAAATTACCTCATAAAATGATATGATGTTACCTAGATGGCTGGCTGGCTGGTAATAACTAAAGATTGTTCAATTTAAACAAAACTAGAATAAGATTTCTAACCATTTCTTAAAAACATTTTTTATTTACAGGATCAGAAGGGCGTATCAGGCATTGTGATCATTCAGGCGATATCTTAAAAGGACTTGATTTGTGAGGATGTCAATTGATAACTTAAGCTCAGGTTTATAAAGTACGAGATGCTCAGTTCTATTAACCGAACAGAGATATTACCCTCTTTGCTTGTCGTTGGCTTTGAATTTTGCAACTATCGGATAATTTTATTTGCTAATTGTTTAAGTAAGTATAATCTATATACAAGCTTTTTCACTTACCAACCAACTTTGACAGACAGTTCTACTACGAGTACCTCAATCGGGAAGACGTGCTTATATATCTCTGAGCCACATATGTGCTTCATATGGCAGAACCAAATCAAATAAATTAATTCTAGTCAGATTAAATCATTTAAATAGTATTTTCAGATAACCCACCAATATTGGTTAGTTTGGTTTGGTTATCTAACAAAATCGGATCACATCTAAGGAAACTGCACATTGAATATATTAATTAAAGGAAGAACCAGATTTGCCTTACGCTGGGTGTTTAAACAACTCAGTCAATTTATTTATTAGAGAAATCGATTTGGTGCCTTACAATTATGATTTCATATACAAGATAAATAATCAATTTAAAATTTAGATTACACAAGATTAAAAATATGTGGACATACCCGAAATCCCGTAAGGCTGATACAACGTCCTCTTCATATACATATGACAGGAGGTAAGTAATTAATGTATTGTTGTTGCTAATTTGATCAGTGTATCCAGTAATTATGTGGCCTATAGGCTGATTGAAAAAATACTGCAAACATGTCTCCTATCACTTTAGCGTTCGAAGTACAGATATTATTAAAAGTATTGATGGAAGGATATCCGTCGATTTCACGGTTACATCGAAAGTATTTCCAAAATTGTTTAGGATTTTCTTTAATATTTCCTTCGATATTAGCCTGGTAAGATCTGTACTTAAAATTGAAATAGACGTCAAATTCCTCGCTGCCTTTTAAAAAGCCCAGCTTGTCTGTTTCAATTCATTTTAGTATAGACCAAACATTATCGATTTTTCAAATAGGTTAGCAAGTCATCGCACCATGGCGGATGAATGTTCGGTGCGTTATTGAAAATAGACACAATACAATTTGTCGACATTTCCGTTGTCTGCATTTAAAATTTGACCCCAATTTATTTCTTCAAAATAAACTTAATAATAGTTAAAGGCAAAGGTTTTTCGAACCAAAATGGAGAGCATGGGTCATGCATTCGCCTCCTGGAAATATAAACGATTTAAATGGGCTAAGCTCATCACATGTTTCCGCAAGTAAATATTCTTTCATATTTAAATTAACAATTAATAAATAACACAAAGCATGCTAAATTTACGGAGCTTTACTTTAGTGCTACATAAGTATAAACGTAAAGCTCGTATACAATTTATTTATTTTATTTAGTGAGAAAATCTGGTGAAAACAAAAGCTTATAATAAATTACTGTTATTGTTATCATCTGAAAGCTTGCTTAAAAATGTATTAATTTATTGTAGGTAAAAGCTTCGTTTAAGTGTTTTGTTGTCGTTGGAGGTAGGATTTATGTAAATTAAATTATAGTGTCATGGAACGTAATAATTTAAGCTTTATATGAGTTTGTGAAAAACTTCAATTATTGCAATTATGTGATGTAGTCGTATCTGTATGTCGTTGACCGTACGATTTTATGAAAAAATATTTTGAATATATATTATTCAATAAAATCTGTTTCGTTAATGGTTTTATAATTGTGGTCCAGTTTTAGTATACAAACTTCAATAGGCAAACCATAAGCTTACAATAGCAAAGGAACCAGATAGAAATTTTGCACCTATATATAGGTAATATATTTTATTGTGGCTTAATTGCTTGCCTCTACACACAATAGTTCAGAATTCAATTCAGCGCGACTCAATAATCAAGATGCCTTAAGGCCTACACTGCCCGTGACGACATACTTTTAATTAATTAAAAGATATGACACACAATCATACAGAGGGCAACAATAGCCTTCTTAAATATCTCATTTCTAACCGCACAATCAAATGAACCCATCCCACACAATGTGACAAATAAAATCTTTAAGATTTTTATACAAAGCAAACAATTATGTAACCGAAACAATAATAGTGATATTCGCAGTAATTTTTATCGTTTGCCTAAATGCTTTTGAGATATATATTATTTACATAAATCTTTTATATCTGTCAACAGAATATATATACCAAAAAATTGTGAGACCATACAGACTTTATATAAATAATTTATTTATAAACTCATTGTGTTATTTCGATCGATGTTAATGCGTTTAGCAATAGCGAGAGCTTGATTTCAACCTCATAAGATTTTTCTTCTTGAGATCTGAATTTCGTGGTAAATTGTGTGCGGCTACTTTGTATATATAGCAGATACATAAACATTTATATAAGAAAAAATATTTAACAGAAATACAGTAAATTAAATAATTATAAATGTGATTGATGTGCAGTTTGAATATAGTGTGACGTCAAATAAATGTACAAAATGAATGTAAACAATTTATTTCAGTAATAATAAACAGTGTTTAAAGGGCATTACTGGCCCCTTACTGTACTCTCTACAATCTGGCTCTGATTCTGGATTTAGTCTTCATACTGTCTTAGACAACCTGAAGAAGCTAAGTCATTCTCTACACCGTGGAGCCATCGTCGTCTGCAACGACCTCTGCGCCTACCATATGGTGGCTCTCCTATAAGAGATCGCTGCACAATTCGTTCCTGATCAGCACGAAGAATGTAACCGTGCCAGTGTACTCGCATGTGATCTTATTTCAAGTATAATATCGGGAATGTTCATCAGATTTCTGATCTCGATATTGTACAGAGTTCAGTATGTGCCATCTATTTCACTTTTTGGGCCATAAATCACAAGCATGACTTTTCTCTCAAATGTATTATGAAGGACGCTTTGTAAAGCTTCAGTTACACGGCACTTGTTATAGGTGTTTAGATTTTAGCAGTGGCCTTAGAGGATACAAAGCACGACTGCCTACTGCCAGCAGCACTTTCATATACTCACCTACACTGTTCTCATGAGTGATAAGAGAGCCCAAATATTTAAACCTCCTATAGCTCTTTCAAACGTGTAGTGTTCACTACTAAAATCTGGTGGCCTATTGTCCCTATAACCGTATCTGGAATCCAAACGCCCTGCTTGGACTGGTGATTTAAGATGTTGCGCTAAGGTGTTCGAATTTTACAAAACGTGTACTCCAACATGAGGTTAAAGAGTATCGGGGACAAAGTATCTTCCTATCGAAATCCGAGTTAACTGCAAAAACTTTAAAACTTTCCTCAACTTTAACACAACATTGAGACTATGTCACTGTCATTCTATACACAATCGTACAATTTTATTGCCATACCTAGGTATTCCAGCGCAGACCACTAACTCTTTCGATTGATCGAGGAATAGGCCTGCCGGAAATCCAGGAACATCTGATGTACGGGAATGGATGTTTCATAATATTTAGATAGAATCATCCGCACAGCGAAAAGATCTGATCAGTGTCTGATCGTTGGGACGAAATCCTCCTTGATAGTCGCCAACCAGGCCCTCCGCTAGAGGGGTGATTCTATCCAGTAATAGGACAGTAACTTGTATGCTGTGGAAAGGAGAGCTATACCGTGATAATTCTCACATTTCAAGCGCTCTCCCTTCTTGAGAATAGGGCACATCGCGGCCTCTTTCCAGTCGTCAGGCATTACTTCGGTTCGCCATACTAATCGAATAAGTTCGAAAAGACAGTTCCATAAAGTATTCCCTCCAAATATCAAGAGCTCCGAATTAATGCAGTTCACTCCAGGTGCGGAGTTTCGTTTTAGTCTCTGCATATCCTTAGTGGTTTTCTCATGGGATGGATCCTCAATGTAAATCTCCGCAGTCTGTATTTGAGGTGACTCAACTACTTGTTGCACTTCACTATAGGCTATATTTTGTTGCTGAACTGCAAGACGGCACTCGTCATCAACGTTTTTGGTTGCTGACCGATAAGTTCTCACATCCTTCATTCTCTCACCCAATCTGTGGCCCAAGAATACCTCCAGATCCAAGATTTCCGAAGTCATCTCCACTGTATAACGTATAGCGCTGGGTCTCCACTTTCTCTTCATGCATGTGATTAAGCTCTGTAACGCTCCTGGTTTCTTAAGTGACTGTGCGTACCCGTCCTAAAACCTATCCGGATACTTGAGCGGAGGTCCAGTGTTTTGGCGGTATCCATTTTTCGTTTTGTTGACCTTATAAACAGGTAATTTTTTTTACGGATTGGGTCGTCAGCCCAGCGATCCAATCGTTTAGTCCCCTCCTACGACAAGCAAAGGATACTGTGGTGCTATTCTTGGAAAACATGTTCGTGTTTAGGCTTACGATTTTTATTCAATTTAGGTTTACGCGACATGTGTGCCCCCGACCAAAGGGGACAGATCATCTGAATTTCTTTCCATTTAGTTTGAAAGTCTGAATATATGCCAATTAATTCTCAGATTGGAATGTATATCACTATTTCCCGTTTCCCAAACCTAATTCAAATTTAGTAATAGTTTAAAAAAAAACGTCATATTCTGTCCAGATATTGTTAGAGTGGAGTTAACCCTGATGGAGTTTAGGAATGTAGAGAAGGCAATTTTCAATCAAATTCTAAAGAATTACTTTTCTAAAATTTCACGAATCAAGATTTGCATATCACTTTACTAATTTAAAGCTTTAAGGTCATAGACTTATAGTGGTAAATGAAGTCCTAGGAATGAATGAAGTAACAAAGGTTAATTGGATTGGTTACGTCTCGTTAATTATATAACTTAACCATGGCCGGAGTATGCCCCAAAGGGATCCGGGCCCAAGGGCCCGTTTACTGTATAATTACAAAATTAGTATTTACGTCTGCTACCCATATGTCATTAAGATTAATGGTCTAATGATTCAGACGTGATTAATCTGGTGGGATGACAAATTTAAAACAAATCGTACGAAATAGAAAGACGTTTATAATTCTGAATTTCTGGAGATGAACCGGAGATGAAATTTAAAATTCAACGATCTACTTTATGGCGGACATTTTTTGCAATATTTAAAATTCACAAATTTAGAGAAAGTTAAATTTTCATTCGGAATTAAGATGATTTTTTGACAAATTTTCGTGAATGTTTAAAAGTCATCAATACTATTTTAAAACAATTTCGAAATAATAACTTTCACGTCCCAAAAGTTCGATGAATCAAGTTTCAAGGGATTTTCAAAAATTTTATCAAAATTCAAAATATTTAAAATGTATCGAATTTTAAAAAATTCATTCTGCCCTGATCATTGACACTGACAATATTTTTCAAAGCATAATCCCAATTTTGCAAAATGTATTAAATTTTACAATATTTCTCCGAATTTCCACGGAGTAAAATTTTACTTAAATTTTAAAATTCGAAAAATTTCAAAACCGGTCCAAACGATTAAAATTAAAATTCGAATTGTTGAATGTTTAAAATTTGAATATTAACGCTGATGAAAATATCTAATTTATGGTATGGATAATGTTTTGAATTTTCGAGCATTTCTCCAAGTTCATTTTCATTATCAATTTTCTTTTTTTTTCAAAAATCGAAACAAACTTCGAGAGACTTGGGAGCGTCTTGAACCTCAGACCCATTATTTAGGAACTTAAAGGAACACTTTATTTTATACTGGCCTCGGCGCCGGAGTCTCCATAATCCAGCACTGGACTTAAGCTTAAATAGAGATACTTATACGTAAATCCGTTAAATGAAGTTTGAATAATACAAATTTAGAAATATTATTAAATTTCCACCCTATTTCGCAGGCTTTCTTTATTTGGTACAACTTCGGCTGCTTGGCATAAGCAATCGACCTAGATTTCAGTAGAGTAATGACATAGAACAGGAAAGCCCGAATATTAACATTTGACTATTTCAAGCCAATTTTCAATATTTATCGTGAGTCAATCAAGTAATTGTTCCAAACTGCTGTCAGGCAGTCTAATCTCCCTGAAATCATCTACATATGCGAGTGTATGAATTAGGGCTGAAAACATAATTTAGGCTGAAGCCTTATAATATTATAGGAGCGGGAATACAGCGGCAAAAGTATGAGGGTATATTTAATGTAGGTTCTCTCTAGATTTTAAGCTAGAGTGATGCTCGCACCCATATGGTCGCTATATACACTAAAATATGAAAAACCTATTCAACATAATCGTTCTCATTCTCAGCGATACATATACGACTGTGTTTAGTATAGATCAGAATGCAAATGTCTACTTACGCGCTGCTGTTCATGATATTCTTAAAACTCGTCATCTTCATGGACTTACCTAAAAGAAGAAAAAAATACAAGACAGCAATTAGTTTAGTGACGCTACGTAATTTTCAAAATATAATATGAAATACGTAAGTTTATATAATTTATGGTCAGTTGATTTTGGGACATTTTAGACACATTCATTCATTCCTATACATATACATACAAATACATATATTTATAGTTTTATATACCTTATGCATTTCCAAATATCTTCGTTTCAAATCAGCGAAATCATATAAATCTTCTGTCGTGTCACTGCCTATCCATTCCCTAAGATCACGATTTGAAAGGCGTTTTAAAGGCGAACTAGTTTGTAAGAGATGTTGTAGATGATCTAGAGACGTTCGTTCCGTCATAAATTTATCAACACGTACGTCACTCAATGGAATATCCTCCTCGGAATTCCATTTCACCGGTAGTGGCACTGCATTCCATGTTTTTGTTATCGATATAAAACATAGTTTTTTCCACGCAATACCTATAAAAATATAGTGTTTGGGTATTTGTTGGTTTTTGTTTTAACATTTTTATTTAGTTTTTTAATTTTTTTATAGCCAGAATGTTTAATACAAAAGTGCTGAAAAGCAGATAGATTAAATAAAACAAAAAAATAAAAAAATTAACAACAGACTGAGAAAAAATTGGAGTAAAAACCATGTGAGTTACGTGGAAAAGCCGTGCAAAATAGAATTTTTGTTCGATCACCTGCAGATCATGGTCGCTTAGAAGCTTAAACATTACGTTCCACACTTTATCTGATATACTGGAGCATGACTAAACGAATTATCGCCAAGTACTGTGATATAGGACTAAATATAGGTTCCACATTTTTAAAAATTCATTACCTACCAAAGTACCAACGTATACCAACAATATTTTAACCTGAATCAAATTTATCAAATTTGATAGATTCCACAACACCTAAAATTAAAATGTATACTACGATTTGTCCTTATACAGTGTGTAACGATCAACTGAAGCTGAACATAAATACATATGTTCACTTTAGTTCTAACTAACCCACTTCTTAAAGAGCACTGATATTTTAGGCAAATCCGGCAAATAAAATGTTCCACAATCGAATAATGAAAATAAAATGATTTGATTGTAATTTTTTGATACGATCACACACCATAACCATAACAAGATTTGTAAAAATGTATTTAAGCGTAAAACTTTCGCAGTATCATGAGAGGGAATACTGATAGCGATTAGAAGGTTAATAGCAGAACAATGCTATAGTAAATAGTGAAAGGGCTAAATATAGGTTCCACATTTTCCAATAAACATTCATCAACACCTGAAATACTAATCTTTACTATAATTTCTATTTATACAGTGTGTAACGATTAACTGAAGCTGAATATACATAGGTTCACCTGACAATTCGTATAAAATATTTCGAATTATACCCGATATTCTTGAGGAAATCTCTTAGAGTGCACTGATATTTTAGGCAGACTCAACAAATTCAAATTATGTTCCACAATCAAACAAAATAAATACAGCTTCGATTGTCTAAAATTTACCTAAAACCGTAGTAAAAACAGCCACCAAAGTTAGCTAAATCACATCTCTGATGTAGATGGTCTTTAAATCGGCCATGTCCCATAAGAATAGTTCACCTCAAATTGGGCTCCTTAATGAAGTTCTCAAGCCCATGAAAACCATAGGTCTTGCGAAGAGTAGTTCTTTATAGTTTTCTTCCCGTTGTTGAATGAAAAAGGAACCGTTGGTTCACGACCAATTAAAATTAATTGGGAACCGGCTTTGGCTAAACAGTCCGCGACCTCATTTCCAACGATGTCATAATAAGAGCAACCACATGGTCGTAACTTTATTGCTGTGGAACAAAGAAGGCTCATGAAATATTTGCATTCCTTGACGAGTTAAGAAATTTCTTAAAGAGTTAAGTCCAGCTTTACTGTCAGTACACACAAAAAATACTTTTGTCTTTAATAGCGAAATTCAAAGTATTCATTGAGTGTCAGCGCTATTAATTTCACCTGAAAAACAGTGCAATGTAAACCGAGACTACCGAAAAATCTCAGATCTGATCATTTATAGTGATTTCAAAACCAACACTGAGGTTAGAACGAGAGTCATCTGAAAAGAAGACTATGGACTTATTTAACTTGTTGAAAAAATCCTGCGAAATCCACAAATCTCTCGAAGGATAAGCGCAGTAATCTGTCATAAACCATATCGATTTCTGGTAAATATGAAGAATGCTTTTTAAGAATTTGTCTATGTCGCACAATAGAACTGAGCAAATTCCAACTCTGGCGAAATTCAGCAGAACAGGCTTTCACTAAAATAAAAGTGTGAATGGATGCCATAGCAAGAAGTGGAGTCGAGGGCATAGCCTCAGTGGCTCTACAAGAAAGATTTTGTAGACCATTAAGCTTGGCTAAAAAAACCTTCCGGCTAACCACTGACCACCACATATCGGAAGAATCATCGATTTACAAGCGTGCGTGATATGGTCGCATTTAGTAATTGTACCCCCTAAAAAGAGAAGGAACAGAGAGGTGAAGAGTATTCCTACGCCTAATAAAGATATTCAAATCAATTTTAGAAGATTTAACGTGCAGACCCTTCTCAACATACCATATATCACACAATAGTTAAGGCGTATATTGAGTTAAGTCGAACAAGACACTAAGATGTTTGCCTGAAACTTGAGCATAGATTCAATCCATATCATAATGGTGCGATCAATACCAAAATTGGGTACAGGCAGAAGTGTCGTAGCAAAATAAGTGTGATAGAAAGCTTCCGCAATATCCAGGAAATCCACAAGAAACTTCTTATTATTAAGAGATTTTTTAATTCTTGTTAAAAATTCATGGCGGGCGGTTTCAGGAGTTATCAACTCTGTAAGAATGTTGCATGTTACTGAGTAGAAAGATAATTAGAAAACGGCCTTAAATGAATTTGTCGACGATTCTTTCCAGAGCTTTAAGAAAAGTTGAGGACAGACTGAAAGGCTAAATGATTTATAGTGTCCGTATAATCGAGTGTTATAAGATAAAAAGCAAAGGAGGATCAAGTACAAAATATCACGAGTGATCAGCTTGTGAGCCAAATCCTAATAGGGTGTTGCAACAGAAGTCTTATATAGTGATCCCGTAATTATATGACATAATATTATAACATAATTTGAGTTTACAATATCACAACTAATTCCTTCTGTGTATTTAAGAAATAAGGCCAATCAACCTGTCGCTAAAAATTATTACGCTGTCTTTCAGTTTTCTAGCAGAATAGCTTAATTTTTTAAGTTCAGATTTCCAGATAGGCCCGAGTCTTTTGATTATAGGGGACACAAGTTTTCGAAGGCTATCGTTTAAGGTTAAACGAGATACACCGGTGATCAGACGTAAGAATAATATCCGTTCCTTCAGTCTAAAATTAAATCAATGATGGCATGGAGCATAAACTGATGTCAATCACCTCACGCCGAACAGAGTTAACAAAAGCAGACTCGCATCCAGTATTAAGAATTTTAAGCTCAGAAGACCTTATATAGTTAACTGGAGAAGAACCCTGTGGTTAATGATTATACTACCC
Organism: Tipula unca; assembly: GCA_951394425.1. NCBI lineage: Eukaryota > Metazoa > Arthropoda > Insecta > Diptera > Tipulidae > Tipula > Tipula unca. The sequence continues at coordinate 122,189,624 of OX596382.1, forward strand.
GAGATCGAGTGATGATTCTTAGAATCACAACCAAAAATCAAAGGGATATGCTTATGCTTACACCATGTCACAAGCTCATTCATCAGAGGGAGGAGGTGAGGAAGAGTCATTAGGCAAATAAACTGAAGCGATCACCAGTTTAGTGCAGCCGAGTTACACTCGTAGATAAGAGCTGGATTAATATTATTGCCAATAAAAATGCACGCTCGAGTGCTCGATTGAAGATTCTGCCATTAATTAAATTCAATCCACAGACAGCTCCATCAAGAAAGTACGATAGTTTCGGAATGACCTGCGATTCCTGAATTAGGCATACATATGTATGCATCACAGAAAGTAAGTATTTCCTTAATTACAATAAAACTGATTTACTATATGTTGCAAGTTGATCTATTTTATTCTAAGCATGGGCGACATTGGAAAGTCCAGCAAAAAGAGGAATAAAAGTTATCTACGGATCGGAGATAATTTTAAAAGAGATCTTTTACAGAACGTATTGCAACAACTAACCGGAACCAGTTATTCTCGAGAAAGATTTTTGGTCAAGCCCAGCTAATGTTGGTAGATTACACATGCGAACCAATTATTAACCACTGGTCTAAATGATGTTCATTTCGGAGATTGCCTTACAAAACCACTTGTAGGTTTCATCATTGTTGCCCCAGCAATTTTCACTGGGATATTAGCCATTCACATATCCTGAATTAAAATGGTGTCAGTAAACTGAAGCACCGAAGCCGAGTTGTAATCGTGTGTTTGGAATAAGAGGCATTTATGTAACCCTATGATATGAAACCTACAAAGGTAATATAAATAAGAATAATATATTCAAAAATTCTGCGTGCTTATGATATCCCAGTATTTTATGGAATAAACCAAAAATAATTCTCCATACGGATGAGGCAATTTGGTCAAAATAAGTTTCGATGCACTGCAAACAATTTGTATATATACGTACGACCACGATGTGATAGTGGAATAACCTTATATGTATAACAAACGAATCAATTACTGCATTAATAAAACAAAAACGAATTTTAATTTTGACGCCAAACCCCCATTTAACCCAAATTTTCACTCAAAATCAAGTAATTTATACTTGACATGCGAAATGAAGAAAAGAAATGCATTATTAAGACGAATATTGAGATGCGAATTTACAAGACAAAAATTTATGAACTCTATTTAGGTCAAATTGATTGTACGTACATATATACACTTGACGCTCGTATATTTTCACAAATAAAATTAAAATAACGTGCTACCCATATTTTATTTTTTTATATTTACGTAAAATTAAAAATCGACTCGATTTCTTATTTTTATTTAATTACAAAACTAATATATAGTTTTTTTGTTTTATTTAATTTATCATAAATATTAAAAACAATTGCGTGTTAACAACAAATTTTCATTATGAAAAAAAAAATAAAAAATGAAAACTATAAAATAGGACGCATCATGGACGCGTGTAGATATTGTAGGAAATTATAGGAAAGTGTGTGTATAGTGGAAAATCGCTTTGTGCTTTATGTTTTCTTAGTTAATCAAACTAATAAGACACATCCATGTATTTATATTCTATATCGATCGGCTGACCCAAATTAACCCTATAAAATATCTATCCATCGCAGTTAGGATTTTCTATAGACTTATGACTTTCACCAACAAGTGCGAGAATAACCCATCCATATTATTCCTTCTATGTAATTATAAGTCTATTCTCTAATACCTATATATGTAATATATATGTAATTGAACATAAAAAATATTTTATCTACTGTGCTTACGATTAAATAACATGACTTTCACCATGACTTTATGTTGGTTTATCTTCCATCAAACTTAATTTTAAAACGACTGTTCTTGCTAGTATGATTCAGATTTTGTGCTAACAGCTCTCTAAAACCTTTCAAGGATTTCAAATTTATAAGGAATTTTGCTGGAAAAGCGGTAGCATATTTCAATTTTTTTTCTATAGTAGTAGTAAATGAGTCACTTGAGCCCAAGGTTGTTTCTGCGACTTGTAATTTATTTTCGAGTAGTTGTATCAATTGGATCACCGCTTTCCTATTGTCTAATTCTATGTGATCAATTTTGATATTTTTTGGATTACTGACCTTGAAATCAGAATAAAAATGCACAATTTTTAAAAAACCGTGATGAATACGTGAATAATAAGACTGAATGGATTAGCAATATCAAATCTATCCAAAAATTGTATGTGTGTGCGCATACTAAATTGATTTGGCAAATATTTAGTAATTAAAATCGAATGATATACTCAAAATCGTACACCAATAATATTCTTTAAAGACAATGAAATGGTTTAATCCTACTGGTAACAAATATAAATTACACTTTTTATTACGATTAAATACCAAAATGGTATTAGGTTTTATAGAATTAACCCATTTGTTAATCCATCAAGAAATCACCAAGAAAAAACGAAATGAAAAACTTAATAACTCGAAAAGACAACAATTCCCAGGACAGACAATCTTCTTATCGTTATTTATGTTATATACTTTCTTTCCATTTTATTGATTAAATAATAAAATTGAACGTTGTATTTTGAAACAAATAAATGAAAAAAAAGAATCTTAATATAAAAGTGTCATTTCAAAGTCATTTTGAGTAAACGAATACAAAATAATGTGTTGTACACTCTTGCCAGTTCATGGCTGCAAGCAATACCAGATCAAAAAATCAGACAGTATGAAATTATGCTGTGGCTGTGACGCTTGAAACACCATCACTCCATAACTTACATATAAATAAAAACAAAATTAATTTCGATATGAACTTAAACAATTTTTCCTAGCACTCACGAGTTAAAACGAACAAAAAACTGTTCTGCATCAGTGCTAGACAATATTCCGTGTGTTTTACTATGTGAGTCTCAGTGACGATCAACTAAAATTTGTTAGGTAATTAGCTGATTTTTTAGTTGTCTTGCATCACTGTTATACAAAATTTTTCGTAAGTTTTACTACGTGTGTCCCCGCAAGATCTACTAAAATTTTATTTTATTAACTGTCTAGTAACATCGTGAAATGAATTGTGTGGGTACTAAATGAATGGTGTGGGCATTGGCCAACGTAACGGGTTCCGCCTGAACCCCAACTCATCTTCTACTATTTCTATACTATGGTTCATCTATACGCCGTACTAAATCTAGGAGTTATATCAGCCAGTTGCTAAAGTTCCCGGTGCTCTTCAAATTAGTCGCAACAACTGTTGCAAGTCTCCCACTAAACCCTTACCTGTTCTGTTCCAACATTCAGTACCAATTAATCTGTTGATATGCTTGGGGTTTGAAATAATAAGATTTATTGATCAGGTGAAAACAGATTTTCGATTATTTACGAAGAAGCAAATCGGAAGTAATAAAAATGTATAAATTTTAAAAATTGAGAAATATATTTACTGACATAATACGACAGGCCAATATATGCCCTCAATTCTCTTTTCAATAGGCGAATGTATGATTGGAGCCTCATGTATATTTGTAAGGCTGTCAAACGTTCGGTTTTCGAATGGGCTGCTCTCCTTTGGAAGAAATTGTCCCAAATTTCTACCATAAGCTACTCTTGAATGGTTGACTCTGGAATATTTATAACTGAGCAATTTGGACATTTTTAAATGGCATCCTCAAAGAAGCTTTGTTATTTGAAGTAATTCAAATTCTCAAAGAGAAATGCGAGATAAAAATTGAAATATTCTGGATTCATTTGACCTGTTAAGTATGACTTTCTCAACTTTGAGCATCGAAACTAAGAATTTTTTTTATTTCTTTAATGATTATAAGTATAACTGTGAAAGCCCTGAATTTTATTGAAATTTTAAGTATATCCTTTGTAACTTTGAGGGTACTTCGGAGTGTAAGGAGCATCGGAAATATTCGAGTAGGCCTCATTATGATCTTGCAAGGCTCGGTATACTTGTAAACATTTTTATTATTATTTATAATGTAGTCAAAACGACCAGTTTCTAAATATAACCTTGAACATAAATTTGCAGAAAATAAGTTTGACAGTTCAAATTTTAAAATACAGTACGCCTAAAAAATGCAAAACTGAAGAAAATTTTGTCTACTTTCCAATGCTGAAATTCTTTTTAATTTGTTTTGTTTTTTTATCGCGCCTTTTCATAAATGAAAAATTTGTTAAACGAGAAAAAAAACTGCTAACTTTGAGACGGTCAACGAACCTTCCTAAACTCCTTGTTCAGTTATTGCAGTTTGAATTTGCAAATGAATAAAGGGGAAGTTTCGAGACAGTCTCAAAGTTATCATTTTTTCTTGTTTAGCAAGTTTACTCAAAACCGCCATCAAAGACACAATAAATAAAACTGAATCGCGGTATTAGATAGTATACAAAATTACTTTCAGTTAAGCATCCCCTCCTAGTAAAGAGGACCATCTCAGTTTTATGTGTGGATTTTCAGTTAGTCCACAACTTCTAGCCATTTATAGAGAGCCGAGGCGGTCTTTCAAAGGTTTCTGGAACCATCCTGAAAATGGAAAGCATGCAAATTGCGCTGGCTTCCCCACATAAATCTGCTGGCGGAGGTCATACTTGGATGAGCTGACTCGATCCTGCATCTTAGCATTGGAACTGACCAGCAAGTGAGTGTGATCCCTCTACCCCCAAAACAATACCCGAGAAATCTTTTCCTATATCTAACAAGGTTACCATAGACTATTCCTTATATTCAAGAGATTTCTGAATATGACCAAAAAGGGTGAGATTCCTTTTACGGTGCACGTATTAAAATTTCGACTGCTTATCCGGGCTTTAATGTGAACTTTGATTTGAATCTCTATAAAAATTTGAGCAGACTATACGTTTTTGACGAATGGTCTTTAGGTGACGAAAGGCCATCAGAGTTCCCCATGAAAACTACAGCTGGAACACCATCAGGATTGAAAAGTTTGAAAAATTGCAGCTTAAAACGCAAGCTGAGATTTACAATCGTCGATCGCCTAGATTTTTGTACAAAATTCGTCGGAGACACGGAATAAATTTTCACAGATGATCAGCGAGCGCAGATCATTTTCTTCAAGAGCGCCCGAAAACGAAACTAATTCGTGGGAATTTTGGGCCGGCGGCATCATCTGTATATCTACGCTATTTATCTTCGAAAATGAGGTGTTGGTGAATGATAACTGAATGTATTTGCCCTGAATTGGACGAAATAGGCAAGGTCAGCGGGTAGTTTCAACAGAGTGATACCATTTGTCGGCAAACGCAAGAATAGATTTAATGAAAGACGAATTTAGATAAAATCAATCTCATACAAACATCTAGAACACTAGGTAGAATATAGGCTTTAATGTGAACTTTGATGAAAACCAGATTTATCTATGTCCCATAGGAGATATTAAATAAATTTAGGAAATTTACGGATTGTGATATTTGTACTTTGAGCTCGTTTCCCTAATAAATTAGTCTAACCAGATAAGGTTTGCCTCTGTTCTCGAATTACACGCAGCAGTACTAACAAAAGTAATCTTAACTGCTTTTGAAAACTCATGCCTTTTCATGCGTTCGGGGGTTCTGAACTTACAAAGTAGTGGCAGCAATTACACGTTGCTTGATCTTAATCGGATGATGAATGGCCAATGTCCAAAAATGATTTTATGATTTCATTTCTATCCAACTTTTGGTATCTCGTTTTTACCGTTTCTGGAAAACAACTAGGGGTTGTATGCCAATCAATTTAAGACCTATCCGGTTGCCTTTACCAGATGTAAAAGCAGTGTAAATTTTTCTGGTCCCTCTCGTTTGGTGTATTTCTAGGTGGCAAACTTCTGAATTAACTCTTAATGGCTAACTCGACAAGTAAAACCTGCAAAAAGCCACTACTAAAGCCACTGCTTATGGCAATTATTGGGGTCTTCACCTCAAAATTAAATTTTTCATCTACAAATCTTCGGCTTTATCTTTGTTGTCAGTTATATGGTGGCCGATTTTGAAGTTAACGCATGCTATACTGTCCTAATTATGGGCTTAAGTCCTCGAATAGTCTCGGTAAACACTGTACAATTTTTCAAGCTGATCTAATTGCACTCATACAAAGTACGGTTGAGGCATTTAATATTAGTGATTTATTGAAAAGAATATTCGAATAGTTAAGCTGTGTTTAATGACCCGCAATAATCCTTTGACTGGGCCAAATATTAATCTCCAAAGCGGAACTTTTTTTTGTTCCTATTTTTAACGAAACAAAAATAAATTAAACGACAAATATTTTCTTATAATCGAGCATATAGCACATTGTTTAAAGTTGTGACGCTTGAATTAAGAGGTACCCGATTCGAATTGTAAAAGAGTACAGGCTCCCAATTGAGCTATGCAATGTGCAAATGGTAAATAGAAAACGGATCTAGCCGTTCGTCTTATACAATTGGCTAGTTATGATTTACGCTTTAAGGATAAGGACGCTAAACGTAAACAACGAAACAGTTGAGCCTAGTGTGTAACCCAGAACACGTAGAGAAATTCTAAACATTTTTATGACTTAAATAAATTGAAGCTAACTTCATCCAGTTTTTATATAAAGTTCAGATCGGTTTCTCGTAATCGCAGGCTACATGATCGAAAAAATCGCTGTGTATTTTTGCTGACAATTGATTCTACCCTATTCCGATTCACCATACGTAGATCAACTTTAAAATCATTCATGTGGCTTCTATAGGTCCAGAAAACAGTCCGATGACTCCCGATAAATATAGTAGGTATCACAAAGATTAATGGTGAACTTTAATCTCTATGAAATCTTAATTGATAAGCCTGGACCATATGATCAACTAACTAAGTTATTTAACTACGTAGCCAAAAGTTGCAACTGTATTATTGTTTAATATTCTGATGGTGATTTTCAGTCCAGTAACTGACTGACACCTGGTGGACAAAATTTGAATCAAATAATTTCATTGTGAGGCTTAATTGTTTCTAGATTTGGATAGATATTTTTTGGTTTGTGTCTTTACTATTTATTTGTCACTTGTGCTGTCAATTTATTATTGATTTTAAGAGCAAAAAAAATTATCGATTTTGCCAAAATTTCAGATACTATATTATGTGCACTAAAGCCGACATGATACCAACAAAATCTAATTTTGTTGGTGTCACCTCGCTTTTCTCTTAATTTAAAATATGTCATCAATTATAACCTCTGACAGTACTATTACATTCTTATTATTAACACAAAAAATTAAAAATAGTTGTGTCAACTGACAACACAATTTTCTTTACGTATAAAAATGTTACATTCTGTCAGGTATATCTATAATGTTTATATTAATTATAATTAAAATGTAGTTAAAACTAATTTCAGTTTACGTCTGGGATAAACACGTGCCAAAACTTAAATTTTTGCTTGTGAAAGAAAGTGACAAACTTTTTCAATAATATGATTATACAACACATGTATGTATATAGTACAAACAAAAGGGTCGTGCCTCATCGACGTGATGATTTATATTCGACATAATAAGAAAATAAGTTTTTTTAGAGTAGGATGATGCTGCGGTGTCTGGCAGAGACTGGGGAATACATGTTTACAGTTGATTACGTATTAAACATATTTGTTATGTAAAAGAAAAACTTTCAAAAATTGTATTCAGAATCAGATAGACACCACGAATAATAGAAGGACGTGTCGAATTCAATAACAACGATCCCCATATGGCGAATATATTTTATATATATATATATATATATTCTAATAATTAATTTGAATTTTATATGACTTAGGTACTATATATTAAAGAGATTAAATCTGACAAATTGATGACAGTTTGTCAAAATAAATTAAAGAAAATTTGCTCATGATGATGTTAACTGCCGTAAAAAATAAACATTCGTCATGCTTATGAAAATTTCACATAAAATGAGATTCATTAAAAATTGTTTTTATTTGCCATCCTACACAAAATAAGTCGAAATGGTGTGATTTTTAAGATTTCAGCCATTGTGAAATGAGACAAACATATCAATTATCAACGAAAATCGGACACCAATTTTAATTAAAATGAATCATTAACACTTTCACAATTCAATGTCAGTGTTTTAGAAATTAAAATTAAAATAATAATTTCAGGAATTCACGAGTTACACTACCTAGTCCTAAATTTATACTACCTAGTCCTAAATTTTGAAAGTAAAATTTCGAAAATCGAAGTTAAAAGTTTTAAATTCCAAATAACCAAATTTATTTAAAATAATTTAAAAATTCCAGATACAAAAATCTAAATTTTTAATTATAAATCTGCCATATTTCCATATTTTATTCTTTGATAATTTTAAAATTTAAGTTCTTAATTATTATAAATAAAAATCTGTTTAAAACCAAAATTCTAACTATTAAAATTATGTTCTGAAAAAATATTAAAAATTATTGAAATTTTTTTAATTTTATCACCTTCATTAATTTTTGGCAATTGCAAATTACTAATTTTTAATCAAAAAAATTTTGTATTTTAAAATTATTTAAAAATATTGCAATTAGAATTTTTAGAACATAAATTTTACTTTACATTTTAAAAGTACAAATTATTTAAATTCAAAGATTTGTGAAATTTTTACAAAATAAATTAAAAATGGTAAATATTTGCAGTTACTGTAAAAAAAAATTTATAAAAATTAAAAATTTAAAATATTGAGAATACGAAATTTTTAGTTTGTTTAAATTTTAAATTAAAAATGATTAAGAAACAATCAGAAATTTCAGGATTTTTATTACTAAATTCTAAATTTTAACATAACTATTCGAAATTCTAAAATTTTAGATTTTTACAAGTTTTAAGATTCAATCACATTTACACAATTCAGTCCTTTCAGATGCCTAAAATTTTAAAAATTATTAAAATACTATTTTTAATTTTACTTGAATCATTAACACTTTCGATAACATTTTAATTGGTCTGGAAGGGTAGATAATCGTGTGAGTGTACGATCATATACACAATGATCCAGAAGATGGCGCCGTGAGCCACAATACGTTGATTAATTGGGGCGCAATAAGCAGTACACATAAATTTAAAACAAAAAATTAAAAATTCGGCCTAAATTTAAGTCTAAATTTAAAGTTTTTGATATTACAAGATTTAAAATTGATGAATTTCAATTTACAAATTATTACATGAAAGTTTTAGGAAATTAATTTTCACGAATTGGGTACCACTGAACTGAGTTTTCCAACTTTGAAACCTTTGAATGTAAACTTTTTAATTAATTTAGGTAATTCTAGATTGAAAAATATAAATTAACAAATTTTTTAAAATAATCGACGGTTTTAAAATTTTACTGACATTCTCAAAACTACAGATAACAACATTAGTACGGTTTTCCAATTGTCGACTGTTTGAGATTACAATTACCCTACAACGATCGTATTTTGTATTTTGTTTTTAAAATGTAACATTGATTTAAAAATTTCCTAAAATTTAAAAATCAAAAATTTTAATTTAAATTTGTAAAATATCGGAAATCATTGCTAAATTTAAAAAAAATATGTTCCATGTTCGAAATTTTAAATTCTCAATTCAAAATTGGTTGATCTTTAACAATTCAAATTCTTAATTTTTAATCCCATAATAGTTTAAGTTAGTAGACAAATTTTAAAATCTAGATCAAGAAGTCTTTTAAAAACCCATTAAAAATATATAAAACAAATTTTAAGTTCTAAAAATTCTCGGTACAAAATTACAAAATTTACAAATTATTAACATCAGTGGTTTAGAAATTTAAATTAAAATTAAAATGTGATGTTTTTGGCGAATTATAGAAATGTCAGTTTCAGAATGGTATTTAAAAAGTAATTCATGAATTGGGTATCGCTGATTTAAAATTGTAAATTTTGATACGTTTGAAAAAAAGTAAAATTTCTAAAATTCAACTAAAAAATTTTAGATTCCGAATCAAAAATGTATGTAAAATTATTTAAAAATTCCGTATTCACAAAAATCCCAGATTAAAAAATTAATTATGTTGGTTTACATTGTTTTTAATTATGAATTACACACAAATTTCGGATTTTCACTTATAGTTTTGAAATTTAAAATTTTAAAATTGAAGCTCTTGACCAACTTCTTAGTCGAAAATAAAACAAATTTCTCACTTTTAAAATTAATTTTCTATTGATGCTAAAATTATGTTAATTCTATCAATTTTATTAATTTTAACAATCTCAAATTCATTTTATTGCATTTAAAATTAGACTAAATTTTAAATAAAAAAATTGTATATTTCTGGTAATTGTCGTAAATGAATTTTATAAATTAAAATGAATATATAAAAGCATTTCTCACTTAAAAGTAGAATCAATAATTTTGCTGAAATTCGAGAATTTAAAATTTGATATTTAAAATATTGTTTTTAAAAGTTTAACTGCGGAATGTTTGAAAATTATATAAATTTTATTATTGAATTTTAAATTTCAAATAGATAAACAATAATTCAAAGCCCGGAATTCAAAATTCTAAAATTTTAGGTTCTAAATTTTTGTACTTGAGAATTTAAATAATTAATTTTGATTGTTGAAATTCTATAAATTTATAATTCAAAAATTATAATAAATAATTTTATAGCTGAAAGTTAATTTTTAATTTTGATTTTAGAAAATTACATCAACTTAAATATAATTTGACAAGTTTTAAAATTCATATATATTTAAGATTTACATAATCCTTTAATTTAAAATTTTTAAAGTATTAAGTTTGATTTAAAATGAATGATTTATACTTTCACAATTCATCTGTATTTCTATAACAATTAATTCATCATTTTCACGAATAAATTCATGAATAAGCTTACAAATTTTTTGATTTTGTTGTTGCCTTTGGTCTGATAGGGTAGATTGTGGAAGTGTACGATAAGGGTACACAAAACTTGATTTTTAAAAGCCGTTATCTCGACATCATTAGTTATAAATTCTTGAAATTTTATTGAACATTCTCAAAATTTCAGATAACTTGCGGTTTTCTAAATGTCAATTGTTTAAGATTAAAATTACCTAAAACCAACGGATTCACATTTTAATTTAAAATATAAAATTCTGACCCGTAAAACATAATCTTTTTCTTCATTTTAACTTCTCATTTAGAAATTTCCAGAAATAATTTGTTAAATATCGTAAATTATTAATTCCAAATTTTAAATAAATAATTCTAAAATTTGGAAACTCTTTTCTAAAATTCATAGTTCAAAATTTAGAATTGTATCATCAAAATTGAATGATTTTAGACATTTCAAATTCTTAATTTTTAATCCCAAAATATTTTAAATTAGTATAAGTTTTAAAAATTCCTAATGCAATATTTTTAAATTAAGGAATTTAATTTTTAAAGAATAAGGAATTTTGAAAGTTAAAATTTTGAATCGGAAAAGTTTAAATTTAAATTAAGAAGGAATTTAAAATTGCGAAATTCTAATATTTTTTATTTTAAAATTTAAAAGATCAAATTTAAATCTTTGTTTTTAAAATTATTAATTGAGGAGTTGGATATTTCAAAATTACATAGAATTGTTTTATGAACCCTTAATTACTTACATTTTAGAATTTTAAATTTTATAATAAGAATTCTAAAACCATATTCGAATTTAAAAGCTAAAATTTAGCTAAAAATTAAACTAAAATTTTTGAACGTTTCATAAATACAGATTAAATTTGGAAAAATTTAAAAATTTTCATAGGAATTCTGATAGAAAATTTAATTTTCATTTTATCTTCAGAATTTCTATCAGCAATTTTAAAACTTTTAATTATTAAAAAAAATTAATTATTAAAAAATTATAATTATAAATTTATAAGCACCAAAATTTAGAATCCAAAGTTTTTGAATATTATTTATGAATTCTGAACGGTTCATAAAACAATTCTATGTAATTTTTAAATATCAAACTCAGCAATTAAAATATTTTAAAACAATTATTTTAATACGATGTTTAAAATTTTAAAATTTCAGAAAACATTATGCCATATTTTAAATAAAAAATTTTACAAATTCGTAATTTTAAATTCAAATTATAACATTCGAATGCGAAATTTTAAATTTCAAAAATTCCATATTCTTTATTTTTAATCCCAAAGAATTGTATGTAACATATTTTAAAAATTATATTCCTTAATTTAAAAAAATTGCATTAGGAATTTTTAGAACCATATTTTTAAAATTGTAAAAATACGTTATCCAAAATTTTGAATGAATTTTTTAATAATGATTTAAATTTTTAAAATCCTTTATCACCAGGTATTTACCAGTTTTAATTTAAAATTTAGTCTAATTTGTAAATTGTTTAAATTAAAAACCAAGATTTTAAAATTTGTTTACTAATTTAACATATTCTGGGATTAAAATTTAAGAATTTGAAATGTTTAAGATCAGTCAATGTTGGCGTGAGAATTTAAAATTGAATTTTAAATCAAGAAAAACGAAAACGAAATCAAGAATTTCCAAATTTTACAATCATTTATTTAAAATTTTGTAACAATAATTTTAAATATTTTATAAATTAAATATTTGAATTCGTATTTTTGGTTTTCAAATAATTGGAAAATTTTAATTGAGAAGTGAATTGAAGATAAACATTAAAAACATAATGTAGGTTCTAGAATTTGAAGAAGGAAAAAACAATGATGATTTCAGAATTTATGTAATTTACATTCCAATTTTAGGATTATAAATTATAATTGAATTTGATAAATTGAATGAAGCTTCTCAAAATTTTAAACCTCAGACCACAAGAGGTACGAGTACCTAATTCGTAAAACTTAAATTTCTCAAGCTCTGATATAATAATTCGTAAACTGAAATTCAACATTTTTCAATCTCTGAATAGCAAAAAATTTTAAATAAATTTATGTGTACTGGTTTTGGCGCCTGAATTAATCAAAACATCTTGGCTCGCGGTGTTATTTTCTGGATCGATGTATATATGGTCGCACACTTTACAATCAACCCTACCAGGCCAAAAAATGTCAAAAAAAATTAAAATTTTGTTTATTTATTTATGAGATTATTCATGATAATTATTGAATTTAATGTTGTCATAAAATGGATGAATTGTCCACTTGTTAAAAATTAAAGAATACCGAAACATTTGGGAATCTGAGGCGACTGAATTGTGTAAATGTTAAATATAATATATATCAATTTTAAAACTTGTTAAATTATATTTATGTATTTGAGTTTCTAAAATGTTTTTAGATTAAATTTTTTGAATTTTTAAAATTGAAGTTCCACAGTTAAAATTTTTTTTAAATTTTAAATTCTGAAGTTTAATTTAGAATTCACAATTTAAGAATTTTGAATTCCAGATCATGAACTGCTTTTTTAAAATTTAAAATTCATATTCCGCAATTAAAACAAAATTTAAAAATTTTAGATTTTCAGGAAAATTGATGATGAAATTTAAACAAATTTAACATTTCAAATTATGAATGTTACAACTTAATATTTAGAAATTCATTTTAAAAAAAATTTGGTTATAAAATATTTTTAAACATTTTTATGTAATTCGAAATTTTTACTGAATTGTTTGTTGTTAATTAAATTTTATTTTGATTTTAATTTTTGAAAGTCGACAGTTTTAATTTGATATCAAGTTTAATTTATAAAAATTTCGGATCACTAAAGTTTTAAAAATTTAAAGTAAAATATATTTGCCATATTTTTTAAATTAGGAATTATAAATTTTAAAATTCAAAATTTCTTTGAATAAGAAAGAAATTAGAAATCTTGTTCAAATTTTTATTTTCATTTCAGAATTTCATCAAAAAATTTAAAACTTGCCAAATTATATTTGTATTTATGAAATATTCTAAAATTAAAATTAAAAATTAATTTTTAGCTATAAAATTAATTATTAAAAAATTATTATTATAAATTTATATAAGTTTAAAACAAAATATTTGAATATTTTGAATTTTTATTTTAAAATGTAAGTACTTAACAGTTCCATTTTTTTTTAAATTTTACAATAAAAAATCCTAATATCTTAGAATCTTAAAATCTATCTTAATTTAAATTATAAAATTCACGATTTAAAATTTTATATTTCTAAAATTTCATAATCTTATTTTAAACCCAAAGAATTTTAAGTTGCATATTTTAAAAAATTAAGCTCCTTAAGATCGAATTGGGATAGTTTTCTTAATCGAATTTCGAATCTCAAATCTGTAGAGTTCTTATCCGCAGTTCAAAGCTTAAATTTCGCACTGCCTTCCCAGTTGCTATATTGCACTCCGATTAATTTATTACAAACATTAATTTATATAGCATGTTTTTAAAAACTATGGAGCGTGTGATAATCATGTATATACTTTACTATCTTACAAAGATCACGTCGCCAAATAGTGACCAATATTCTAATTTCATTCTTATTCATAGAAATTATTTACAAAGAAACATCACAAAAAGTGTTTTGGGTTTTTTTCTTTTTATTAAATATTTTAATTCTTTAAAAATAGATTAAAATTTAAAATATGAATCAAAATGAAAATAAATATTTTAAGTTATTTTTATTTTTAAAATTGCTTTAGAGAATTTGGCATGAAATAATTTCGTACAATAAATTAATTGAGATTAGGGGGATGCTTTTTGCTGTATCATCATCATAATCTGTTTTCATTTTGAACGGATTTTAAATAAATAATTAGTTAGTAATCTAAAGTATGTCTGTATATATAGATAATCGTTTTAGTAGAGCTTAATACAGAAATTTAATTGTGTTACGATAATTACTATTCGTTTGTAAATTTTTAGAACGTGATCAACACACCTGTGCGGTCTAGTATACTTTTGGATGTGGCAAATTTGGAACTTTCTGCTTACGCTTAGAAATATGATTACCCTATATAAATGTTAATAAAATTTTACGATTTTATAAACAATAATTAGTTCGGCAAATAATTTTTACAAAATTAAAAATTACAAATTAATATTTAATTAAGTTTTGATTAACTTTTATATTTTTGACGAAAATTGAAAAACAGCTGCAGGAAGTTAGAATATTAAATTCTTAGCAGATTGTTTTTGCCGCTCGAACATACATTGCCACCCAATTGGTGATTTTGAATACAACAGGTTGTACAAAATATAATTGGAGGAAGAGTTGAAAATGTTAAATTATGTAAATTAATTTATTTTAAACGCACACGTTTCCAAATTACATTTTTGTATGTATTGCAAACATAACATTTACGTTTTGAAGAAATGTCCAAGATGACTAACTACATATATACGTTATCGCTTAAAATTAGAACGTTTATTGTTGTAAGAGAGCACTTTACAGACGTGAATTAACTTTTTCAAGAACAATCTGTGTGGTACACCAACACAAACTAATTATGTAATTAATTTATCAAATCTAGGAATATAACATGACAACCCCATGTCAAGCCAAGAATTTGTAGTTTTTCAGTTGAAACATATATCAAACAATTTCAAATTTTTTTAATATTATTTAATGTGAAGAAAATGCCAACCTTAAATATATAATTTAAATAAAAAATTAGTTTAAGTGTAGAAAGCTAAATTTCGATGTGATTCGTTTAATTTTCTAATTTTGGAAATTTGTCGCATGAAAATTCTACTTTTCTATAGACGCGAAAATAAGAATGTAGGCAATGATTCTTCTCTATTCGAGAAAGGGATGCGTTTTCTATTAGGAAAGCAGGACCATGGATTCATATAGATTGGACTGAATGAATCTGTCCGAATGTTTTTCATCTGAATCCATTATCCAACGTAGCCTAATTTTCGATTCGGACTAATAAAACGTTTCATCCATATTGAAGTTCCAGTTCTCGGAAATTTTGTGTATTTAACTAGGCGAGTAATACTGCAGCACACAACTCTGAGCGAGAAAAAAGTTTCTTCTTAAGTAACTTGACAAAGATACGCCGGCTATCGACTGTTATACTGCAAATATACAGCACCGCACCGTATGCGCACACTCGCTATAGCTACTTCAAATCCATGTAGTTGGATGATTATTGGTTAGTTGGAACTGAACAGATAGCGATCCGCCAGTACAGGTGTCCAAATTTTTTAAAAGTGACTGGTAATCCTCCCAAAATGATTACTGCTGACACTAGCCGAGTGGATCATAAATTCGTGTCAAGGCTACTCTTTCGGATATTGAGAAATAAGTAGAATTTGTTAGATGATAGATGCCAAAACTGGTTTATGAAATACGTCTCAATCAATTCTGTTGAAACGTCTTCGAGGATTTCATGGCAATGGCAACACCACTTTCTTAATTTTATGCCAGCCGACTGAAGAATGTTTGAAATTTGATTTTTCAGGTCAGTTGCCGCAACGATTGAATTTGTACCAGTAAGTGATCAATATAGAAATTTTTCTCAATCACACTGGCGGCCATATGTAAAGCACTTTCGAGCTAATTATATAGACTAAGCGCTACTCTAGAGGATGTGCAATACATTTCAGTATTCAGCTGGAATGTCGAGAGTGAGTTAATCGGAAAATTTCACCACATGACTACTTAGTTCAAAATTTTGGTCGACTTCATGAACTAGAATTTGCTAGTAAATCTTTTCAATATCGAAATGCTGACGATGCTGAATTAATAGGCGAGCATTCGGAAACGAATTAAAATGTTTGAAAAGTTACTTCTGACCATCATGATCTCATTGAGTGACTTTCCGCTAGAGGTTTCGGTGGAACCATCATAAACCATACGGAACTTTGTTGTGGAACTTCCCGGCTTTATTATACACATTGATGCGAGAAGTAGGAATTCCGCTTATTGAAGGATTTTTGATCGACCAACTCGCATGTGACCTAAAGCATTAGCATTGTTTATAGCGCTCGAACTAACATTGTCACCCAATTGGTGGTTTTCGGTGATCTATGAAGTTTTAGCAACGAATTTACTGTAACTCTATAGATATCCAAATTTCTATGTAATTCACTCAATTTCCAAATTTCCGAAAACGGCCCTAAAAATAATAAAATTCGCGTTTTCTGGACCCGTGTACTCGGACAGCGTAATATATTCTCTGCAAAAATTTGAATTTCGGTCGGAGCTTGAAGCGAAGAATGTAGTCAACGATTCCTCTCTTTTCTCTGTGAAATTGTTACAAAAATTAATTTCAGTCAGCTGATCACATATAGATTGGATTGAATGAATTTGTTCGGAATCATTTTTCGTGAAAACAGCTCGGCAGAGGTAGTCAAGTTCAAGTTCTCATAAATTTTGTGTGTTTAACTGGGCGAGCATAGTACTGAAGCATACAACTCTGGGCGAGATAAAGGTTTCATCTTAAATAGCCCGACAGAGATATAAACCGCACCATATGCGCGCTCGCTAGCATCTTCAAATCCATGTAGTTGGAATGGCACTAAATAGGTAGCAATGGATTGGAAATTTTAGGTGTGAAAATTTTTGGGAAATGACTGGTATGATTACAATTAACCAGTAGATCATAAATTCGAGCGATTTCTGAAAATATGGCTCAATTCGTGATGGCTACTCTTTCGGATATTGATAAAAAAGTTTAACTTGTCTTATGACGGATGCCAAAAAATTTACCAAAAATATTTCGACCAAATCGTTTTCCTGCATTTTGAAAAATGTCTCAGTCAATTTTGTTGGAACGTCTTCGATGATTTGAAGGCAATTGGAACACCATTTTCTTAATTTCATGCCAGCCGGCTGAAGAATGTTTAAAATTGTTTTTTCATCTCGGTTGCCGCAACCGTTGAATTTGTACCGGTCAGTAGATGATCAATATACAAGTTTTTGTCGATCACACTGGCGGCCACCGATAAATCACTTTCGTAATCTATACTTAGCGCTTAATATATTTTTGCCATGGGACCTAACGCTTTGTACTCATCAATAAAATTCGAATAACTGACGAAAAATTATGTCAATTACTGTAAACTTCTTTCCTAAAATTGGAGAATCGACATTTTGAATCATCCAATATCAATGAATCTGAAAATAGCAGTGTATACGACAAACCAAAAAATTCTGAATTATCAAAATTTGAAAATTCTGATAAAATTTCAAAATTCATAGCTGTCTTTTGAAATTTTTTGGATGTTTAGAAAATTGGTATTTTAAAATATATTCTTTCCTGTAAAATTCAAAATTTAATTTTCAGTCAAAACTGAAATTTACTATGATATTTTTGAAAATTATAAATTCAGAGTTACCGAATCGAATTTTGAAAATTTTTCAATATATAAAATTAATCAAAATTTCGATATACTTTAAGGAAATATGAATTTTTTGAACGAAATTTTACAATTTTAGATTAAAAATTCGGCTATGAAAATGTTTGAAAATGTGGATCTTTTGGAAATCTTATTTTCGTGGTTTAGAAATTTAAATCATGGGTATTTTAAAAAATTTTGGAAATTACAATTCGAATTTTGAAAATATTGTATATTTGGCACAAAATTGACAATTGAAAGCAAGATTGAGAGAATTTACGCCATAATTTCGAAATTCTTGACTATATGCTACGTTATCGAAGGTATACCAAATTTTGGTATCATAGAATTGGTTTGGAACGAAATGAACAATGTTAAAATTATGAGGAGTATTAGGTTTCACTCGAAAGTGCAGTAATTTGAAGAATATTTTGAGCGCCATTCACAACGGTTATAACTGGTTTGCGCCTAATAAAAAAATAAACGGTTCATCACCTCCGACATTAAATAAAACTATAATTTAGACCACATTTTTCTTAATTTAATTTTGAAAACTATATACATTCGTAACTTATTTATATTTCAAAAAAAAAATCGAGTTTTATATTGATTTGGCCTTCTCCCTTTCATCACACATGTGCGTATATATGTACATATACATGCGATGATCTGAACTCTCAATATATGTGTGCTAGATGTGTATGGTAAACTAAATATTAATCAAAACTATTAAGCAAGACCTGGTACTGCCTGTGGGTCGTCTATGGGTTAAACTGGAACAATCCAGCCAATATACAATAACGAAATAGGTAAAATGTTGAAAACATATACGCAATTATGTTGTTAAAAATTTATTTTAAAATTGAACTTAAAACCAATTGAGTGTAATTGAATAAAATGTTTGTCTTTATATAATTGCAATTTATAGTAATATTTGTATATGTGTATTCGACAATCTCATTGTTGACAATAATATGAAAGTTATGCGTGGCACTCACTGCATCAATTTTAATTAATGTTTCCAGTCAAAAATAATAAATACGCCAAAACAACATAA
Organism: Tipula unca; assembly: GCA_951394425.1. Taxonomy (NCBI): domain Eukaryota; kingdom Metazoa; phylum Arthropoda; class Insecta; order Diptera; family Tipulidae; genus Tipula; species Tipula unca. The sequence goes on from OX596382.1 coordinate 122,208,877, forward strand.
TTAATTTTTATAAATTATGAATATATATGTAGCTATACAAAACGATTAAAGACGTTTAGAATTTAGATTGATTATAAACTCAAAATTGGCAACAAAAAAACATATTGGGTTATTAAATTTGATGCCAAAAATTGGGTGGCATTGAAATATTCGAAATTGTTTGGTGTACAATTCGATTTTTCATCTACCTAAATAATTTAAACAAAATTTTCAACCTGCGAGTTTCCATTTAGTTGTGTGTTGTACGCCAAAAAAAACTGTATGTTGATTATAAAGGTGAACTTGAGATATTGATTGATAGTTTATTGTGATGACAGGACTACAGCATTTTATAGTGAAAATTTGAACCGAAAAATTTTCATAAAAAGCATCTAACTATAATGAGTTACTTGAAACAGGGCCCTACGCCTACATCTATAAATGTAATTGTAACATTTAACTGTATAGCGCCAATATTATCGTCAATTTTTCTAATTCATGATTAGTTATGCTATTAATCACTAGGTGGCTACCATATAGAAAAGTCGACGATTTAGCCGAAAATATATTGGCGTGAGCATTAATATCACTACCTACTTCATTTGTATATGAAACTAAACAGAGATTTCGAGAACTAAACAGTGATTATACGAATGTGCCAACAAAAGTGACACATTGGACAAAATGGTGTGATAAGATAAGACTGTCGTGGTAAAAAAGAAAGCTGTAACAAAAAAAATTAACAATTTTTTGTTTTTTACAACTTTGGATAGATCATAGCAAAGGGCATCTTTTGAAATTAACAGAAAAGCGGTATCTGAATTAGAAAATGTAAGCTTAGGAGGCGTTCAATAAAAATATGTTTCCAGCTGTAGTTTTTCCAATTAAGATTAATTATTATTAATTTTCAACAGAAGAGTTTCCAACAATGAATAGATGCCACAGAGGAAACAAGCATTAAGATAACCGAAAATGATATGTTGATGGGGTTGAACAAGTTAGGAGAACTGAAAGCAAACGAATTAGTGACGTTGGAAATTTGAATCCGAATAAATGTATTTGAATATCGTCGTAATGCGCTAAATAAATCATTCTGGAAGTTAAATAGAAATAAATTTGGCTGGAACCTATTAAGGATTCGAACTCAATGCAACAAAGAGCCCATGATGCCCATGAAGAGACCTTGGATTCTATCAAAATACGCACACGCGTTCTGTATCCTTAGCAAATTGGAGAAGTTTGAACCAAGGCATAGAGAGGATAGTAGATGCACAGGAATTGTCCTGGAATTAAACACATGAGATCTAATACAGTCAAAAGCAGGGCAGCTGCCGATGAGGTGTTGCTATCATCATCATCTTCAAGGAGTTTGTCGTTTACGGCATTACTGGCTAGTCCTATGCGATGGAGATGGGGACCCTTAAAACGGCCATGAACAGTAAGAATCGATACTAGTATTCTTAAGTTATCCTTGAGCGCACTAATAAAGTATTTCGCCTTACGGCAGACAACCCCTGGCAACCTGACAACCCTTTGACTGAAACCGAACTATAATCTAGCTCGAAGATAACGATGCGAGATTTAAGCATAAATTCAATCCATTTGATACCAAATAGGTAGATTCGATACCAAATTTGGTACAGGCATTAGTAATCGTATTGAATGATGTACTATCAACGGCTCCTGCAATATCCAGGAAAGTACCCACAAGAAACTCACTATTATCCTAGTTACAAGTTCATGTAGTGCAGTTTCACAGGATTTGCCAACTCTGTAAGCATGTTGCATATTACTGAGCGGAGCAATAATTAAATGGTGATCTCTGATGAATCTATCAACAATCGGGTCGGTATAGTCCGACTTGCCAAGTTTAGGAATAAAAATCACTCTGCTCTTGCTCCAAGATTGTGAAACAAAGGTAAAACCAATGCAAGCCTGGAACAGATGCAGTAAATGTTCCCTTATAAGGGAAAATCCATGCTGTAATTCAGCAAGACAAATACAATGAGGATACTCCAACGCAAGACCTTATGATTTTTTAATCTGCAAGCTAAATTCCAATCAGGAGTTTCAAAAATAACGTTAGTAGTTTCGACAATATTGTCAGAATATAGAGTGCTACATCCCGGGAAATGAGTAGAAAGAAGTAGATCACCTAGTTCCTTTTTAGAGGAGTAAGCTCACCATTGGGTTATAGTCGTAGGAAGCTGTCCCAGTCAGCCTAAAGATTAGTTCTCCTGGCTTTATTCTATGATTTGTTCCGAGTTTTCTGATTAATGATAAGTGGACACGAAATCTCGAAGGCAGTTGAAAGTGCTTTTGAGAGTGCAGAAGCCTACAACTCGATATCCACAGTAGAACAAATTTCGTTACGTGATTCAAGTATAAAATCAAGCTAAAGAGCGAATGAATCCCAATCGGTTAACTTCCTAATACGGTAAGATGGTCTTAAACGATGGTCTTTTAAGGTTGGTATTAAAATAAATACACCTATAATCAGGGGTGAGAAGGTCATTCGTCAATCCAAAGTTTAAAATTAACTCATTAATGGACAAACTAATGTCAATCAATGTTCACTGCGAGCTGAGATTAGAAAAGTTGGCTGACACCCAACATTGAGAATATCAAGTTCCGAGGAACTTATATAGTTAAACAGAGAAGCATTAGATACACAGCTATAGTATAACGCGTGCAAAATATGTTGCTTACATTTTGAAGGGCGCAAATAGTACTGCCCACATAGTCTGCACATAATTCTTTTTAACCACCTAAGGCTTTATGCCATCAAACAACAAACCGTTTCCAAACGATTATAGACGAAACAACAATCGTTTCCAAACGATTATAGACGAAAAAAAGTTCGCTCATAATAAAATTGATGATGCACCTATTTAACAGCAAATTTTTAGGATTTAATCCTCATATTTCGCATTATAGAAGAGAACATTCGCCGAATCGTCTGTATTTGCCAAGCGATCTATCAGTTAAAACAATGCACGACGATTTTTTAAAGAACAATCGTAAGGTCGTTCGTGATTGAAATGTGTCGTTTGCTACCCTAGGGCATGAGGAATGCGAAAAGTGGAAAACATATACTGGAAGAGCCAACGAATCCAGAATACAATATAAGCAAGGTGCTAATCTTTTTTGAACCGTAATTTATTCAGCAGATTTACAAAAAGTTATTATGCTGCCACGAATGCGGACATGTTCAAAATAGCAGTTTTTGTAAATATAGGCTCATCGTGTATAATGATAATTTTGCTCCTGTTGCGAAAAAACATAATGATCTGAAGTGTTCCAGTATTGTGGCTTGAAGCGTTATCTGGACGCACGAAGGATGAACTTATAAGTTCATTTATTTGGTAACTTCTGGTCAAATATCAGCTGAAGCGATTTAACTATCAAATATTTTGAGACAGGCCATACTTTTATGTCGGCTGACTCATTTCGTCATCTAGTTGAGCTGTCAATGAAAAGATCTAAAAACAAATTGTACGATTTTAATGGTTTTAGTCAATTAGCAGTTCTGCAAAATACGTTGAAGTGGACGAATTGGTGCTTGACTATTTTTATGAATGGCCTCAGTTTTGGATTAGTCTACCAAAATCAATTAATTAATGTGCTAGTTAGTATTTTATAGTTTTGTTGATCGAATCCAAAGGTGGTTTTTTATTTAGTTTTAGGTAAAAAAATGGTGAATTCTTACGGGACTCGATAGGTGTTTAGATTTTAGCAGTAGCCTTGGAAGATACAAATCACGACCACCACCCAAACTATTATCGTAAGTGATAAGAGAGCCCATATATTTGAACCTCGTCACTCCCTCATACGTGAAGTGCCCACTACTAAAACCTTGTGTGCCGCTTTTCTCATGACCAGAGATCATGTACTTTGTTTTGAACTCATTGACCTGCAGTCCAACAGAAGCTGATAACCCCACAAACGGATCAAGTATTTCTTTCATTCCGTTGCTATTCAGTCCAATCACGCATATGTCATCTGCATTTGCAAGCACCTGATTGCACTGACGATATTGGATGTTGCGCTGAGGTGTTTCAGATTTACGAATCATGTACCCCAACATGAGATTAAAGAGTATCGAGTCAAATGCACAAAATTGTCGAAAGCCTGTTCTCAACTTTAATACAGCATTGAGACTGCGTCAGTGTCATTCTACACAATCGTACCAATACCTAAGTATTCCAGCGCAGATCACAAACTCTCACGATTGATCTAGTCATGGGCCTGCCGGAAATTCGGGAACACCAGATTTACGGGGATGGAAGTTTCATAATATTTAGATAGAATCATCTGTAGCGAAACGACCTGATTAGCGACTGATCGATTCGGACGAAATCCTCCTTGACATTCATCCACCAAGCCCTTCGGTAAAGGGGTGATTGTATCCAATATAATGTAGGGCAGTAACTTGTATGCTGTGCAAAGGACCGCTATACCGCGATAATTCTCACACTTCAAGTGGTCTCCCTTCTTGAAGATAGGACAGAACGCGGCCACTTTCCATTCGTCGGGCATTACTTCGATTCGCCATACTAATCGAATAAGGTCGAAAATACAGTTAAACAACGTATCCCCTCTGAATATCAATAGCTCAATACACTCCATTCCAGGTGAGCGGTTTCGTTTTAGTCTCTGCATGGCCCTAGGATATTCCTCATGGGTTGGTTCCCCAATGCAAATCTCCATAGTCTGTATTTGGGGTGATTCAACTTCAGTCTATGATGCATGATAAACACCAAGCAGGTCGGTAAAGTGATGTTGACAAAGAGGTTTCCGGTCCCGAATGGCACTATCCAAATCATTATGGTGTCCGCTTCCTAGGATTTTTCCAAAAAAATTAGGAAAACCATGTAATCGAGATACATGAGGTAATACCAAACTTGGTTTTCCTAAACCCCCAACTTTTTCCAAAATTAAAATAATTCTTGAATAGCTTATAGACACCACGACATCTTGGAATATCTGTCATTATGGTGTTAGCTTCCTAGGGTTTTCCCATGAAAATTCGGAAGAATCATATTTGCCAAGGTCAAGCCAAGTCATTCTTTGATTAAAATGATAGCACATTAATACAGCAATACAGGCTCTAACGAAGATATAAAAATCATAGCTTCTCGAAGATGGCTTTTCGTGAATAGAATTGTTAAATCAATCGCAAATCAACAATTCGAAAATTTTATAAAATTAAAAATGCGACTTGATAAAGCTCTATACATTAAAATTTCACAGAATCGGCAGCAAGGCCTAATGTTTGAATACACATCTTTCTATGTTAGTCTTATTTTTCCAATTTTGTGTGAAAAACATAACATTCAATTTATATAATCACCGAGACATTATTTTATAGGGAAATTCTTAGACCTGAATTCTTTCCAATTCAATATGGATGGTGGTCTCCTTATAGCTCATCTATTGATGCATCAATCAAAATTCCACTGTGGGGCATCTCTGTATCTTGAACTGGCAATAAATGGGAGATTAGTGTGTCTGATTCACCGATCCCATCGCATACCGCATGCTGCGACACCATAGTTGAAATCAACAACGCTGTAAAGCCATCTGATATCATCTAACTGACGAGGGCTTTTAATTTATCACTTATGAACTTACGATGAAGAGGCGGAAATAATTCTTGAATAGCTTATAAACCCAATGACATCTTGGAATATATATCATTGTGGTGTCAGCTTCCTAGGATTACCCTAAGAAAATTCGGAAAAATCATATAACCATCACGAATGAGGTCATAGCAAACATGGTTGTCCTATAATCCCCTACTTTTTCCAAAATTGAAATATTTTTCTGCTTAGCTTAAATCCAATGACATCTTGAATAATAAGTCAATATGATGTTGGATTTCTAAAGAATTTTCAAGAAAATTTGAAAATTTATTTATTCGGCATATTCATGAGTTATATTCATTTGATCGGGTAAATTACTAGATTGATCGGTTTACCCGAACGTCTATATAGAATTGTGAATTTACTCCTAAAAAAAATTTTTTTTAGGACAGATTTAGGACAAAATTCACATGAGTTAATAATCAAAGCTGTTTGAAAAATGTTATTAAAAAAACTAAATCAAGTAATTTCCAAACACCACGATAACTACAGTGAAATTGCATTTCGCTCTCCAGTTCAGATTATAAAAACTATTTTCGACAAATTCGAAGCGATTATTCATATTTTACAAGTCTAAATATTAATTATAGGCCAAAAGTTTAAAGATTAACTATATAGCGAACAGATTAAATATCATTAGAAATCGTTTCACAGAATGAGTGTGCCCCAATAAACTTGCGCATGTTATGTGTGTGTGTGAACATCAAATCACATAAATTGAATGTAAACAAAAAAAAAAATTGTTGTAGGTCAGCGTCATGTTCTAATCACGTGAACTAAATTAAAAAAACGAAATCACAAAAATATTTTAAAATTTTCATTCTATGTCTTACATCTTCTATATTACAATCGCTCGCACAGTCGATGTTGTCTAAAAATACATTTTTTTATTCGATCGCGATTAGTCAAAATTCACGTGTTTAACTAGTGGACTACCGTTCGCATCATTAATTTGGTTCACACACAAATGTGATCTAGAAAATCACTGCATTATCTCATGATAGAGCGCGCGTTGATTCGGGAATCACTTCGTCGACTGTATAACTATTATGTATGGATTGTATATAAAAAAAATAATTGTTCTTATCATTTAAGTCGGGGTACGGTGTTATCAAAACATATGTTTAGAAATTGTTTTTATTTCTATATAATTAGATAAAATTGTTGTGACAAATCGGTTTCTTGATATCGGGCCCAAAAAAATTAGAAGCAAAACGTTCGTTCACTGTATATACAGTCACTTGACATCTTTATTATATATCGGCCTAGTTGTTTATATACGTATGTACGTATAGTTCAAGATAAACAATTTTTTGCGAATATTTTATCCATTTTGTTATTTGAGAATATTTAAAATAGACGCATGCGAAATCATGAACTTGACATTGAACATATGTATACTCAATTCATCAATAAATTATTTAGATTAGTTTAGTTATTGTTATATGTTTAGAATAAAACTAAAAGTGATATAGTATAGATTGGGGCAATGGTGGGTAATTGAATTAAATAAGAATATAAAAACTATATCAGACTCGCACATGCATGTGACACATGTGTGTTCTATAAAGATATGCGGCACGATACAAAGATTAAAAAGCGAAAACACACCAAGGCAATATGCCATTTAGAATAGATTGGTAATCAAATTAATAGACGCGTTATTGCGGGGCTATAAACTATTTATTGATGACAAATAATGTAATTTAGATATTTAGTAAATTGGTCTAACATGTGTCGATATTGTGGTGACCTATGACAGATTTAGTGTGCTGTATAGGTTAACATCTCAAATAGGTTACTAGCAGAATAAATATATCACATCACCATGGAAAGATTGGATCACTATATAGTATAAACACTAATGAACAACTGTTGGTGGTGCAAGTTAGTCAGAGTGAGAAAAACTCAATCTAAATTATGTCTTCTAAAGAACGATGTTCGATGAAACTAAGAACAAGACTGACTACAAATCACTTACAAGTCAACTGGAAGAATGGAAGAATGGCCAAGATCGAGATATATTCCGAGTCTCTATCTTATGGTATTTCGCTTTTCAGAGTTCAGGTACGACATCATTAAGAGGAATACGACAGCATTAATAAGAATACGTTATGGAACGTCTTGTCTTCTCTGGGCATACCATCAAAATTGGTTTCTTTGTGTCAGTTTTTAATGGATGAGGATGGTTCAATATGTAAGGTACAAATAGAAGGTTTAATTTCGGATGCCTTCGAGATAACATCTGCCTATATTAAAATCATCCCAGTTATTAGCGTTCACTGATGATATTTGCGTTCTGGGTCGCAACATCATCTCCCTGAAAGAAGTCCTCCTTCCGTTAGAAATGACAGCCCAACAAATTGGCCTTCAGATCAATCAAGCGAAGACCAAATACATGATGATTGCCAGAAGGCAGTCACGTTTGGATTTTATTTCTGGAGACACCCAGTATGAAAAAGTTGAAAAGTTCAAATATCTAGGATCCCTGATCAGTGAGCAAAACTCCGTTTCTGTCGACATCGCATCGGGGATTGCAGCAGGCTACCGAGCATTTTACGCCAACATTAAGGTCTTCAAGCCTCCCAACATATCGCGCAAAGTGCAACTGGCCAGTCATCATAATTCTCGGTCCCATTCAAGAGAGAGCCACCTATACAGGATGCGTATGAATAACGGGATCCGAAATTATCTCGATAAAGTTGACATCATCGGATTCATAAAATCACTAAGACTTAGATGGATCAAACACGTTCTTTGTGCGCAAAATCGGACCACCAAACAGGCCTTAGAGTTGGCACCAACGAAAGTGGATGGACGACGAGGGGGACCTGATAACACTCGGTCATCGTGCCTGGCGTTCTCTTGCAGTGGATCGAACTGTTTGGAGGAGCATCGTTGAGGCGGCAAAATCGCTCCATGGAGTGTAGCGCCAACGAAGAAGAAGAAAACAGTTCAGGTACCTCGGAAGCTTACTTGGCAAAAATATAACAAAACGAAACACATGCAAATAATATTTTGGAATATTATGGCGCTTCAATCCTATGAGCGTACTCTGTTTCAAAATGTTGGTAGTTAGACGAACAGTTTTTATTACCGCCAATGTGCGAAGGTGGTCTAGAATCAATACTGAAAATAACAGTAAATCTATAATAAATAATATGTCTTGGTATTGTGGGAACTGCTGCATTTGGCATGGCCAAGAGCAAGCAAAGTCAATCTTTGATTAAAAGAGTTGTAGTTGAGCAACGATTGGATTTATCAACGACTCCTACGACACTGGAGGATTCTATATAGTCACCGACTATATAGTTCTCAGTCGAAAGTTATCACACAGGTTTTAATTTCTGACTCAGCAGCATTATCAGTTTCAACATCAACGGCTAGTTCATTAACGGTGCGCCTATTCGATTCATCAGTTGGGAAGACCATCCGATATCTACGCAGTTAGAGCAACATATAGGCTATGTACATTAAAATTAATCAGCAGCATGGCCTATAGTGTTTGACTACACATCTTTTTGTGTTAGTCTGCCGGAAGAACAATTTATAACCGTATTGCACTCCACAGTTTGGGCGAATGGACTTTTGGTAAAAGAATGTAAACAAAATAATAATAATAAACAAAACACAGCATTCAATTTATATAATCACCGAGACATTATTTTACAGGGAAATTCTTAGCGCGAAGTTCTTTTGAATCCAATATGCGTGGTGGTATCCTTATAGCCGTCGTGCATCAATATCGAGTGAATTAATAGAATTACCAAATTTCACCATTTAGCATCTCTGTGTTAAACTGGCAATAAATGGGGGATCAATGTACGTCTGGATGTTTATGTTACGTATATACAGCGACACCATAGTTGGAATCAACAACGCTGCAAAGCCATTTGATATCAACTTACTTATGAGGGATTTTAATTTATCACTTGCCGCTTAATTAGTGCCTTGATACGGTATGACTTTTCATAGACACAGTTTTAGATCTAAATCTTAACCAAATCTGCAATCTACATAATAAACTGAATGGAATTCCGATTTTGATCTTCGCAAACGGTTTTAGTCTATTCAGAATTAATGAATCGACAGGTTAATGATAGTCATCACAAGATTGGGAGAACTGCCGCAAATACGGAGAGCCACTAGAATTACACCGATCTGCAAAGCCGAAGATATAGATAATGCAATGTTTCATGTTATAGGGACATATCATCGATATCTTGATGAGTTCACTATAGTACCATCATATAGAGATCGAAAATCATAAGCAAGTTGAAATAGTGAATATACGGATTTCAGTAAAGCTTTCGACTCTAACAGTCATTGCAAAGTACTGGAAAGCTTACACAACTCTGTTTTATGGTTTAAATCAAACTTGAACATACATTAAAATGGGAAATAAATCAAAACCTGTTAAAGCGACGACGGGGGTTCCATAGGGCTCTCACATTGGTGCTTGAATTATGCAAAGTATAGTTATCCAAGGTACACTCCAAGGTACTAATGTTCGAGGATGATTTTAAAATATATAAATCAGTTAAAATTATTAACGACACTTACCAACTACAAGAGGACGTCAATAGTATTGTGAAATGGTATTGTGCAATTCTAATTTAGTTAACTGATGTTCAAAGTAAATGTAAGATGATGTCGTTTCATCGATAGGAAAGTAATTCCTGTATAGCATGAAACTATCATATTAATGGCATTACTACAAAAAGTACCTAAATTCCATGCTCGGATTTATTACAAACGACAGAAACCAGGCTCACAAAGAGAAATGAAATTAAAATTACCTAAAGGATAGCGGCTTATGGTATTTTGCTCTCCAGAAGCCAGGGAAGCCTTACTCGGCAAAAATATAATACAGAGAAATGCAAGGAAGCATGCAAACATGTTTTTTTGGAATATCATGGCGCTTGAACCCTAGGAGTGCACTCTGGCGGAAAATGTCGATACTCAGACGAACAGTTTTTGTTGCCGATGTAGGAAGGTGGCCTAGAATCAATACTAGAAATGACAGTAAATCTATAAAATGTCTGTCTTTGGTAGTGTGGGGTATGCGTCCACGCAAACTGCTTCATTTGAAATGGTCAAGGACCTGCAAAGTATGACTACGGGGTTTAGACCATGCTATGTACTCGAATCAAGCAGCTTTATGTCTTTGATCTTTAAAATTTGATCATCTTTACCAATAAATCAGTATGTATACGTATATATGGCGGTTCTCTGCATCGGTTCATTTATGCTAATCTTCTTCAGATATAAATTATTGCAATTGTGAGACGCTCAGTAAGGTATCTAAACTAAATGTGGTGATCGCCGTATTTTCATTTTTGGTCTGCCTGAAATGGATATATAAAATCAATGAAGCTAGACTTTACATGAATGTAAGAGTCGTTAATTTGACCAGAGAAGATACATCAAATCATAATATTCCAGCATAAATGACATTGGAAAAAATCTATTTAATTTTATAAGCTGGTCTATTGCTTGAAAACATATGGACGAAGATAGTACAATGATGTAATTATCGTATATATATATAGTTAAATTAGATTGACAACACGTCGTGTGACATGAGATGGAATAGAGAAATTTTATGAAAATGTTCATCAGGCAATGACCTATTCTCATCCCATCCTAGGATCTTAAAAATCATCCCAAAATTCGATATATCAATTTAAAAATTTGTAGACAACGATTTTGCTTATATATTCGGCCGCATATACAAATGGTGGACACCATGGCAGGTTAAAAACATAAGAACCCATTTACGGCATTCTTGGTTTCTGAGGTTATGATTGGTTAAAATTCGAATTTAATATACTGAGCCATATTTATATGACTGTCTGAGCCGATAATGCCAATTAGTTACGATAACAATATGTAATCAAAAACGTTGTTTAAAAATTTGTAAAATGATCATATCAAATTTTAAGATGACTTTCAAAATTCTGGAGTGGGATAAGAATATAGTATTACCTGATGAACACTTTTAATTTTTCAGGGATGGAATTCTGGGATAACTTTACATACTTGAATATAAAGATAAGAATATTCGAAAGTATTTTGAGGTGTGAACCCTACGTTGTTATGAGAATTTTTCTAAACGATATACTTAAATCGTTGCAGTCCATCGTCCTATGGCATTAGATAGTATGATACTAATACGAATAATCAACAATTATGATTTAAGCAAATCAGTATTGAATCTTGCGTTGATTAAATTTAGTTTTTCGATCATATCGTTTATTCTGGTCCTATATATGTTACATATACATAAAATCCAAAGTCATTGTAAAATGTAACTTCCATCGAACATAACAAGTTTCATTTTAATTGGTCAAGAAATGACATTCGACCCAACGATAAATTGAATCTACCTTATATAGGTTGTACGATAAATTGTAATAGGTTAAACTGATCGCAACACAACCATCGCTGGACTTTAAAATTTGTTGGAATAATTGACGTAATCATCATTAGAATTTTTATATTTGATTGTTAATTTGGACGGTTTTGTCCAGCTCCGTAAAAAGCAGTTATTGTTTGTTGATCTCCGGACATCTATAAATATATAATTGAAGTTTGAGGGTCCCCAGTTTCTCATTGAATTTTTAACTTTACACAAATGTAATATTGTGCAACTATGATAGGTATGGCAGCCACAGGTTAACCATAAACTTAATTCTTAGATTTCTAAGATGGAAAGCTTTATTTTAATCGAAAACAATGCTTACTAAAACAAATCGAAAACTCGGCTGAGAACATATTCAACATTTTTCGAAATAGATAAATACATAAATTGTAATTAGCTATTTAGACATTTCTAACAGATTTCGAAAATTCTTAAATTTCTATTAAGCGTTTCAAACTGATCTAACTCCCACCTGAGACTATCACTAAAGGTCAAATATATTGTTCCAAAAATCTTTCAACAATTTACTTCTAAAGTACAAAATCAATTCTTCATCATTTTAATCAAAACTTATACATAAAAATTCTGATTAATAAACGTCTTATAAGGGCTTATATCTGTGTTTGTTATGATTAATTGAAATGAAATAAAAATTTTCCAAGAACAATGAGAGTGCTTTTTGTTCAACACACTAATCCGATTAAAAGAAAAATTCTAGAAATCAAATTAATTTTCCATCAACCATATGTCGATTGATGAATATTATGTACATACAATGAAATCAGAAATAAAAATACGTGCGGCATCAAACATGCCGATTGCGGACCAAATTTTATACATTCCAAAACGCGTTTTTCAAATATATAAAGTTTGGTGCGCTTTATGGGCTGGCGGAGTCATTGATCTATATGTCTTCAAAAACGATGATGGTCAAAATGTTACTGTCAATGGTGAACGGTATAGGGACATGATTAGAAATTTTTTCGTACCTCGATTGGCTGGCATTAATCTTGCTGACATGTGGTTCCAACAGGACGGAGCCGTATGTCACACGAAAGAATAATTTCGCGTAATGGTCCAATTAATTGGCCACCAAGATCGTGTGACTTAACCTCATTGGATTATTTTCTTTCGGGTTATGTTAAGTCACTTGTCTAAGTCGATAAACCAGAGACAATTGAACATTTCGTTTCATTTCATTTAATTTATCGCTTTGAATCGAAGAAGCTGTTCCCAGGAGATCGTACCTTTAACAACTCCAACGCGGACTTACAATTTTTCAGAATATAACTACTATACCGATATGCTGAGCCAGGTTGCCCTGTTACCGTCTCTGCCATCGAGGAGGCGCATACTCGTCTACTTTTTAACTAGCATTTTAAAAATATAATTTACTTAAGATGAAAATCTTGTGTACTATTCTTTTGTCTATCTACCGCCAATGACGATATCGCAAAACTTCTTAAAGAGTTGAGGTTGATTGGCAGCATTAGAGTTAGTTTACTTGCTGGCCACTCAACTCTTGAGTCATTTATTAGTTGCTCTCTAGCTTCTTGAGCTAGATCACAGTCATAGAGGATGTGTTCTATTGTATCCTCGCCCTGTCCACATTCACAGGTGCTTGAGTCCGCTAGACTCAGTCGGTGCATATAGGAGGCCATTCTACCATGTCCCGTTAACATTTGGGTGAACCATACGCTTAGAGGAATAACTATATGTTATTCTGCCATCCACTGAGAGCGACCATCTGTCTTGCCATATTGCTATTGACGCTTTTCTCGTTTTCCTCTTGAACAAGCCTATGAGGTTCAGCCGAATTTGATCGCCTTCTATTATTACGGTTCCGTAGCTCACATTTTGTCTTTTCCTTAACTTGTAGTTGGAAATTTTCTCATTTAAGAGTATATCAATATAGGAATCATGCCGGCCAAGACAGGAACGGCGTCCGTTGACACCGTTCTGTACGCCTTGGTAATTCCGAGCAAGATACTTCTTTGGGCACTAACTAGTGTACGCCGATGGTGGCAGTTCATTCGGACTGCCATGCCGCGCACGCGTATGTTAATGAAGATACCACTAGGCCTTCATATATTATTGATAGCGTCCGTTGCTTGAGGCCCCAGTTCTCTTTAGCAACTCGTCTTAGCACAGCGAAACCCTTCTTACTATTTTCTGTGACTCTTTTGACATGTGAAGTTTTCTTTGGCCATTTACGGAAACCAATGGTGGTCTCCTGAATACTTTGTCTTGAAGAGACAATTGAACACCTGAAAATCAACATTCGAAGAGTTATTGGCGAAATACGGCCGCAAATGCTGCGAAATGTTTGTGAAAATTGGTGTTCCAGATTGCGCCTTGTACGCGCCAGCATATTATTTATTTTATTAATGTCATCAAATTTTCTATCCAATAAAGCCCGTTTCATTGATATTAAAAATATATTTCTTTGTTTTATTATGATTTAACTCTATAAAAACCACAATATTTTGAACGATATATAGAAGAGTTTGAGTACAATTTGATAAAAAAAAAATTGCGCTGGGATTGAATTACTCAAAATAGTTTGTTGAAATCTATAACAAACGAGTGGACTAAATTGTATATTTTGAGTGAAATTTTTTCAGTGAAATTTAAATTAACAAATTTGAGTGTAATTTAGATTGAGTGGAATTTTTAAGCAACCTTTAATTTTAATTCTAAAATCGATTTGATTGAAAGTTTGATTGATAAAATAATATAACTTTTGTGTTTGATTGCTATTTAGCTTAAGTAAATATTAAGCTAGAAATTTAGCACAACCGGAGATTTACAACAGGACATTAATACAACAGGACATTAATATGTAAATTCAGTTTGACCCTTTATTCAATACAAGAGCTTATATAAACTGCCAATAGCAAATACTGGTTTCATTAATTTCATTCTCTAATCGAATTATAGCTCAAACTTCATATTTGAATAAAGTTTATTAACATTAATTTTCATTTTCTCCATTAATTTGACAAAAGTTTGAATACAATTCGAATACAGTTCAGTTCGTTCAAACTTATCTCAAAATCTATTTTAATTGGACTCTTATTCAAATTGATAATTTTACACGCATCAGATCTCCTGATTCGATTCCATTTCAATTACATTCAAATTCATGTCAAACCCAATTTAATTCCAATTCAATTTTTGCACAATTTATATTATTTTAGTTCATAATCACTGCAAGTCTACCACTAACAAAATTTGATTGTAATCATCCCCAAATTCGATTTCTTACCAATTCCATTCAAATTCATGTCAAATCGATATTAATCTCGAGATTAGTTCTGTACAATTTATATTCTTTTAAATCCTAATATTAATAGAAAATTTAATTGGAGTTATGTATAAATTAAATCCTGTGAATTATGTAAGAAATTTAATTAAATGTCATGATCGTAAATAGCTTATGTGATTGCGGAAAAATTTCGATCGTTTTTGAAATGTTGCATAGAGGTTGGTAGATATTTAAATTATCTACCCATACTCATCAGCTAGTCTAAACACTAAATAAGTGTAAACGTACCTTATCTGCCCACACGTATAAAAAAAAATTCAAAAATCCATAGATTTTATAGGGAAACTAAGAACTTAAAATACCGGAAAATGATGGCATTACATTTTCGACATCCGGCATGTTCCCAACGATGGTTGGAAAACCTTTTTATTATAATTTATTATTTTATAACGATTTTCAGATTTCGTTTTATTTCAAAGGCACCTTCACATTTGACTGGTTTTTTTCGATTGTGTACTATTTCGTCTTTTTTTGCAAAATAATATTTCTCGTGCGATTATTAATTAAACAGACAAGCAATCAAAAAACACACAACTCAAAATAAAGTATGTGCACATGACAGTAGATTTTTGATACATGACATCCGAATACAATTTGTTCAATATAAACTGGTGTTTCTTGTATTGGGTATAAATATATTTTCTTGATGCGCCACAAATAAATGTTATTGACTGACTATATGAACCTTTTCGATTATCCTTTCAGTGTTATTTATCCTTCTTTTGTAATATATTTTCAAGATAAGCACAGGAAATGTTTGTTTTTCATCGTCTAGACTCTAAACCAAATATTCCTAAAGTTTCTTAACCGAGCAATTTTCTTCACTAACACAGCAGTGTGAGTTTGATATTTTTCCAAGATTTACTACTTCCAACAAAAATGTTTATGTTGTGCGTTATTTTTCTTATTAAAAACAAAAATGTTAGCTTCTTATTACCGGTTTCGAATATATATTTATGTATGAATGATGTCTAAAAATATGTACACGCGCCGCGAGCACACAAAAATAATCAATTTGCAGCCAACATCTCATTATTTAAAAATATATATAGTTGGTTTTTGCTATTCTTAAAGAATTTTATACGGGAAGGATACGATATCTGGATAACCGTTTAGAAAGCGACAAATAAGAGTGTCCATAACAATAGAGATGTGTCTTGATTATATTCAGTTATCATAACCTGTTCTAGCTTTAATCCAACGGTCAGCAAAACACACACAAGAATTTGGTTATGGGTAAACCAAGAACTATTCAGGCACATTCTTGACAAGGTTCCAACGTACCACGAGTTTTCAGCGACCTACATAGTCCACCAAGGTCCCGCCGAATAACCAATACCACATCAACGAATATTCTTTAAGTAAGCAAAAAACTCAATATATATGACCAGGACGAACCCACACGGGCAGACTCATTCATCTCATTGAAAATATCATAGGGGATGAAAATAAAAATTAGCGCGTTGCATGACGTAAACAAAATAATATACCAAAAACAAATTAAATATAATAACTAAAAAAACGCCCTATTTTGTTTATAACAGGATTGAATAGGCCCGTTATAATTACATAAATAAAATTATTACAATTATTTACAATTACTTCTGTGAAGCAACGTTTACCTCAAAATGAGATGAAATTCTATTGCATAGTCCAAAAAGGTTTAAGAACTTTCTTTAACTCTGACTTTTTGATTTAAGATCGACATGATACAAAATCATTTCTTACCAAAAATAAACATTTATTTTTCGAGGCTTCTCAAAATGTATTTAAAATCAAAATTGGGTGTATCACTCCAGCCTCAAAATGTATTAGTCCAAGATAAATACAGGGTCAAAACAGTTGCCAATCGACTAATTAGCTAGCGAACTTCTAACTTTACTTTTTTGGCGTATAATTAATTATTATGACCTATAAAGAAAACGCCCTAATTTTTTTTTGTTAATTTTTTATTTTTATATCTGGAATTGAATTTAACCCCGTTGTAAATCATTTCTGTATAGTTTTAGCAAAGTTTACTCAAATTACAAAAATAGAGTCAAATAAGACCGTATAATGATAATCTACAAAAAGGTTTGAGTGATATCGTTTCTTCGAGGGAATGGTTAGGTTATCGGTACTATCTGTCTTACTTTAAGTTTAAGGATATCTAAAATTTACCTATTAAAGCCCCTGTTCAGCTTCAAAAGGCATAAATGGCATTACACTTGAAAGACTTCTGTATCAACACTGTTTATATTTTAATTGACAATAGTTTTTCAAGCCGATTAATTTTGGTGATACGAACCATCATTCCAGTGATCATCCCATTTGGTTTATATCCAAAATTAAATAGGTCCGTTATCAATTACTTCTGTGCAGCCACGTCAAAATGAGATGAAATTCTATTGCATAGTCCAAAAATGTTTAAGTACTTTTTATAACTCTGATATTTAGATTTAAGATCGACAAGACACAAAATCAAATGATTTTGTTACTTACAAAAAATAAATATTTATTTTTCTAGGCTTCTCAATATGTAGTAGTCCAAAACAATTGCCTATCGACTAATAAGCTAGCGAACTTCTAACTTTACTATTTCGGCGTATAATTGATTGTTATGAAAAAAACGCCCTGATTTTGTTTTTGTTAATTTTTTATTTTTATATCTGGAATTGAATTCAACCCCGTTGTCAATCATTCCTGTATAGTTTTAGCAGAGTTTACTCACAAACAGGGTCGTAATGATAATTATAATCTACAACAAGTTTTGGGTGATATCGTTTCTTTGAGGGAATGGTTAGGTTATCTCGTATTATCTGCCTTACTTTAAGTTTAAGGTTATCTAAAATTCACCTATTAAAGCCCCTGTTAGGTTTCAAAAAGCATAAATTGCAATACACTTGAAAGACGTCTGCATCAAGGCCGCCTTTTACATTTCTGGTGATATAAACCATCATCCCAGTGACCTACAAAGTCCATTAAGGTTCAAGTCAAGCTAAATCATTGGCCCCTTTTAATCAATACCACATCCACGAATATACTTTAATTAAGCAAACGACTAAATATAACCAGTGACCCACACAAGGCAGTTTCAGTCATCTCATCGAAAATATCATAGGGGGGTGAAAATAAAAATTAGGGGGTTTCATGACGTAAAAAATATAATATACCAAAAATAAATTAAATGATTTTAACAAGAGTCTTAAATATGAATATTTGTTTTATATTTTTATGGCACAAATTCCCCGTCATTAATTTTCATAATAACTAAAAAAACGCCCTATTTTGTTTATCAATTACTTATGTGCAGCAACGTTTACCTCAAATTCCGATGAGATTCTATTGCATAGTCCAAAAAGGTATAAGTACTTTTTTTAACTCTGACTTTTATGATCTACATGAGTTACTAATCGTCTAATTAGCTAGCGAATTTCTAACTTTACTTACTCATTTTTGGCGTATAATTGAATATTATGAAAAAAACGCCCTAATTTTTTGTTTGTTAATTTTTCATTTTTATATCTGAAATTGAATTCAACCCCGTTGCCAATCATTCCTGTATAGTTTTAGCAAAGTTTACTCAAAAATAGGGCAAAATAGGATCGTATAATGATAATCTACAAAAAGTTTTGGGTGATATCGTTTCTTCGAGGGAATGGTTAGGTTATCTGGTATTATCTGTCTTACTTTAAGTTTAAGGTTATCTAAAATGTACCTATTAAAACCCCTGGCATAAATTGCAATACACTTGAAAGACTTCTGCGTCAACGCCGTTTACATTTAAATTGATAACACGAACCCAAAAAAAAAAAATAATAATAATAATTTGTTTATTAATTTACTAATAATTTAAAAAATATATATATATTTAATCGATATTTTTGGAAATATGTATACAATACGTACACACACAAATACATTTTTTATTGTTGCATTTTTGATAAGAAGAATTAAGTGTATTGTACTTGTACATGACAACAACTTAATTTGGCCATGACTTTGACATCGAAATTCAATGTTAAATATTTAACGACACTCATCACTTTATGAATAAAATTATCAGATTTATAATGTGGATGAGTTATCATTTATGTTGTATATACATACATAAGACAGATGAAATAGAGTAAATAAGCTGTACGCGCGCGATTTTCGATGATTAAAAGTCACTGACCTGTTAATAGTATATGAGACATGCTATATACTCCATGCTTACATAATATTGGCCAAACCCTGTTATCGTTATCATTTTGTAATACATATACATATATGTATATGTATATAGATGTATATGTATATATAAAAATTTATAATGCACATGCATTCCGAGCGGCGCACGCTTCACCTACATGTGAAAATATCACAAAAATATTTGATCAAATTTTTATTTTTTATAACTTATATACATTTATATAATAAACAACAAAAGCTCAAGTTTATATAAGATAAGAAACATAACAAACATACAACAACAAAATAAAAATATGACAACATCAATATTATATATAATATATATTGTATTTACAGTGCGTATATAAAAGTGCGAAAAGATTTTTTTTTTTTTGATTCATTCTAAATCTCTTACCCATTGGCAATTTTATAATTTTGGACGTGCGTTTTATACGATTTTAGTTTGATAGTTAGTTTGAGTTTCTATTACGAACACAAACGATTCAAGCTGAAGTTTGTGATCGATTTCTCTTGGACTATTTTGTGATACCTATACGATATGGAAAAATTAAAAGTAAAAAAAAAAAAATTAATAAAACTCGATCAGTAAAGTATAGTTATAGTTCTCAAAATAATAATTTTAATTTAAAGTTACTGTAATTTTTATTATTTAATGTATATGATATCTAGATAGTATCCACCTAATATGTACTACACTACCAACAATCAATTAACATAACATTCGTCTAAAATATTCTATATATGTATGTATGTACGTCAGATATATGATTACAAACGATGATATGACAAATCAGTATTTAGATTCGAGTTATTTGTTTTATCAACGAATCTAATCGAATATTTAAAATCACTTCAAATAAAATATATTGACATAGAATGAAATTTATTTGTTGATGTATGTCATATATGCATATAGACATATGTACATATATATACGGGGGTTATGTTTGTCACGTAGGCAAAATTTTAAATTTATTGTCTGGAATAATAATAATAAACAGTATTAAAGGCCATTGCTGGCCCCTTACTTCCTGTCTGGAATAGATATCGAAAATGGCATAATAAATTTATTAACTCAATCAAAAATTGTACTGCTGATAAAACAGTTCCAAAAATACCCATCCTCAAAATTTTCTGAACATTGGAAAAAATCTGTAGTTTTTCAAAAAAATTCCAAATTACAACGTCTCTGATTTCATAACCATCAATTCCATAGGGTTTACAGGAATTACAAATTCAATAGGAGCGGGTAAATAAAAAACAAAAATAATAAAATTGGTTTGCAAGGGTCCTGCCATCCTAGAGAGCATCAAATTTTAAACTGAATGCCTACAAAAAACTGAAAAAAGAAGTCCGTGAAGTTTTTACTAAAAGGTTTAGTAAAACTTTTCGTAAAAAATTATGGCTTCTTATAATTGAAAGAAGAACCATGAAAGTGAGTTATGGCCGTACAGTCTCGAGATCAGAGATCTTATGAAGATCTTCAATATTGTATATGAAGTAAGATTTCATCGAGTTCGCTAGCTCGGTTACGTTCTGCATGCTGATCTGGAACGAATTGTGCAGTGATCTCTGAAAGGTGAACCAACATATGGTAGGCGCAGAAGTCGCTGCAGACGTCGATGGCTCCATGGTGTACAAAATGAATTGGCTTCTTCAGATTGTCTAAGACAGTATATAAAGACCATGCTCAGGATCGAAACCGTTGGAGCCAAATTGTTGATACATTACGGGGCCAGTAATGGCCTTTAAAAACTGTTATTATTGAAACCGCCCTTCAAAGATTCATGATGTCATAAGCTGTTCGAAAAGCTACTCGAGAAGAATCTTAGGCTTTGCTAAAGTTGTCTCCGCGAGAGACAAAAGAGGGACCAGTATGTGTCGGATTTGTAACTGAAAGCATCATAGGTTAGTGCGTATTACGAATGAGCCTCATCGTTAAATCTTATGCCAAACACAGTCTTAGCCGTTGAGTTAATCATTGGTACTCTACCATCTTGCATATAAAAGGTTTAATTAAAATTCAACCATTAATGGTGGCTTTAATACATCGCAGCGGGTTCGAACTTCGAAAGTGGTCATCAAATGATCAACAACCATTCGACAAAGTATAGCAGCGAGTTTTTACGAGCATCGCTCATTATTTTTGAACTAACTTTGTATGAATTTGTAAAAGCACTTGGCTTACATTGATTTCAAGTGGTGCGGGCAAATATTTTATCCTCACAACTGTTTCGACTGTTATGGGTAGTCGAACTCTCATGGGATGTGTTGGTTTCAGTAGCAATATCAAAAAGTGGTCATCGTCATATCAAGATGGATTTGCAGGATAACAGAATCAGAATCTCAAACCAGTATCCAACCGATGGCCATTTTGCAAAATTAATCAATTGAGTATTATTCTAGATGAGGGTATAGAGTTCAACAATGATCACTACAAGAACAGAAACAGCATCAAATTCCGATGGAATATATAGGGACGCCGTCTTCTTAAAAAATTATTTTAGGGTCACGGTTGGTTTGTTTTCATGCCTATAATCCACTTGGAATTGTGTCTTATTTCACAATAAGCACATTCACCGCTTCAAAAGATTCACGGCACGAATAGATATGGTTCAACATCTTGATAATGATTATGTTAGCCACTCCGTCAGTTCGAGCCGAAGGCATTTCATCATTTCAATTGGCATTTCTTCATCAACAATGTAAAAGAACTGCCAATCACGAGATCGCCGCATTTCTGGTTTAGAACGATACTACATGAAACTATATTCCTCCGGCTTCGCCCCATTTCGGTGGCCTATCTGATGTAGGGATGAAATTGATAAAACATCATTTACGTCGAATTTATGGATGAAACCTTCCTATAATCATCGAAAAATTAACTAAATTACTCTATGGCAAATCTAATCATGCTTCAATTCGAGGCCACTCTCTTTATTGATTGAATGCGAGTCTTGGTGTTACACTAAGTCATTTCCCCAGCGAATAAGCGACGATCTGGCCGTCGATAACTATGTCATAGTCTTGATAAAAAAAACGTGAAGTGCTCATCTACAAAATGGTTAGTTGGTAGAATCATCGAAACCCACCCGGGTTCCGATGGCGTGGGCCAAGCCGTAACCGTAAAATGCCAAAATTCGATCTTCAAACGAACAGTCGTAAAACTTTAATTTCTCGAACTGAAAAGGTTACCCAGTCCTAACTTGTTCCAAGAACAAATGGTCGAAACAAATCGAAACCAAAGTATAGTGACAAGGTAAATAATCTGCATGGATTGAAACACCAAAATTCATGTTCTCCGGTAGGACATAATGACAGATGAAAACACGTTACCTTAAAAAAAACATTCTTCTATCTGAAAAAGATGAATTATGCTGTTCTTGGCATAAGTTTCTATACAATTGATTCTTAATAATATAACATTTAGTTAAACATAGAATTCTGTGGAGCTGATAGAAATTTTGCCAATTGGCCATATAGTTGATGCGATATAATGGACTTCCCCAACATGAAAAAATATCGCCTATATTTTAGCGGATCGTCAGGGTCTTACAAAATAGTTCATTAATTCCAATTCCTAGAGTTACTTCCAAACATAAGTGGGAACATTATCCACCACATAACTGTAGAATCTGGTAATACCAATATCACTAAGGAGATTTCGGAACGTAATCACGAATCCTTAATAATGTTGACACCACATAGGACTATAGGAAACAAACGTTTTATTTCCAAAATGTAAACAAAATTTTGATATATAAAAACACTCTTATCCGGTTTACGTGTTCTGTAAAACATCATTCAATAACGAGATTCTAAATTCTTAGTTCTTTCCTAGTAATTGTGTGGTTTTGGGTCACAAACACTTTTGGGTCTTTTAAAAAGCCAAACTGATCAACTATGTTTGCTCAGTTCTTTCTTCCAGTGAGTTTATAAACCAGAAGACATAGATAACTACAGGGATACAACCATTACTGATTATAGTACATGAGTATTTACCCCACACCTCGAGCCCGACGACATTCAGCAAGCATTTAAAGGTTATGGAGAAGGATGTGGGCCGCATGGTATTCCTGCTTCATTTTTGAAAAATTCTGCAATATTGGCCATTTCGCACTAAGTATGCTATTAAATCAATCATTACAATTGGCACAATTGGCAACATTTACCCAGAAATGGAAAACAACCAGAGTAAAGCCCATAATCAAAAGTAGAACTAGAAGTGATATTTCATGCTTCATAGGTATTACATCTATAGTATCATACCAAAATTATTTGACCTGATGATATAGTATGCAAGTCATTCAGAGATTTAGTAATTTAGTACCACGGTATGTGTCACAGAACCAACCTGGATTTTTGCCAATCGACCAACCTTATCGAATTTACCAGCTATTCGAATAAAGAAATAGAGAGCCACAAACAAGTTGACGTAATCTGCACCGACTTTGCAAAAGCCATCAATTCTATCAATCACTGTAAGCATTTTTCGATTATTTCGAGAGTGGCAACACTTACGTCATTCGTGTTATGACAGACAATTAGTTTAATGTTTGACATTTACAAAATGGGTCACTTTACGCTTGAACAAACAAAATTAAACGAAACGAAATATTGAAAACTTACTTTCAAAGTGGTGAGTCTTCTTCCCAAACTGTAAGAAAAATGTACGTGAAAAATTCAGAAGAAATGGAATGCCCACAATGCAAGTTAAGGATAAATTTGTGAAGCGAGTTCGTGAAACTGGAGTTTTATTGAATAAACAAACTGATGCATGTGAATTTACAGAATGTGTCTGAGCATCCATCAACATCAACTAGCCAACAATTTGGCGAAATCTCTAGGATCAGCTCCCCAAAAGTTTATGTTTTACCAAATTGGCTATTTGGTAGAATACGATTTACTCGTATGAACCAAGTTATGAAACCCCGATCCGCTAAATATTGGGCGTCTTATACAAGTAATATCACTAATACAAACGCAAAACACCAATTTCGTAATAGTTTCACAAAAAATTCACATACGTTGAAGAGAGTTTTAGGGCAGATAACTAGTTATTACTTAAAAAAGTTGTCCAGAATAAAACAAGTAACTGAAATTTTAAAAAAATGTTTAGGAGCAGCTAGAATTTAAAAGAATTTGCAAGGAAGAGGGAAACAAATTGGTTTTACGTGCAAATAAAAAGTAGGCAACATTACTACCAAAAATAATAAATTTAACAGTTTTTAATAATTAGAGGATTTTCCGAGATCCAAAAATTTGAAGGTCAAGATTTTAAAATTCAGGCCGCCCCAAGCAATTGTAAGTCATAATTGTAAATATATCAAAATACAAGACAAGTCAGTTTAAAATGAAGATTTGCGGCGTGAATATCAATGAGTACCACGCTTGTTGACATTGGACGAAAGACATAGTGGACCAATACCATATCAATTCAACTCAATTATTTTCGAAAAGAATTGATTGGGGGAGTGAACTTTGTAGCTGGAATAAATAGGAATTGATGAAGGATAAGAATTTTGCTCGATCTTTAATAAGACGAGAGAATAAAATGCTTACTAAACTTAAATCAGCAAGTTTTAGACTATTTTGTTGAAAGCTCATTTTGATTGTTAGTAAGGTAGGGTGGGTTTAGGTGTTGTATGAGTAGCACTCTTCAGGTTGGAATAATTCTTACTGTATATAAAATGCGAATCAATTTCTACGTACATGTACCAAATTCGATGTTTTCAAAATTCAAACTCGAATTCTAAATTCTACACGCAAAATTATGTCAAAAATCAAATATCGATACGAATTTTTGATAGTATTGATTGAACTATTTATTCGACATAGTAAAACTATAGATTAACTAAAACTTCTATAGATTAAAAATTATTTTCAGATTTTCAATTTAAATATTTTATTCGGTGAATTCTAAACCAATCATTTCTATCGACTTTCCGTTTCGCTCTGGCTACACCAACAAAATTTGTTAAAATCAAAAACGTAGTTAAATACAACAACAAATGTAGGGCAGAGTTTAATTCACATTTAATTTCAAAAATTATTTTTTATATTCCAAATCGCGAGAGATCATCAAATCAGTTTAGTTTGCTGTACACTGAAGCATCCAAACGATTAAATAATCGAAAGATTTTATTTTAGCTACAGGATTTTTCAAGTACATATATACGAAACGATGTCATTCAATAAAGTAAATATAAACCAAACCTTTAACACTTCGCATTCATATGCGTATATATAGCCATCATCAATCGTTTTAAAATATGTATACAGGCAAAATCATCTAACACTCACCTGAAAAGAAAAATGTATAATTAGAACAAAATATAAGAGTTAATTATTGTTTGGATGCGGGTCTTGGAATAGATTCAGGAAATTTCGTCATTACGTCTAATCATAATACCAAAACCAGCATTACCCTCTCTCTCATAATTTGATTGTATCCCCTGTGTTTTCTGTTATGACTACTAATGGTTTGAGTATTAGCTGATCATTTCAAAATCGCGACTTCAACTATGTTCCGAAAAAATATATCTGCTAGGTTACAACTGACATTAGTGAAAATACGCAACATATAATTGATAAACAGTGCCAAAATAGATTGCTTGTGGTACAGTGTCGACAGCTTTTAAAAAGCTAAACATGAAATTTATCGAAGACTCAATGAGCCAGGTGTTAAACCAATAAATCGAATTGGATTTTCAATACTACCTTTGAGTATATATAAATAGAGAAATCATGAGCAATTACAATGTTACCTCAATAGATAGCGTTACATACACGATTTTGAATATTTTTTTAATTTTTTGTTCATAGTATATTTAGGTTGCAATGTATCGAACTTTACAGTAAGATTTTTTGCTGAAATATTTTGTTTTTTTTTATCACACAGACAGGACCCGATTTTGATTTTAAAATCTTTGGAAATTTAACTTCGGAACTATCTAGGATTTTCGAAATATACATTTAAATGTACGTTCTTGTAGAAAAATATAACAAGTAGTTAATTAAATGAAGTTTGCAAGTGAAACGATTTCACGCATATTCCAATGTTTATAGGTTTTTCAGATCAAATTGAATGAATCTTTTATAAATTAACAGAAACCTTTTTCAAATAAAACGAGACCATTTCTAAATAGAATGAAACCGTTTTATATTGGAATGAAACTTTATTCAATTAGAATGATACTAATTACAAATCCAATGAAACCTTTTATATTAAGTTGATCGCCTTTGAATCTAACACTTGAGATTTATGAAGATTAATCTGTAATAAACAGTAACATAGCTGTTTTCAATAATTTAAAATTCGACAAAATTAATTTTTAATTAGTATTAACAATACAAGATTAATCCTTATCGATCTGATATAGGAGGACTCATCTTTTCATTTGTTTTTCGCTATTTGCAGATTTTCAGTTGCTGATGGTTTTTACCATAAAAATGTATAAACACCAAGACTTTTTCATAATTAAAAACACAATAAAACTGTTGTCTATTGTAATTTTGATTATTTTGTTATCATTGTTTTTGTTTTTGCAACTTGAATTGTTTACAAAATGCAGGGGACAATTTTCAAAATTTTTCGGGCAAAACGAGCTAACCGATAGAGATAAAATTCAGCAAGAATGATGAAAACGGGATTCTAAAATAATTTTCACATAATTATGAAGTTCTGGAATATGGCCAATTAGGAAGGAACTTTGTTATTTCTTAACCGATTCTGACGGCGCTTAGCATGTACGATGCAAGTGGAATTCTAAAATTACTTTTACAAGTTCTGGAATATGGCCAGTTAGAAAGAACTTTGTTAACCGGTTATAATAGAATTCTTAACCGGTTATAATGAAATTCGGCATGTTCGAAAGTACTCAGGTGTTTCATAAAAGATTTCACATCGTCTTCATCGTAATCGGTTAATAAATAGCCAAGTTCCTTCATGATTTTCTTTATTCCACATCTTCTGCTAAATATCATTTTAGAAACCCATTTTCATTTCACATTTCGAATTTCATCATAATCGGTTATGAAATAACCAAGTTCCTTTTTGACTGCCCATATTCAAGAACTCCATGTGAAAATCATTTAGATTCCTTTTGGCAGTGCACATTTCGAATTTCCCAAAAATCAACTAAGAAATTGCACTGCTCTTTAGTGTTTGGTGATATTCCAGAACTTCATGTATACAAATTATATTATTTAATTATTATAATCCCAATTTCATCGTACATGATGAATTTCATCATAATCGGGTAAGAAATTACCCAGTTCCTTCATCGACTTATTGCAAAAATTATCTATAAAACCGTACCGATCGGTAAGTGTTAAACATAAAGGTTCATTATGAAACTCGAAGAGTCCGTAGATGGCACTGAATTCACACTACCCCAATTCTGTTCTCTCGTTGAACCCAATAAATTTCTGGCCATTGCTTTTATTTTTGAAAAGGCTTATTCAATTGGGTTCAACGTTCAACATGGAAGAGTACGGCGGTAGGAACCTTAAACCGTTTCCTGAGGTTTCTATTATATCCTTGATCTGCGCAGTTTTGTGGATTTGTGCGTCATCCATTACAAAATAGAACTCAGTCCATTAATTTTGCAGCGAGTTCTTCAATAAATTTGCAAAATTTATTTGAATTAGAGTTTGAATTATAGAGGTAGAGGAGTTTGATTTATTTTGGAACGGGTAATGCCCAAATCTATAAAACTGCGCATTTCATGAATAAAATAAAAACCGCAGGAAGTCATTTAAGGTTTCTAGTATCTACCACCGTACTCTTTCATGTTGAACTCAATTGAAAAAACCTTTTATAGACCGTGTTTATAATAAGAAAGTTAAGCGAAGTCGGCTTGGTTGGACATTCCAGGTAAAAAGAAAAAGAGGCTCTTTTATTAGAATAAAAAACATGTACCCGTCTTAATTGTTTAGTAAGTTTCCTTATTTCAAATCACTGTCATTAAAATTATATTTCTTGATATTTTCATTATATTACTGCTTGCTGCGCTTCGTTGGAACTTGGAACTTGCAAATATATAGAGATCGATTCTGGAATAATAAAATGCATGCTGTTTTCTTATTTACCTGCTTTCTAAATGAATTTATTTCGAAAAGGTTTGGTATATCCTACTCATCAAACGACATTTCGAAAGCGTCATCTATTAAAACGAAACTCTAGCTATAGTCATCTATTAAAAATGTACATATTTATACATAATTAAAATAATCATTTGCATTAAACGCTGTAGTTTAAGAGGTCATAGGATTTCTCAAGTGTGCCCAAATACCCTTTCCCTAGTACATACCTTTTAGAATTAGGCTGGGGTTACATTTGATATGAATTCTTACGAAAATTTCTGTTTATGAATTTGTACGAAATCATCAAAAGTAAACTAAAAGCTCGTCTAATTCGAACGAACCCTCTGAATTTGAACTGAATTTCAATAGCAACAAAATATTTTGTTTTTTGATCAGTTGTCGTTTGAATTATCGGAACACTTTTGGCAGACGTCTCCGATTCAAAATCGACTATGTACTGTGCATTATGAAAAAGGGCTAATTTCTAATTTTAAAAGCTATGCCCTTTTTCGAGGGAGACATGACTGCAAAGGCTAGCCAAATTATTTACAGTAAAAAATGGATTATATATATTAAAAATGCATTATGCATATTTTTTTTAATAAAATCGAAATTAATTTGTTGTAAATATTTCGATTGATAAAATCTGCGCAGATCTCAAAACAAAGTTTTACTACATACATACAGTGCCAACAGTTCCACCATTCTAATCTTCACCAAAATTCTGAAGTGTTGTTCATTATAACAGATTTGAGGCTTTAAACTCTTGCAGATTTGTGTATATAATTTTGTTTCTTAAATACAAAATATGTATGTTATTCAACCAGCGCAATTTACTCAAATATTCCTAACGAAATTTTGGTTTCGATGCAACGCAATCGCTCACCTTAGACGGAATAAAAAATTGGTACATAATAAAAAAATATTAATAAAAACTGAAATAAAAGCAAAATTTAAAAAACAAAAGATAAACAATTTGTTTGTGTGTTTGTACCTTTGTAAGGTTATTTTGGTTTTGTTTTTTTCGTTTCATTCTATGTACAATTCTATAGTCGATTGTCGCGCTCTACAATTCGAGCGAGGTAACATTGTAACTTTTATTTTATTATGGTAATCACTCTATATATAAATACACAAAGATACTACGTACACAGTCAACACAAAAATGGTTTTGAATACATGGCATTATTGTTGTAAATGGTTCAAAAATATGGGCCCATTTTACCATTAACAACAACAATGCTATATGTATTTAGTATCATTTGGATGTACGAGGTATTGAAAATCTAATACTATTTTTTGGTTATTGTGTTTAACACCAGGCTCATTGAATCTTCGCTATAAATTGGATTTGTAATGTTTTAAAAGCGATCGATGCTGTACTTTTTTTGACATTTATTTTATTTTCACCTGTTTTTCAATTATCTGGAACAACAAAACAATTCGAATATAAAATTTAGCATAGTTTTTTGTTCGGAGACCAAAGCGAAGACGCGATTTCGGAATGAAATTCTAATTCAATCAAAAACCAAATTTAAAAATTAATTAATTCTCAAACTGTGTC
This sequence comes from Tipula unca, assembly GCA_951394425.1. Taxonomy (NCBI): domain Eukaryota; kingdom Metazoa; phylum Arthropoda; class Insecta; order Diptera; family Tipulidae; genus Tipula; species Tipula unca. Next base: position 122,239,077 of record OX596382.1, read on the forward strand.
TGAACCAAACGTCAACCAGCACATAGATATTAAGAAAATATTTTTTTTTAAATCAAACTGTTGTGTTTAAAACTTAGAATTCATTGTCACGAAATATCTCTTTTTAACATAGTTCCAGAAATTCGCAAAATGTGATTATTTGTTCCGTTCAAATTGGCAATATTCTAGAATTTTTGCCAAAAATCAGTTTAGAATCCCATTAAATATTTCATCAATAATCAGTCAGAATTTTAGAATCATTTCAGCTGAATCATTTTAGAATTTTAGTTGCATCCAACACATCGAGTTTCATCGTAATATGTCAAGGCCTACTTCCGTTCGTATTGGCCATATTCCAGAATTTATCCAAATTTTATAATCCCATTTCATTTCAATTTAGTTGGAGTTTCATCATAATCAGACAAGGAATGTCCTAGTAACGTCCCAGTTGGTCAAATTCCAGAACTTCATTTCCATTCAATGTAACGAGTTTCGCCATAGTCGGTTAAGAAATTCCAGTTGGCCAGAAATATCAAACAAATCATTTTAGAATCCCATTTCCATACAACATACTGAGTTTCAACTTAATCGAGCAAGGAATGGCCAAGTTCCATTCATTCCAGTTGGCTGTAATCCATAACTTTATCAATTTTTATATTGGTGTTAATGTATCTTATTCGTATAGGAGATAATGATTAAGAACAATGGCCGTTGCTATTTACGCCGGCCGAGTCAAAATTCAATACAACATCGATTGAGGTTTGCATATTACATGATGTCGAGTGAAACGAAGGTACGGTACCATGGCAATGGGCCCAACCAAAAACACGTGTGTTTTTTTAACGTAAGTTTTTAGAATACAGCTACTGGCCTGAAATATACAGTGGAGACACGATTTCGAAGTGAATACTAATTTTAGTTTGGCCGAATAAAATGCGCCTTATAACTCCCCTATAGTTATTTCGGTAGGTATTTGCTGGTGAGGAATTATGCGGGGGATAAAAAGCTACATGTTTTACTTTTTTATCCCATCGGACTTACATATATGCATATGTATATGTATAAACTATAAATCGACCAGATAAGATTTGTTTATGGACGTGTTCAATTCTCATAGTAATAATCTTTTTTGGAATAATTTTGACGTAAGTCAAATAATTTGAGCTCCATTTTTTGCGTTAAGTTCATTTGCTATCCGAATTCTGTAATAATATTGACTTTGTTTATATAAAATATTAGGTGAACAGTATGAAATCGGAAAATTTGGCTGGAACGTGTTGGAGACTGGAAATGTTGATTGGCGCCAAATTATGATTGTATTGTTCGGCTAGACTGAGCGCTGAGGAACAATCTCTCAATATATTCCGACATATAGCGCAAGCCCCTCGTGGGATAATTATCTAGTTTTGTCTATTTACTAAAATCCATAAACGAAATAAAAAGCATTGACAATAAAAATTAAAATAAGTCTAATCATCTTATCTACCTAAACAAAAGCGTTTCTGTAATCCTGAGCTGTGTACCAATGCGAGGTCGAAATGAGGAATCGAATCAGTGCAATAAAAATTCACAGTACGGTGAAACACACAGAGAAACTCAGTGTCGATAGTGTGGTTGGAAAAATGGCGGTCGAGAGATCACCCATTTCAACAGCATTGAACCGCAACAAGCGAGTTCGAACTGATGACAACGAGGCCGTGCAGGATGGATCTCAGCAATCCACTACACAGCCTGTAGGCGCTGAGTCAGTCGATGCACTAAAAGAGGCTGTGAAGGCATTAGAATTGGAGATCAGACAGATCTCCAAGATTAACATTAGGGAAAGCGCAAAAATGCAAGATTGCCTAAATGCCATTATAGACGCAGGCCATTTGATGAGCTTTGAACGATCAGAAATAGTGGAAACACTTAAATCTGAAAAAAAGGTCTCGTACGTGCAGACTTTAAAAAATGCGGTGCCTCAGGTCCCTGTCCTAATAGCAGGGATAAAACGAAAGAACCAGTGGCAACCATCAAAGGTTGTCACTACCAAAGCCATGGCTGGTAGAGCAACTTTCTTTCCCAAATAGTGAGGAGGTTAAAAATAAACTGCAGGAAATTATAAACACAGCAGTGGCTAACGTTTCGGTTAGAAAGGTTACAAACATCAAGGATGGCGTTCTAATCGAAACAGGAAGAAACGAAGATCTGAATTTCTTCCTAGCCAGTAAGGACTTTTCGAATGCTGGGCTGGTAGGGAATGACAGGACCGAAAAGATCGAAGCAATTGAAGAAGCTTTAATAAAACAAAACTCTGATTCTATTAAGATTGAGGACTTGAAACGAAGTTTTATGACTGGGCCATAAGAGGCTAATCCTCATCAAAAACCGTCGTGTATATCTAGGCTGGTCCTCATGTAGAGTGTCAGAATTCGTTAGATTGACAAAATGCACATTGCCAAGTTTTGTAAAGAACAACATTTTACGTTTGTGGCTACTGCGGCGACAGTGGGCATGACCAAAACTCATGCACAAAAACGGAAGACGCTAAATGCGCTTCAAACAGGGCGTTTGTACCTCATACAAAACGACTTTAAACCTAATGATGAAGAGAACTGTCTATGACAGTTAAAACTAAAAATAATGGCCGATTGAAGTTCGCCCAACTGAATATGCAAAATGCTCTGGATGCAAGATCCATACGCGGTTAAAGGGGTTATAGGTGGAATGACCACGTCCACAAGAATAATCATTGGAAACAATGAAAATATTAAAGCAGCAATTAGCATCCTCAACAACAATCTTGAGGTTCTTAAAATTTCACAGTACTGCGACACACACTGTGCGTGTGTAGAGATGAGAACTAACTTAGGAAGTTTCTATCTGGTCAGTATTTACTTCCAATATTCAGATGATCCAGTGAAATATGTGAATAAACATGATAAAATCATGGATTGTCTAAAAGGCCATCCCATTATCATTATTGGCGACTTCAAGCTACATCCAAACTTTAGCGCAATAAGGGCACAAACTAGGTAGCCAAGTACATATTCTCACAATGAGGAGTCGAATATTGATCTCACTCTCATGACGGGCGGTCGTTAAAAAAATTGTAAGTTGGTCCGTCCATGAAAGTTGCACATCAAGTGACCACAGAGCTATTGTCTCGATCTCGGGTTCGGAAAATACACTTAGTCTGATTGCCTAGCATTAAAGAAAGTTCCTCGGTATGCTTTAAGGCATGCCAATTGGGAATGTTTCTACGGCGAACTAAGTAGCATCTGGCAAAGCCTGGCAAAAGACCTGAAGATATCGATCAATAGCGATATCGATCTAGTTGAACAAATAATATCAAGTTCAGATATCAAAGTCTGTAGCGTTACTATACCTCGTAAACGTACTCGTAAATCAAAATTTTCTTTGATGTCTCCGGACTTAACCGAATCAAGAAAAGTGGTTCGTATGTTGTGCAAGTTATAGCAAAGAGACAAAAAATCCGAAACTCGGGAAAGCAAAAGGCTTAACTATGTGGTACACCGAAAGGCGTATTTTAAAAGTATGAGAGACAAAAGTCAAATGAGCTTAAAAGAGTTCATCACAGAACATGGTAATGCTGGACCGGGGGGCTTTGTCTATAAGTTTAGCTCAGGTAAATTGAAAATGGATGAGGTACTAAGTACCCTGATGAGTGGTAGTGGACAAACAAAAATCTGTTTGGAGGACACAACAAAATACTTGCTTAATACCTTACTACCCGACGACTCTAAGGAAAAATGACTCTTAAAAGGCAAAGCGAAATACGCGCCGATCGTAACTCCGCCCATATTGACAGTGACCATATGCTGGTTATTTTCAAATACAAGTGCAAATTATCATTCACATTTAATAAACAAGCAAGGCAAACCATGCGCTGGAATATCGATGCACGAACAGATGAAGTCTCCCTTCACAATTACCAATCAGCCAGTTGATCTTCAATCAAACATCATGGAGCAGTGGCAAACTACCCAGCCAGCAGTAATAACCGCAACAGAAAATACAATTGGGAGAAGACTACCAAGATCATGTAATAACTGGACAGACAATCAGTGTCGTCAGCTAATCGCAAATAAACGAAAGCTACATAAAATATGGCTGGTCCGTAACACTAGGAGCACTCAAACCATCAGCTTCCAAGCGGAAAATGGAAAATCGAGAGACTGGTTCGCCAAAGCCAGAAGTTTTATTAAAGACTTCCTTCCAAGATCCACAGTCATCAAAAATACGAGTGGAGAGCTGAGAACAAACGTGGATGTTGTCCCCGCCGAAAAGATCATCGATTACTCCCAGTGTGGTTTTCATTCCAACCGATCAACCACTGATCAATGTTCCACACTACAGATGATCTTGGATTAATGTTGGGAGTACAACATTCATCAAGCCATTCATTAACTTTACATAAACTTTTAACAGGCCGCGCTCTTATATTTAGGGATTCCAGAGGAACTTGTCTCCCTGTGCACATCTGGCTCGCTATGTAAAATCGTAGTAGAGGAGACACTTGTGACCCTTTCGAAATAACATATGGTGTGCAATAGGGAGATGCACTCGCGCCTGTGCTGTTCAATCTGGCGCTTGAGTACGTAATAAGGAAAAGTGATTTTGAAACTTCGCGGTGCATATTCAATAAGTCAGCCCAAATTCTGGGATATGTAGATGATATTGTGCTATGACTTGGTTTGAGAATCAACAGCAACAAAACAAAATGATTATCAACACCTCTAAGGCCATCCCTATAGTTAATCTCGGAGACAGCGACTGGCGTTTCGACAACGTGTAGGACTTTAAATATCTTGGGTATATTGCAGCATCCAGTCCTCTATGCGCAGTCGAGGTTGTGGCCATCAATATATCTTTCGCAGTCGTGTAAACTCGCAATTTATAAAGCACTTATAAGACCTGTGCTGACTTTCGGAAGTGAAAGTTGTACCTTAAACACCAACGACTGTAGATTATTATCTACGTTTGAAACAAAGGTAATTTGATCAATTGTTGGTCCTATTAAAGTTGTGAACAACGAATAATGTATTCGAATGAAACACGAGATTAAGCATCTTCTTGGAGTCTACGATGTCACCGGATCATTAAATCAAGCTGAGTAAGATGGCTGGGCCACGTTGAAAGATTCCCATCAAACCGAATGATAAAAAAAGCGTTCCATTAACAACCAGTCGGCGTACGCCGTAGGCCTAGAATTCGCTGGCGAGACGACGTCAAGCAAGATCTAACGGTAATAGGATGTCGAAACTGGAGGGAGCAACCGATGAACCGATACAATTGGCGGACAAAATTTTTTTTTGATTTTCCTTCTAAAAAAAACTGGCTGGGACTACGAAATGTGGCCCGCGTACCTCGATATTCAACAAATATTTAACTTAAAATTAATACAGAAACCAAGCAGATATCACATTTCTGAAGCAAACATTACAAAAAGGCCCTTGCGATCTGCAGGGTTATATCAATCATTGAAATGAGATAAGTGACAAAAATAAATCACAGTCGATGAATCATGGCATCCTTCCATTCATTCACGCTACTTGAGAACATTTAGCAGTGAACGATCTTTGATTGATCGATTGTTCATGACGTTTAGGAATGCAATAAAAGTATAATGCGGGTTAAAGGTTTGCTGTGCACATATAATGTTGACAACCATGCATTTCATAACTAAAACTGTACGACCCATATAATGTTTGTAAAATATATTTTACACTAAGTTTATATCTTACGTACGTCTAATTTAATTTTCCGTACGAGAGGGCTCTATCGTGTATCTATCGTATACACATAATATACGAAAGCTTTCTTTAGAATTATATACCAAAAGTTTTGATTCTCAGTTGATTCCTTAATCTTTTCTTTGAATTATTTATCTTAATTTACGTTGCATGTGCTAGTATGTACGTAGATAAATTTTTCGTTTTAATATATAATTTAAGGTGGGATGTAGTAATTCAAGATTTATATTTGTATATACAATGTTTGCAATTTTTTTTTAAATATAGCAATGGCACAAAGAGATATCGCAATAACTCATTAGAACGCACGAGTATGCAGTAAAAATAATTTCGTGCGAAAAAGAAGAAGACGGTCTAATATAAATGACATTGCTGATTGTTAACAAATAAAACTTTATTGCCGCACTGTATAATGTCCATATAGCAGGTTTTCGTGTGTTAGTACATATCGATGTGGTTATTTAGTCATGACCTTTGAAATTTTTGTGGACTCACAAGTATACTTATTGAATTATGTGCGCCGCGCATATCTTCTCAGACTATATAGAAATTTCGAATAATATTTACAAATAAATTTTTAAATGCAGCGTTTGCGTATAAGTCACCACCCTCGATAGCACAGTAAGTAGCGTGCTTGCTTTGTTATTTGAGGGTCTCGGGTTCGATTCCCGATGGTGACCAAAAATCACGGTTAGGTGTTTTTAATGTGTAAGTATATGTGTTTGTCCGGGTATTGCACCGTGGGCCCATTAGTGGCATTGAGTGCCGGAGTTAATCCGCCAAATTTAATTTTTTTTTTTTTTGCGTATAAGTCAATCGACATCTATTGAGGCGAGTTAGTTAAATTTTTTGTCTAATATATTTTTGATTAATCTGCGGCACATCCTAAGTTTGAATTCGTAAGGAATAAACGACTAAACGATTCTGCAATCAAAATTAAAATGAGATAAATGTTCATACCACAACCAATTTCTACAACTACGGCCCCTTTGAAGCTTTGCCAGAATTTCCTATGCTAGAAGCAATTTGGATAACTATAAATTATACAATTAAAGTTAGATCGAGCAATTATCTACGATCGCACATATAGCTTCTTTAAGGTCTTTATCGATAGTACTGTATTTAACGGTCAAAAATTTGAATAAACAGATCCACAGTGGGGATGTTCATGCTCAAGAGAATTCGAACTTCGAAAAATTAACGAGGAATAAGTTCTAGGTCACGAAAGACGGTAGGTCTGAGGACGGAGCTCAAATATCTATACATAGCCCAGGATGCTAAACTGGCCTACGATGGTAAGCGGTAAAGTCAAATGTAATGAGTTGTGTAGGAAGGCGGTTGGTCACTAAATACTGATTTATTGGCTTTATAGGTGGAATTTAAAGATACTATATATACAAACTATCAACTTTGTGGACTATATACTCCAGTGAACTAGACAGTATAAAGCTATAATGATAGTTAACTAATTACTTTACAATCATTCATTCACGCCTAATAAAAGTTTAGTTTCCAAAATTTCTCAAAAAAAAATTGCATTACATGAAATTACCACACCCTATATCACTGATAACAAGCCAAACTGCAACATTGGACTTTGAATAGAATAAAATGGCCAATTTCATTTTTTGTTAATGTGTTAGAGCTACGTGCCAAATTCCAAACCGACAATTATTTATTTACTTTTTTCCGCGAAAATTGGTTTATACTACATTTCTATAGAATTCCGGCCTGACTTACACATTTTACTCGACACTTCTTGTGCGACATATTTACAAAACGAATGCAAATCCATTATTTAAATTTCAGTTTCACTTTTATCTCTGAAATTTACACTATTTCTTAGGATGGCTTAGCCTTTTCGGTATGTGGTGGATTAGTTTTATTTAAAATACAAATCGAAAGATGCAAATATCTCTAACACTATCAACCTTTAAATTACGATTTGTTTGTTGGTTAACAGTGTTGAAAAAACGCCAATTTTACAGTAAAAAAAATCAAACCGCGTAATTTTTTTTTGTTTTATCTTAAAATTAACATTTTCTTATTTTTGTAAATTTGTTGTTATTTTTAGAATTCAATTTTTTTTATATAGATTTTGTGTTCTGTTTTACAAAAGTGAAAAATACAGTGGGACAGATAAAACATAAAGTCGTACAATCATAATGTTCGCGACTTGCGACAAACGAATTTCCATTTTTTTTTATAATTGATTTGTTACAGGCTATTTTTAAACCAGTATTCTGTACAATAGTCAACTGCAATTTACTAAATAGAAAATACACGTCAGACTTATCTTCATATGTATGCATATATATGAAAAATTTTAGTAACGAAAAATCACACGCATTTTAACCATATTATGATGTTTGCAAAACAAACACTTTTCAAAATTGTTTAAATTCAGAATGGCTGCGCAATTACGTTCGTACAAAATGTCACCAATTTTTGGCAATTCAATAATTAAAATGTTACAGTTCGGGAAAGTGAGAAAGCACAAAATTTAGTAATAAATTTTACAAATAGGTGCTGAAACTCAGTAAATTTCCATTTTCAAAAAGTTCAAAATGGCACTGGAGCAAAAAACGTCATTAATATGTATAGAGTCATCATTTACGAGTTTGACTTAGGCTAAAAAAAATGTAGAGTCTATCTGTCTTGACAACGAAAAGTGTTTGACGTCTGGTGAAATATTTTCAAACTGAAAAGGTGATCACTTACATCACTTACTTACATAAAATAAAATTTTCTTTGCAATTTCATGTATAGACACACATTTGATCATCTTTGGCTCGTATTGAATACTAACGCCACTAGCGGCAGTTGATCTAGCTCAACTCATTTTTGCTTTTGAGATTGGGTGTCAGAAAATATATTCGACATGCAGACATGTCGAGTTAATCGTTCCTTTTTTTTAATTGGCATTTGATTGAAAAATTGATTTTTCAAATTCGGACGAACAGTGAGAAAGATTCGGAGGGCCCTTTTTGCACAGGCCCATTGAAATGTTTTGTCATTTTTTCTAAATACCACCTTTTATCAATAGATTATGCTAAAATCTGCTTACGGCAATAGTGCGGCTCTACGGAAACGGCTTAATATGATATATGGTGATAGCCCCAAAACCAATTAAATTTTCTTAAAGTTGTTCATTTGCACTCCTTATTCATGGCATAACTCTAAAATGTTTTTGAGCTGGACGGCACAAAATTTTTCATCACTCAATTCTGATTTATATTAGCACAACATAAGCGGCCAAACATAAAAACATCATTAGCATGATGAGCGTCGAAATACCGTCAAAATATTTAACGTCCAGTAACTACATATATTATTCGGGATGAACATGAATCATATGCTTTCTAAATCTGTCTGTTTTGATCGATAAACCAGGGTTGGACTCTGATGAAAAATTTTTGAATGACTAAACACTTTAGAGATGCGATGTAAGTTCCTCTATACACTTTGCCAAATAACCCGAATCTGTGCCGTACTAGTACGAGTAGAACTGTCTGAATGATGCTCTGATGGTTGGACTAACAATAATACAACAACCACTATTCAGCATTTTAGCCAAACAATATTATGTTAAAACAATCAATATCCGATTAGAATCCAAACACTATCGACTTAAAACGTTAATTTCTATTACCGAACCTGCTTCCTTTTTGACCACTATAGAGTGATAAAAATCGCTGACGACAATATTGTACGAAATAGTAACAGTCCATTCTCTTAAGACAAGATATTTACATCGATGATGATGACTCATAGGTTTGCATTTATAAAAAATGAATATTGAATAACAACACATGTTTTGATGGTGTATGCCAGATCAACAATTTGCAGCCATAATCTCCACCAAAATCTTGTTCAAAAGATTATTGTTGGAGAAATTATCATGGAAATAAGAAACTACATATCCTACATCGAGGAACCATTTATAGCAGCTCGGTAATCATGTAAAACCAAAGTGGTTCCTCTTAAACAATAACCAAATTGGAATTATTGATTTCTGATTCCAAGATAACTACTGATCGAGACCAACCTTTGGTGGATTCAGGTGCCTGAACAGTTAAACAAAATTCCAGATTTCTGGCCAATTCAAAAGGATAAATATGATTTACCACGAGTGTTCATTCAAAATATATCGTTACCCAAGTCATTCACGAAGATCAAAATCTCTATCACACACTTGTAGCATAGTACTTTAGTTTCGTCGTTGTAAAATGTTAGTGATCATATATGGTATTTAGAATAAGAAGTTCCATAAAACAAGATCAATCTTTACCTATTATATGCAATGAGGAGAAATAGTGAATGCTCCTGACAAGTTCGTGATATGGCTTCAAAGAGCATTTTTAAATTGAAATCGCTGGATCGACAAGATGCAATATGCATAGGTGGTTGATTTAACCAGTCGCTAGTAAATCATCCGGATAATACCAAAAATAGCTTAAAATTCCAAAATTTCCAAAAGTTAACATTCTCTAAATATGTGAATTTCGAATATTGGAAATTCGGATTCGAAATTTTTCGAATTTAAAATTTAATTAAGAAATTTAAAAACAGCTGTGAATTAGTAAATTTCAAGAATTTTATTTTTTCAAAACCGGGCTAAAATTCAGAATTGTAAACGTTAAATTTGATTTACTTTTTAAAAATTTGGGAATTTGGAAATTAAATTTACAAAATTATTGATTGTTTTGTTTTAACTTGTGATCTTTAATACGCCATTACATCAACCACATCTGAATCATAAGTACACGTACGGTACATCTGTAATTGATTGAATCCAATAAAATTTAAAAATTCATTATATTCGAAACCGAATTTTCGTAATTTTGGACTTCATGGAATTTTCAGATTTACTCAAATTATCGAAAAATTACGTATTATTTATTAAAATAATGGGAGTTATTTCAAAATTTAATCATTTTGATTTGAACAAGATTCAAGTGACCCGCGCAGAATATACTTTTTTGAAATTGATAAAAAAAATAATGAAACAGTACTGTGTCAATCTGGCTCCAACGGTTTCAACCCTGGGCTTAGTCTTCATACTGTCTTAGAAAAAATGAAGAAGCTAGGTCGTTCTTTACCCCGTTTAGCCATCGTCGCCTGCAACGACCTCTGCGCCTATTATATGGTTGCTCTCCTTTCAGAGATCGCTGCACAATTCGTTCCAGGTTAGCGCGCAAAACGTAACCGAGCCGGCGCAAAACGTGATACACGCTGAGATCTCATTTCATGTACAATATCGGGGATCTTTGTCAAATCTCTGATCTCGATATTATACAGAGGTCGGAAGGTGCCATTGTCCCTTAGGAATATAAGTGTTCAACGTTAACAAGTACATCATCATTATAATCCACTAGAAATGTTTGATTTTTTGTAAATTACGAAACCGATTGATGCATCTGTTTGCAATTCCTAATTTATTTAAAAAAATGTATATACATACTTCTTTATAATTATCCTTGTTTTACAGAAAATAATAAAAACATTTATGACATTTATAAACTCGTTCGTATTTTGAAAATATTCTGGTCACTTGAAAAAATTGCGTGACAAGAGTCATTTAAAGTGACTTACATCGTATGAAATGACTTTGATGTGACGTAACTTTATAGTCATTAAAAATGACGTGTTACGACTATATGAGAATTGGAGTGTTATGTAAATTTTACAGCAGGTTTGGAAGAGCTTCATTTGACCGCGTCAAAATTTTTATTTTAGGGCTACACTAAAGGTACTCTATATGAATTGTATACTCTATGAATTCCATGGTGATGCCAAAGCAGCCGAACGAGAAAAAAAGATTATTTTTTTTAAATATGTCTGGTTAGATAAATCGACAAAGATCAACAAATATGAATCCGATGGATCATAATCTACGAGAAAATCCCTATAAGATCGATATGCTGAGGAATGGAAACGGAAACCGGAAACAAGGAAAAACTATGCAAGATATAGTAAGAGAAAAGGTAAACGGGAACGTTTACAGACCAAATTTGAAGATTAAAAAGATAAATGGAGCCGCTATTGCCTAGCTCACACGGTTAGCAAGAATGGGACTCTTAACAGCGCTATAAGAGCAAATTAAACCAATAGTACAAATATTTAATATAATTTGGAGACCGTACATTACAAGAAGTATTTTTAGAGAACTTATGACGATATAATTTGCAGAATTCGATCTTATTAAAAATTAGAGATCACAGTGATCTAGTTTCGAGATGCACACTAAGTAGCGTGAAGATACTTTCTGCAGAACAACCCCACCTGAGTGGGGATTCTAAAACCGGACAGGACATGGAATTCAAATGTGTCTTATAATTCTTCGCAGAGACCAAGACAATTTTCTGCCTAACGTTTATTTGTTTTACGTTTTACCTCAATCCTATAAGATCGCTGGTTGGGCTGCAATTATGGGGAATTATTGCTAGATTTTATAATGTGGTCTATAAGAAGTGTCACAAACAACAACTCAATTATTTTAGTTATACCCAATAGATTAACGAGATTATATAGTTTCCTCAAGTAAAAAAATTAAAATTTAAATTTAAATTTTAAATCATTTAATTTAAAAATTATAGATTCAAAATTAAAAATTTAAAATTTTGTTTCACAAATTCTGAATTGAAATTTCAATTCGAAATTAATTTAATTAAAAAAAAACTTCAAAATTCAATAAGATTATTCCGAACTAAAATTTAAAATTGTGTACGAAACGTAAAATATAAAAATTTTGATTTGATGTTTCAAAAAAACCTAACAAGTCCGTACGTAAACTTCAATAGTTTTAAATTTCAAATTACGTGTGTCCAATTAGTTTAAAAATCGTATATTTAAAATTATAGAAAACTACAAAATACTTAACTAGAATTTCGGAAAATTACATCAAGAGGTCAAAGATCAAGAATTTTTAAAATTATATTTAAAATTTTGAGATTTACTAAAAAAAATTCAAATGTCCGAAATATTCAAATTTAACGAACGATTGACATTCAACTTTGAAGAAAACATTAAAACTCGATAACTCACAGGTTCGGGTTCAAATCATTTCACAAATTCGATAGTTTAAATTAAAAATCAGACTGGTATACAATAGAAAAAAAAAACGAATTATTGTTTACCCTGCACCATTCTGTTTGGCCATAAACTGTGTAATTTGCTAATTTTGGAATTTAAGTCAACCATTCACAGTGCCTAATTGGAACTCAGATATCTACGAATAAGCGAACAAAAAATAAAGTGACAGTGTTGTACATAGAGCAAGATATTTCAAAGGATTACAACAGTTAGGAATGAATACATACGAAATAAAGCATGAAATACGACTAGAAAGTCGAAGATTTGATCATAAAAAAATTTATAATTTTTAATTTTTAATTACAAAAACTATAACAAAAAATGATTTGGGAAAACTGCATTAAAGCATTCTTGAAAGATACAATGACTTTTTAAAATTAACGATTATTCAGTTTATGACACCAAACATATGGAAAATCACACGGCAGCACTGCAGTTTTGATCAAACCTAAAATAAAGCATTATGATTTCAACAAATATGATAAAGATCACATCCAAGCAACTAATATCTTCCAAGAGGAATTGCCTGGAAATTGTGTAATATCGGCTGTTTACTCTCCACCGAAACACGTAATCAAAATCAGCAATTTATCGATTATTTTAAAATTTCTATTACCAAACAGAGCATCAAAAAAATCTAAGGAGGCCAATATTATTGAGCCCAACAATCAGGCAACCAGATGGACATTGAGCCAGAAGTAACGTTTACAAATTTATTGTTCCTCTAACCACTTGAAAAAAGTACTCACACCAAACAACAAATTTAATAACAGTGAACCAGAGTTTACGAAGAACCCTTCGAAACCAATTCCTGTAAAATTAAAGTCGAAAAAGGTTAAAAAATACCATCAAAAACTGTATAAACCCTAAAAAAGCTACATGATTTTATTACCGGAGAAATGATCAGTGAATTACTTGATAAATACATAAAACTCATAACTTACATCTTTAATTCCATTATGACTTGTGGGTATTTCTCTCAAAATAATGCTAATTACAATGATTCCAGGCGAAAAGACGAAACACAAGTTGCATCGTACAGACCAATAAGTATACTTCCGATCATTTCGAAACTTTTTGAAAAGATGGTATTAGAAAAATTAAAACCAATATTCTCTGAAGGACATATTTGACATTATACCACACCACCAATTTGGGTTTCGAGACCAATATACTTTCGACAAAGTATGACATGAGGGCCGTAAATACAAAATTAAAACTCGTCTGCCAACAAAATGTAGTTGTTGAAAGCTACTTGTTTCAAAGAAAATACCCATGTTAAACTTTATTATTATTAAAAATGGTTGGAACCCACGAGAATTCCGAACTCAATGCCACAAAGGTCCATGGTGCAAACCCAGGATTCTATTCCAATTCGCAAACGGGCACTGCAAACAAGTTTAGACCAAGGCAGAGAGGACCACTGATCTAAATTTACCTAAAAAAGACCTAAATAAGCCCTAAAGTTGAATACCTGAAGACGAATAGAACTAAAAACATCTGCTCATGAAGTGAACGCAGTCATCATCCTATAACATTATGAGCTAAGCACATACGATGTATATGATCTTCAAAACGGCCATGTTCCGTAAGAATCACTACCAAGATTCTTAACTGGTTCTTTTTTAAAGATAAAGCATACTTCGTTGACCTCCAATTGGGGTCCTTAATGAAGTACTGTGCCTTACGACAGCTAAAAGTTTCAAGCCACTGAAACCTTAGGTCTTTCAAAGCGTAATCCTTTATAGCTCTCTTCCCGTAGTTGATAAAGGAACCGCTAGTTCATGACCAATTAAAATTAATTGGGAACCTTCATTGTTAGAACAAAGAAGGTTCATGAAATTCTTGAATTCCTTGACGTGCTTAGAAACAGTCCTTGACGTGTCTAGAAACTTTTGTTATTAACAGTAAACTTCAAAACTTCAATAACACTGCGTGTCAGCGCTATTAGTTCCACCTGAAAAACCGTACAATACGAACCGAAACTACCGAAAAGTCTCAGATCCGTCCAACGTCAGTAGATTCCAAAACCTGCATTTCAAAATCTCAAGGATAAGCCAACGACAAAGGATTTGAGAAATGAAATTCGATTAATAAACAGTCATTAACCATATCGATTTCTGGTAAACATGAAGAATAAATTTTAAAAATTTGTCTATATCCCACGATAGAACCGAGAATTTTCCACGCCCCAATGCACCTCAGGCGATATGCTGCAGAACGAGCTGAGATTAAATAAAGGTGCGTAACTGAGGCAAGGAAAGAATGGATTCCATAGCGAGAAGTGGAGTCGAAGACATAGCCCCAGTTATGGCACTGCAAGCAAGAATTTGTAGACCATTAAGCTTGGCTACAGAAGCCTTTATTTCAACTACTGTCCACCACACAATAGAACCGTACGATAATAGCGGCAGGACCAGTGATTTATAAATGAAAAAACGCATCCTAGGGCTTAAACTCCAGGATTTCCCAAAAGCTCTTATGGCACTTCCTTTTTGAAAGTTATAGTCCAGGTGATTCTTCCAGGAAAGTTTAACATCAAGGTGCTTAACGTAGTCACATTTACTGTTCGTTCTCCCAACAAGATAGGGAGAACGAACAGTCAAGATCATCAGCGTTACTCTCTGCAATGAAGCCAGATTGCTGCAGCTTTACAAGTAACTCGTCAATAACCAAAATTCACAGCAGAGGTGAGAGCACTCCTCCATGAGGACAGCCTTTGGTAACCTTAACAGAAACTAACACCCCATGCAGCGCCGCCTCCACACTGCAAGACTTGAGCATGGAATCAATCCATAAGATAATGGTGCAATCAATACCAAAATTGGTACAAGCAGAATTGATCGTAGCAAACGAAGTGCTATCGAAAGCTCCCGCAATATCCAGGAAAGTAGGGCGGTTTCACATGTAATGAATCTATCGACAATACTTTCCAGAGCTTTAAGAAAAGTTGAGGATAGACTAATAGGCCTCCTGCTCCAAGATTTCTGAACAGTGCTAAAAGCAATGCATGATCCTGAATTAGAGGAAAGCCGTGCTGTAATTCAGCAGAAAAATATCATAAGGGCTGCCCAGCTTTATACGGGAAGCAAAGGAAAATAGGCTCCATCACAAAATATCATGATTGATCAACTTGTGAGCCAAATTCCAATCGGGACTTGCAACAGATTTCGTAGTGAGCTCGTTTAATATTAAACGAGATACACCTGTGATCAGAGGTGAGAATGTCATCCAGTATTGAGAAATTCAAGCTCAGAGGGAACTTAAATAGTTAAGCAAAGAAGAACCCCTGTGGTTAATGTTCGTACTACCCCAGATCGCGTGATCAGCATTAGTATCACAGCAAATCACCAAAGGGGTATGCTTATTCTTACACCATGTCACAAGATTATTGAGTTCCTCAGAGGAAGGAGGATAAGAAGAGTCATACGGCAAATAAACTGAGGTGATGACCAGATTAGTACAGGAATTAGCGGATGGCAGCCGTAACATCAGCCGAGCTACACTCGTGAATAAGATCTACATTAATATTATTGTCAATAAAAATGCACGCTCGAGTTTTATTATAGAATTCTTATATAGAAGATTCTGCCATTAAATAAGTTCAATCCAGAGACAGCATTATTATGAAGATATGGTTCCTGGATTAGACAAATATCTGTATGCATTACAGAAAGCAACTTCCTCAATTCAAATGAAGCTGACTTCCTGTGTTGCAAGTTGATCTGTTTTATTTATAGGTTAAACATAATTCAGCCATTACTAAACTACACAAGGCAGCGTACTATGAGACCAGTAGTGTATTTACTATATACTGCCAATCTACCAACAACTGATAAGGTTGTCACATCAACATTTGCAGATGACACAGCTAATATGTTTTCACACAAAATCCTCAAAATCCCTCATTAAATTAAATTTAGGATCAAAAAAATGAATATTCGAAAATATTCAAATTTGAATTAAAAATTTAACGAACTAATGACATTCAACTTGAAATTCGATAACTCATAAATTCGGGCTCACATCGAATTCACTAATTCGATTATTCAAAATAAAAATCAGACTATGGTGCACAATAGCAAAAAAGAAATCGAATTATTATTTGGCCTGCGCCATTTTGTTTGGCCATAAAATTTGTAATTTGAAGTCTGAGAATTTATATACATATTTAAAAGCTCCCGAATATTTTCACAACCAAACAAATTAAGAAATTAATTAAAAATCTTAAGTAACATAAAACCTAATTGCATCATCTAGCAAAACCAAACAAAAAAAATCTCCTCTATATACGTATTGGATCCCCAGCACACAAAATTTCACAATTGTAAACTTTTTACGTAATTCATTTCCGACACTTCCATGTTAAAATTCACGCAATCATATGTTATGAGACGCACTGTATAAATACTTAATTTTTGTTTTTCATCAATTTATTATTTTATTGGTAAATTAAATTAATAATTTTGTTTTTTTTTTTTTGTTTACATACCGTTAACGAAAAGATAATCCTGTTTTTGTGTTGCTGTTGATATACTGTTAGACAAAATCTTGTAATTTGAAGATGTGCGGGTGGGAAGGTAATTTAAAAACTTTAAATGAAAATATTCAAAAATCCAAAATTAATTAGAAATTTTGTTGGTTTTTGTAAAAAATTTTCCTCGATCTTCGGTATTATTATTTATCTATTTAAATTTAATTTTTTATTTTTGTTTTATTTTTTTAATTTTAATTTATTTTCAATTTTCACACATAAAACCACGACATGTTATAGGTACATCTATTTTTATAATTTGTAATTTTTTTTTTTTTTTTAATTATTACACAACAAAAAATCACTAAAAAAAATTAAAATAAATAATAAATTAATTATGAATTAAAATCACCATAATAATAAATTACAATCACACTAGTTTTAGACGAGTAGTAAAATGATTATAGAAACTGTTAGTATTGCACTTTAAAATATGAATTTTACGCGTGAAAATTTTGAAAATTTTGAATTTTTCATTTATAATATTATGATACGCCGAAATACAACAACTAAAAAATTATTTAGATTCTCACACACAAAATTATTGAAAATTAAAAAAAAAAAAAAAAAAAATTAAAATTAAGATTAAAAAAATTTTTATTTATTTTTTATTGTTGATATTACACTTTTTGTAAATCTTTTTTTTTTTCTTAATTATTAATTAAACTTAAATATAAAATAATAACACCATCATAATAAAACCACACTAGATACAGCGGACAATATTATGATGTGATGAGATTTTCTCGACTTCTACATTGTAAGTGTCAAACCAAGGTCGTAGCAAGGTCGTTTGTACGCCTGAATTTCGATGATTTTATTATTTTGTAGGTTATTTTCAGTAGTTGTTCTTTCTCAATACATGTTTCGCGTTCTTTAAGTTCTTTATTTTTTTTTTTCATTTTTGACGATTGTTCGAGAGCATGCGCTCGCCATCGAGAATTTATTTTTATTATTATTGATACTTTTTTTTTTTTTTTTTTGATAATAAACAAACACGAGTCATGAAATATATAGTGAAGGAAGTGTTAGTATGTCCAACAGCTGATTTGGGTAAAAAATAACCAAACATGCTAAAAAAATTATATTCTTTGCTATATATTGTGATTCCCATGTCGTCCACGTCCCTCAACTAATTTTGTATGCGCAGAATTTATACTTTTGAACGAAATTTATGTACGTCAATTTGTTTTTGTTTACAATTTTAATGAAAACAACGGAAAATAAATCTGTTGTGTACAGTAGTGTGGGTTTATTGACTGCAAAATATCAGATTCACAAGTAGATGCCAAGGAACTTTAAAATCTTAAAACATTCAAGAAATAGGAACAAATAAAAAACGCGGCGAGAAATTTGTTGCTTCCATTAAGTTTTTTCGAGGGTTAGGTTGGTGACTATCAAGGAGGATTTCGTCCGAATCGATCTGTCACTGATCAGGTTCGCTACGGATTATTCTATCCAAATATTACAAGACATCTAACTCCGTACATCAGGTGTTCCTGGATTTCCGGCGGGCCTATGACTCGATCAATGGAGACAGTTTGTGGTCTGGTCTGGAATATCTAGGAATGCCAACAAAATTGGTACGACTGTGTGACAGTGTCGCAGTTTCAATGCTGTGTTAAAGTTAAGAACAGTGTTTGGCAGGGAGATGCTCTGTCCTCGATACTTGTTAATCTCATGTTGGAGTACATCTTTCGTAAAACTGAAACACCTCAGCGTAACATCTTATATCGCCAGTCCAATTAGGAGCTTGTACATGCAGATGACATATGCGTGATTGGATTGAATAGCGGAGTGAAGGAAAAACTTGATCCGCTTGTAGAGTTTTCCGCTTCTGTTGGATGCCAGATCAATGAGTCCAAAACACCACATGTTTAAGGAAGTGAATAGATTCAACTATTTGGGCTCTGTTATCACTCACGATAACAGTGTGGGTGAGGATATTAAGGTGCCGCCAGCGACTGGTAGTCGTGCTTTGTAACCTCTAAGGCCACTGCTAAAATGTAAAACTATTAAGTGCCGTGAAGCTGTAGCTTTATAAAGCGTTGATCGGGCCGAGCCTTGTACAATATCGAGAATAGAGAACGCAATCCCGGAGCATTTTTGTAATCCCGGGATTCGGGATTGAATTTTCGTCAAGCCCAGGATCCCGTCGGGATTCGCATACATATTTATAATATAGAATACTAAAATCAAGAAAACAACTTTTAACGAAAAAGTCCACGAAGAAAACAAAGTGTGTCGATGGTTTCGTCATTCAATCGCTATCGAAACTTAGTGCATAATCCAGCTGCCTAAAAAGCTCTTTCAGAATCGACGCTCGTAGGTGGAACGGTCAATAAATAGTCATATACCATCTGTAAATGAAAACCACGAGCATCTCCACTTTCATAAAGGGACATCTCGCTACTTAGAGCTAGATTCAACTGGTTGGTCGCTGTAGATGGAACAGAAACATTTTATTGTCAACCATCAATTTTATTGGTTCGAGTGCTGAAATTATATCCACAATACAAGTAATATCTCTTCTGTAAAGAAAGAAATGTTCGACTTCAAGTCTTTTAGACATTTCTGTATCGGTGTTTCGACTAGATTGAAAAGTTCCAACATGACAAATAGACTGCTCCACCTTGTTTTGCAATCTAGAATAAGTTTGAGTTCTCTTCTATGGTCATCTAGAATATACTTCTGCAACATGTCATTCTTAACTGGAGATCGTTTCAACAAGCGAACCGCCTTTCTTATTTTTTCTATAATAGGAGTTATGCTGGGCTATAGATCTACTTTTGTCACTGGATCTATCAACAAAACCATTCCACTTTCATTTTGAGAAATAAAATCATCTGTTGTCTATGCATGAATCCGCATCATCTTGATTTGTATACCCGTCATGTTCATCAATATCGCTTTGATTTTCATCAAGTTTTACGTTTTTGTTTTACACGTCTAAAACAGGTAGTTGTTACCATGAACGATACAAAGTTGTTGTTTAGCAGTGAAAATTTTACCAACTTTGGCCATTAACTTCGCTCCGTCTGTCACGATGAATTATAATTATTGAGCTGTTTCTTTAGTAGCTCTACGAAACCCTCGGAACATTGACGTTCATGTACCTACGACCACGCACAGATGTCCACTCATCAAACGAGAGGCTAAACCTTTTACCTTCTTTGTTTTCATTATAAATTTCTTGTGTGTTATACTCTCGATTTTTTGTTGCGTAATCCATTTTTTTTCGAAATGTGTGCTCAGATTTGGGAAGTTCAAACGCTTTAGCTTTCAATGCATCTGTTAAGTCATTTGAAGTGGCAAATACTGAAGTTGTCAAATCTAGTTTAATTTATAAATATGATTTTTGTTTTCGTTTTTCAATGTTAATTAACTACATTTAAGAAATGTAGTTAATTAAGATTGATATAAATATTTCTTTGAGTTCGGGATCCCTTAAAAAATGTCCGGGATCCCGGGATATCCCCGATATTGTACAGGAAGTAAGATCTCAGCGAGTACGCTGGATCGGTCACGTTCTACATGCTGATCCGGAACGAATTGGGCAGAACCACCAATCTCTGAAAGGAAAGCCATCATATGGTAGGCCGAGAGGTAGCTGCAGGCGACGTTGGCTCCACGGAGTAGAGAATGACTTGGCTTCTTCAGATTATCTAAGACAGTATGAAGACCATGTTAGGATCGAGTCCTTTGGAGCCAAATTGTTGATACAGTAAGAGGCCAGTAATAGGCCTTTAAGTAATAGGCCTGCCAGTTTAAGACTGAGCTCATTCACAATCACAACAGAGTGTACAGCATAAAGTGAACAACACAATTCAACGATTTACTGTCAGTTTATCGTAAACAATTTATCGTATACAAATTTACCGTATGGCCAATCACCAAAAAAATTTATTTGAAGTTTTCAATTTGGAGCAAGAAGTAAGTGAGGTGAAACAGTTTTCAGAAAAACCAAAGCAATAAAATTATTTTGGTCACCATTTTATAAAAATGTAATATAGCAAAAACGAATTCTATATTAAAACTATCATCTTAATTGAACCCGACTTGATTCTTTTCTTCAGAATTCATACCAATCAATTCTGGGTTTATGATTATGATTGTAATCTATTGTTTTCAATATGTTTTCAAGTTCCATTCCAGTTGGAACCATATTTCAGAATTCCACCCACATTTCATTTTATTATACCATTTCCATCCAACATGTCAAATTTCTTCAAAATCAGTCAAGGAATGGTTAGTTCACTTACTGTTGACCATATTTTAGAACTTCTGCCAAACGTTATTTTAGAATCTATTCTTCATACCGATTTGTTCAAGATTGGTATAACAGCCTAATTGTTGATTCCAATTAGTTTGATTCCAATTATATTGATCCCATTTTATATGATCACGGCCACCTTTGCTCTAGTTTTAAAATATTTTACCAGATGTCAGATACTTTGGGTAAAAAGGCGAATACTGTTCCGTATACTGATAGTATTTTATCACATTTTTTGTAATATCCTGTTTTATACTTGATACTATTTTATATCTCATCCCGTATTTAAACATACTGTTTTGTTAAATCCTCTTGCTAAATATGGTATTCCAAACATTCCCAAAAACAACGCCAAAAATCCATTTAGGAATCAAATTTCCAACAAACAAATCGAATTTCAATATTACAATAAATCCGAAACAAACATATGTACATAAAAACTAAACTGTTATACGATAAAATATCGATACGGTAAATTGTTATACGATAAACAGACTGACACCCCAATTCAATATCAAATAAAAAAACAAAAAATCAAATTCTCGAAGAACCGTTTTTTTTTCAAAAAAATTCAAATATATGCATCTAGTACTCGATTTAAATTTATCGATGTTGGTTTTTGTTAAACAAATTCAGTTACAAACATGGCGTTGTGATTGACAAAAATGTGATTTTTCGTGTGATACAATAAAAGTATTAAAATCAAAATGTTTGTGCCTCAAAAGATATGTACTCGAAATTTACACAAAATTGGAACACCTGCAATTAAATAATCAAAAGACACATCACAATTTTGAAACGAATATTACGACAAGGAACCAGTGCTGTCTGAAGAACTACCGAATTTATAAATTAAGTAAAATTGTGATTTTAAAAATTTTAATCTTAACAATTTAGGTGTGAAAGGTATAGAAATTACGAATTGAAAATTTTAGAGACTAGACCATTAATTTAGGCCTCAAGTTCAATTTATAAACTGCGTGAATATAATATTATAGTTTCTAGCTGAATGGTCTATCTGAATAATGGATCTATGATGAAGTCGAAGATTACAGTTCAATTATAATTCATTCGCAACTTCCAGACTTTTGATGGTGTTGGCATATCATTTACATTATGGTCCAAATTAGCATGTGAAATATCTATTTACAGACTGAATTCTACAAATATTTCTAATTTCATTGAGATAGTAATTTTCCTAACCTGAGTAATTTTCCTACTCTAACCTGATTAATATTTATGTCAAATAGTGTATGAACCAACCAGAATTACGAACTCTTCTGCAAGCTATATTGATAATATTCTTTATTGACTGGATCAAAGGTTCTTTCAAAATATTTCGTGCATAGTGTTAGATTTGTGTATCTCAAAACATTGGTTAGTTAAAGTGAAAATATGTGAACCACGTATTTATCGTTCGTATAAAAGGAAAGTTTAAGTAGCCCGAATTGGCAATATACAATTAAAATAATAGCTTTTAAGCGAGGAATGGAGTGATGTATATAACCAAACAATTATATTACATCAGGAAGAAAATCTCTTAAGCTTAAACCACATATGTCCGATTATTTATTGAAGATAAAGTACACAAAAGTGCAATAGGAGATCAGCTAACTACTACCGCAAACTATGTGATATCGTTAATACTAAAATTAGGTAGAATAAAGGACAGTTTTATACCCAACAGGTTAGAAAAATAAATATAATAATAAATACGCACCACAAGACAGTTAATATAAGAGAAATTACCGGTTAGAATGGTAGTGCTATCTCTGAGCCTGTTGGAATTGCCAATGAACTAAACGAATTTTTTGTGAGCGTATCGGTGTTTCCAATTATTCGACTGCTGATATGGATGTGATAATTAAAAATCGGATAGTTACTGATCACTATGGGATAACGACTAGTTTTTATTATTCATTAATTTCTCCAGCTATATACAAGTGCCAATCAAATTGATTGTTTTATTATGGATGTATTATATTTTATTATGAATTTAAGTGTGGAAGAAGAGGTCTTTCTAGAAGCCAGATGTTTGTGGGCGAATACAGGTAGTGCGTGCCAATTATCATACAAGTAGGGAACGCTATATATTAAGGCTGGGATTCCTCAAGATTTTGGGTCCTCTGATGTATGCTAATGGTGTTTTTAGCCACCAATTTTGCGGTTTTCTAACTGACTATTGATCACGATATAAATATACTAAGGGTATGGCTTAAACCCATAACTTATACTCTTGAGCTATAACACTAAAGTGCTACAATTTGGGGACAGTCAGGTATAACCTTGTGCTATTATATATACGATGTGTTTGGTTGTACTGGGAGATCAATCTGCGCCTTAAACGGCT
Organism: Tipula unca; assembly: GCA_951394425.1. Taxonomy (NCBI): domain Eukaryota; kingdom Metazoa; phylum Arthropoda; class Insecta; order Diptera; family Tipulidae; genus Tipula; species Tipula unca. The sequence continues at coordinate 122,263,064 of OX596382.1, forward strand.
ATTTTGAGATAGAAGTATAGTTGATGGATTAGATACCTGGATATTATCATAGACATTAACTTGAATTGGAATACACATATTGAGGGATTGAAGTCTAAATTACTGGTACTATCCATAGAAATATCTAATCTTTGTGACTGTATTGCCCGCTATACGTTTTAAGGTTGGTGAATTTTACACTTGTTAATTTGATTCTTCTGAATGGTCTTTCATGTTGGGGTGGTGCTTGTAAAACTATCATCACTTCGTTCCGCATTAATTAGACAGAATTAATGGCTTTTAAGGATATGCGTTTACCATCCTGGCCCATATTCCGGGAACTGGATATACTACCTTTGAGACACATACGAGTTTACAAGGTTTTAAAAATATTTTACCTAATCAGCGGAAATAACTTTGTCCCTTATCCAGATCGTAATCTTTGTCTAAATTATCGCAGTATAAAAAAAAATATTCCAAATTTCAAACCAAAGATTACAAAATTTTTAAGTTCCTGATTTTAAATTCTAAATCGTATACGAATTCATAACTCGATAACCAGAAATATACAAGCTTAAACATTTTTTAATTCAAAGTAAATTAGCCAAATTTCAATCCAAAATTCGAATGAAATAGTTAAAATTTCGATACAATTCAATCTACGTAACATAAAATACCAAGTACGTAGCGTAAAATATATGAAATTAGTTTTTGTAAATAACTTTTATCAGTCAAAATTGTTTTTAAAAAAAATACTGAATCATATTCGTGATTTAAATTGTAAAAATAACACTTTTATCTCTAAAAGCTCGTTAAATGGGCGAAATGCTTTTAAATTCTGTATAATTAGGTCTGAAAGTGTACCTACTAAACCATAACTTTACCACTAACGGCTTTCTGAAATTTAGCAATTGAGCTTTGTAAACATATCATTATATTGCCAAATTAGAGGTTTTGAGCCGTTTTACTTAAAGAAAACTAGTAACTTTTAACGGTTATAATTTTCTGAAGAAAATATCTGTGAATACTGTATTTATAGTACAGTAAAAAGCCCTATGATGTTTTCACAATCATTTAGCATTTTAGCAACAATTCTTATGCCAGTAAAAGTTTTCTGATAATCGTGCACGTTTTTAACATAAAGAGGTTTTTGATATTCTAATTAATACATAAAAGCTTACATTAAAAGCATGATAAAATAATAAATAAAAAGCTTCCAGCGCAGACACGTTGAATTATTATATTTTCAAATTTTATTTTTTCAGCATTAGAGCACTAAAAATGTTAAAGTTTTCATATGAAATTGAGTCTGGAAGCTCCTAACCATAGAATACAGTTTATTAAAACCACTTTTCTGTTATTTAAAGCTTTCTCTGGTCTTAGCGCAATAAACACAAAAAACTAATAAAATAATTTTTTGCATTTTCTGCAAATATTATTCTTAGAACACTTTTACAGAAGTTAAAGAAAAAAGCTTGAATGTATCGATTATGAATACAGTTTTCAGTTATTACAGAAATTCGATTATTCTATTTTCCAAGTTTTATTTTGTCAACATGAAGTTAAATCTTCGAATACAGTTTAAAGCTCAATTGTCCCTATTTTAAATATGCAATCGTTTCAAGTCAACTTTTCTGTTAATAAAAACCTTCTGACTATATAGTGTATGCTTTTATCGTGTACCTTTTTTTATATTTTGTTGATTAATAAAAAGCTTCATTGGAATCTTGTTAATTACATTTTTGTTTAGTTAAATTATTTGCCTCAACCTCAAAGGAATAAAATTAATATTTTGAGGTTAATGTATAACGTATTATTTAAATACACAAAAATTATAAAACCACTAATATTTTATTTTTCATTTCTGGAATTGATTTTTAGAAGATCATAATATTATGATTCCGAAAAAGACGCCTAATATTTTTAGCCCAGGGCAGATATTAATAAAAGAATGGCCCTGTGTATATAGGAGCGGTGCGGCCAAGACACAAACCACGTAATATATAAAAAAATTTTACACAACATAGAAATAAAATACGAAGGCTAAGGGCAGGGCATTTGATAATGTTCGCCGTGGAACCACTAAATTTCTCTAATAAAAATTTCACAATTTAAATACTAAATATTATCAGTTATTAAATAAATAATTGTAATAGTTCTAAATTCCGAATACTAGATCCGAAGAGACAATTATTTAAGGCACCAAAATTTTTAATATGGAACCCAAAACATTTAGATTTTTCAATTTTTTGCATCTAAAAGTTTCAAAACAGTTTGCGTTTTGAAAACGAATTTTTAGAGAAGCGCTTTGAAATATAATTTGACACTTTTATAGAATGAATATAGTAATCGGTGTATCTATCTATAGAACTGTACCACGACCAAGTGTGGACTCAAATCTTTATCAGTATACTTGAAAACAACGACGTTATCACTTTAAGATTATCTCTGTGTATAATATTTCCATGCTTCATACAATGTGACACACGGTAGCTGGAATATTTGTAAATAGAATTTACTATATACGAGTACAAATTTCGCATTTTACAGTCTGTTACGTAATTTGTTAAAAACCAAGCCTTAGATCTGGACTATTTACGGTTAGATTTTATTTCAAACAAATAAAGTTAGTATATGGAACGTCAGCACTAGTTTAGAACTTTCTAAAGTCGTAAAGTTATTCTTATGTTCAGAATCAGGCAGAATTCAATAATTTGACATAATTTGAGTATTTTGTTGAGTTTCGAACATTAAAATTTTAAAATTATAGTCAGAGTTTTTTTCATTTTTTGCCCACATTTGAAAATTGGCCAAAAATTGATAGTTCAAAGAATAAAATATTAAAATTTGGTAAAACTAGATACTTTGATAAAGTTATGACAAAAATTCTGAATTAAACAAAAATTTGTACTATACAGAGTGTGGTTATAGAGGCGGCTAGCAAAGGCTGTGTGTTCCGTATAGTTATATAGACAAAGATTTGAAAAAACTGTTCTAGAGTCCTTTTAAAACATATACAGTCAAATTCTAGGTCAAACCTAAATACTGCTCACGTTTCAATTATGGAAATACAAAATTCAACTAATCAATCTGACATCATCCTTATAACGGGAGACTTCAATTTTCCAACTATTAACTGTTGCTACGGTGTTGTACACATAAATGAATCATCTACAACAGAACCGAAAGTCGCATCGTTAGAAAAATAGACACATAAGTATAACCTACATCTTTGTTTTGACTGAATTTATCAACTGGATGAAAGACTCTTCAATGGTCTACTATCATGTTATAGAGGTATATTATGGCGATATCATCAATATCAAAATGATTGATTTGAAGAATTGGTTTCTAGATACATTTCTTCGCACTAACATGAGTGTATGCCAAAGATTTAAATGTCAACAAGAACAAGTCTTCTCGAATTCACCACAACTATCATTAAAGATATTCAAAATCACAAGCAATTAATTTAAGTTTTCCCATGATCAACCGTGGTCAATATTAATGAATGACATCACTGAAGTCATACTTCGTTCCAATGTCTTAATGTATGCTGAAAGTAATGTCAATAATCCTCAAGAGGACATCGATAATCTAGTGACTTATTGTGGGTTAAATCTTCTTTAAAAAATGGCATATCCTTGCTCAAAGTATTTAAAATTAAAGCCGTTATTGAAGCGTTACAATAAAGTATGTCGATCAATGTGCCGCTATAGTGATGGCCTGTAGACACCAAAATAGTAAAAAACAGTAACATCAAATCTCAAAATTGGATTTCCCAAGATTTCATAAGTGTGAAGTTTTTACTAAAGATAAAAAATTACAATATGAAGGTTTGTATTTTGCCAACATTGATTTATTTTATAAGAAAATTTAAATTTGAACCATTTTATAAGCTGTGTGCCACCGTTGCAAGAGATTTTCGTTGGTTCCTGCCATACCTTTCAATTTTTCATAGATTTTAGAAGATTCGTTGTTGGACGAGTTTTAAAATTTTGTCCAAAAACGAATCTGCTAAAGGGATTTTGATAGAACGTTAACTCCTCCTATACCGAATATTTGAATTCAAAATATATTGTGGGCAACCTAATAGACATACAATTGTCGGCACCATAAAAACTATAAATATAATACATACCAATCCATTCTCCATAACTGACTGCTTCATTTACTGTATCTGGTTACACAATTTTTGTACACATGCAGCATACAAACAGAACATTACTCATGCATACACACGTAAACAAATTTTTATATTTTTGTTTATCATTTTCAATTATTATTATTATTAGAAATACATAAATTAATCAAAAACATCACAAACACAGTTATAATAAGTTTAAAGTGTACGTAAAACTTAAGAAAACACCACACGAAAACTTTCAACAAATGAATAAATAAAATTAAAAAAACCCCGAGTGAGTCGAGTAAATTCTCTGTACCAGCAGGTCACCACAATAATAACTGTGGTTAGTTCTCTATTATCAATTTATATTATCATTATTTTTGCTATAAACAATTTGTTTGTCTCGTACATTCTCTGTACATTCTCCACATACGAGTATGTACATATCTCGATTAATTAACTTCACTTCACACAGTTTATTGTACTGCGCTCGGTTTATTATTCTCTATATATATGGCTGGTTTCTCGAATTTCAAATTAATTGACGTAACAGTGTGTAAGATATCAAACTAGCCCGCGTTATCAGTTTCAAATTGAATCATAGATAACTTTTAGAATTTTTTGCTTGTTTTTTGTTAATTGGAAAGTTCCCATTTTTGAGAAAACTTAGTTACATAAGTTTTAGAGATAAGACTGTGCGCAATAAATTGTTTGCTATACCAAAGTCAATGACCGACATATTGATTATATGCGCTTCGATGTTTATATACCAGAAGCATTTATGTGAATGAAAAATTGAGAAACAAAATTGCAATTTGGCTATACATTGCTAAATTTAAATTTTCGTCCAATTTATAATATTAATTTAAGATTATATGGGGACAGCGATAAATTTGGCTGTCATAAAAGTTGTGAATTAAATCTGCTACACGTGTCGTTTATTATAAGAATGTGAATCGAAATAACAAAAATGATAAAAGATACGCATATACACTTAATTAATTTATATATATACTCGAATGTCTGAGTTTAATCTATAAAATATTTGGAATTTTAACTGCCCGTCCGGTTTGTTATCAATTTGTGTGCGAACGTATGTATTAGTGTGGGAGACGTGTGGTGTGAGCCAAACTACACAAGCTTTGTAAGTCTATACGTTTTCTGCACAGTAAATCTTAGATGGGTGAAGGGTTGTCAACTTTCGGTTGGTAAGCCCCCGAAGCTTCTGATACTGCACTCATGGATTCCTGGGCTACCTGAGAATCTGAGTATAATTATTACTAACATCGGCATAATGAATCCGGAGCGTCGCTACAATATGTCCTTGAGAGGATCCGTTTCAGGGTTATCTCAGGGCCGTAGGATTTTGCTTTATTATTATATTTTGTTCACAGCTGGTCTTCATGATGACGTCCAAGCTCGATTATAAACAGATCCACCTGCAACATAGCAAGTCAGCCTTTTATGAGTTGAAGACGCTGCTTGCTATATCGCATACAGATTTTTGTCTAATCCAGGAATCGTACCTCATTAATGGTGCGGTTTCTGGTTTACATTCGAAGTTTTGTAGAATTTTTTTAAAGTCCACCGTCCTTAAAACTAGAGTGTACTTGATTCTAAATTGGAGAGTTACGGGTGCTATTCTCATCCCGGATCATATTGTAATATTAACTTTAAAAGACCGCCGGTTAAACCATATCGTAATATCACTACAAGATTTGCCTAATCAGATTAGTTCTATGACAGATCTTGGTTTGCAAGCAACTGTACTAACGAAAGCAATCTCGACTGCTTTTGAAAAGTCTTGCCCTCTTATTAACAACCAGAAAAAGTATAACAAACCCTTGTGGTGTTCTGAATTTAAAAAGTTAAGGAAGAGTGTACGTAAAATTAAAAATAAAGCAAAAAGGTCGAATCACTTTCGGATAAAAAAAGCTCACTCCTATAAAAATAGCTTAAGATCCGCGCACAGGGCTGCGTGAATGGTACTTGTAGACTCGATAGTCTTCGCCTACCTTCCGGCAAACTCACCTCCTGCAGGCGAGAAGTTAGTGAGGTACTGTTGTCTGTCCACTTTCATGGGTGTGACATTGTTGATTCGGATGTGGTTGCCTCCGAGCCGATGTTCTACGCTGGAGTGTTTTCTCGTTTGCACCGTTCAAATCGAGTGGACGAGGGCAAACTAACGGTTCCCACTCTATTTGGTAGGGCAATTACAAAGACAGAGCACGTCAAGCACCTAGGTATTATTCTAGATAGTAAACTCTCCTAGAAATTTCACCTTGATTCTATAAGCTACAATAGGCCATTGAAATTTTTTGGGCAATGCAGAAGGGCCTTTGGCAATTCCTGGGGTCTGACCCCGAAACTGATGTCATTCATCTACAAATCACTGGTTTTGGCTGGATGGACTGCAGGTGACAGCCTGTATACTATTCTATACTTGTCCGAATTGCAGTCTTACATTCTTGGTACTGCGTGCTCTACTGAGTTTCGACTGAAGTGCATTGGGGCATGGAATGTCTTCGGGACTTGTACGGGGCATAGATAGATTCTTAATAAGTTTAAATCTCATATTCCGGAGGTTGAAATGGTAAATGGCAGGCTATAGATAGATCCCTTCGAGAAAACTGTGCTTCTGTGGATGGCTCTCGGGTAGTCTGGGTAAACACTGCACGGTTTTTCAAGCTGAATTAATTGCACTTACACATAGTGAGATTGAGGCGATGAAGTTTAGTGATTTAGGGAAGGATATTATTATCTGCACGGATAGTAAAGCCGTGTTCAGTACCCTTAAAAATCCTTTGATTACATCTAAACTGGTCAAAGATTTCAAACACTACATTAATCTCCTTTGCTCTAATACGAGAGTAAGGATCATGTGAGTGCCTGCTCATTGTAGAATTGTATAGGAAATGAGGTTGTTGCTACCGAGTCAGCAATTCCTGTACCCTTCAATGGTGGCAAGGACGCTATTAAGAAGTTCGCTTTATTTGAACTGGGACTGAAATTTCGTTCTACTCTTAACTGTGGAAAGGCGAAATGTTCCATCATCGCCGTTGTTGCCGTTATTTGAAAATGTATTTATTCCATCAGAAATTTGAACGCACGCAGCAGCATTAGGAAAACAGTTGTTTCAAAATTAAACGAAACCCAAAGTAGGCGGATCGTAGCGCTGAAAAAAATTAATATTGCAAAATTGTATTGTAATAACATCTACTGACGATTTGGAACGTAGGCACACCTTATAATTCCCAAAGGCATAATTCGAGAGATGGCTCCTTATATTTGACCGAAGAGTCAAGCGTGTACATATCGTCGTACATACTGAACTCTGAGATCTTGTCGAAATCAGAGATCTTATGAAGATTCCCGACATTGTACATGAAGTGAGATCTTAGCGAGCACGCTAGCTCGGTCACGTTTTGCAAGCTGATCCGAAACGAATCGTGCAGCGATCTCTGAAAGGACGTGACGATGGCTCCACGGTGTAGAGAACGCTTGGTTTCTTCAGATTGTCTAAGTATGTATGAAGACCAATGGTCCTTAATAAACTGTTATAATAATAACAATAATTCGAATTAACATATACGAATATATATAACAACTGTTTAATTATTAATATTATTATTATTGGCCCCTGTGGTCGGGGGGCACTCACATGTCTCGTAAATCAAAATTGCACGAACATGTTTCCCAAGAATACCACCACAGTATCCTTTGCTTGTCGTAGGAGGCGACTAAACGGTTGGATCGCTGGGCTGACGACCCGCATCCGTAAAAAAATAAAATGTTTATAAAGTCAACAAAAAGAAAAATGGATACCGCCAAAAAAACACCGAACCCCCGCTCAAGTACCCGGACACGAGATTTAGGATCGGCACGTGGAACGTGCAATCACTAAGGAAACCATGAGCGTTAGAGGGCCTAATCACGTGCATGAAGGAGTATCGGCTGGAACTCGTTGCTCTTCAAGAAACTCGCTGGCCTAAAAGTGGAGACCATGTGTCCCAGGGCTATACATTGTTCTACAGTGGAGATGACCTCGGAAATCTTGGAGCTGGATTTCTTCTTGGGCCGCAGGTAAAGAACGCTGTTTTGGATTTCCAAGCAGTCAATAACCGATTGTGTAAGCTTCGCTTGCGCATGAAGTTAGCTAACCTGTCGATAATTTGTGTACATGCGCCCACAGAAGTCAGCCAGACACATACATCTTGAGACATGGACACATCCTCGCGGAACTTCCCGCAGCCAAATTGACCATGTGTTAGTTTCTAAAGGACGGGCTCAGGTTGTGCAGGATGTGAGAACTTATCGGTCAGCAACCAAATACGTAGGCAGCGATTATCATTTGGTCGCTGCAAAGCTACGATGGAAGTTTTCGTACAAGTCTGGGAACACAGCGAAACGCATGGTACGTTTCGATTGTGAAGGTCTGATAAATGAAGATCAAAAGAAACGATATCAGGATCTTGTCAGCGACAACATTAATGAAGCTAATTACCAGTCTGACTGCGTGAACTCTGTGTGGGAGGTACTGAAAACTTCGGTTGTCAGTGCTGCTCAACAGACTTTAGGTATAGTGAAAGTCAGACCCAAGAATGATTGGTTTGATGACGAGTGTCGTCTTGCAGTTGAGCAACAAAATATAGCCCATAATGAAGTGCAACAACGTCTCACAATCGCGAGGAAAAACAAGGCTGCTCTTGCAAGAAGGGCAGCTAAGCGGATTTGTAGACGGAAGAAGCGAGAATGGTGGAAGGCCGAGGTTCTGAAAGTACAACAACTCAGCAATGAGCGCAGTTCGCGTAATTTCTTTAAAGGAATTACTGGACTGCACCATACTTTCAGGCCTACGTCAACCGCCATTCGGGACCGGGATGGAAACCTCTGTGTCAACATCGACGCAGTACTTGACGCATGGAGTGGACACTTTACTGACCTGCTTGATGTTCATCATGCGTCACAGACTGTTGTTGAGCCACCTCTAACACAGACTGCGGAGATTTGCACTGAGGAGCCATCCCATGAGGAATTCACTAAAGCCATGCAGAGATTGAAACGAAACCGTGCACCTGGAGTGGACTGCATTAATTCGGAGCTCTTGATATTCGGAGGGGATACTTTGTTGAACTGTCTTTTCGACCTTATTCGATTAGTATGGCGAACCGAAGTTATGCCTAACGAATGGAAAGTGGCCGCGATATGCCCCATCTTCAAGAAGGGAGACCGCTTGAAGCGTGAGAATTATCGCGGTATAGCCCTCCTTTGCACAGCGTACAAGTTACTGTCATACATTGTATTGGATAGAATCACTCCTCTAGAGAAGGGTTTGGTTGGTGACTATCAAGGAGGATTTCGTCCGAATCGATCAGTCACCGATCAGGTCTTTTCGCTGCGGATGATTCTATCTAAATATTATGAGACATCCATCCCCGTACATCAGGTGTTCCTGGATTTCCGGCAGGCCTATGACTCGATCAATCGAGAGAGTTTATGGTCTGCTCTGGAATACCTAGGAATGCCAACAAAACTGGTACGACTATGTAGGATGACAGTGACGCAGTCCCAATGCTGTGTTAAAGTTGAGAACAGGCTATCGACAAGTTTTGTAGTTAACTCGGGTGTTCGGCAGGGAGATGCTCTGTCCCCGATACTCTTTAATCTCATGTTGGAGTACATCTTTCGTAAAACTGAAACACCGCAGCGTAAAATCTTATATCGCCAGTCCAATCAGGTGCTTGCATATGCAGATGACATATGCGTGATTGGACTGAATAGCAACGGAGTGAAAGAAATACTTGATCCGCTTGTAGAGTTTTCAGCTTCAGTTGGACTTCAGATCAATGAGTCCAAAACGAAATACCTGATCTCTGGTTTTAGGGACAATGGCACACCAGATTTTAGTAGTGGCCACCACACGTTTGAGGGAGTGAGGAGGTTCAAATATTTGGGTTCTCTTATCACTCACGATAACAGTGTGGGTGAGGATATTAAAGTGCGGCTGGCAGCTGGCAGTCGTTCTTTGTATCCTCTAAGGCCACTGCTAAAATCTAAACACTTATCAAGTGCCGTGAAGCTAAAGCTTTACAAAGCGTTGATCAGGCCCGTTGTTATGTTTGGATGTGAAAGTTGGGCGCTGACGGATGAGTACGAGAGATGGCTCCTTACATTTGAGAGAAGAGTCATGCGTGTGATTTACGGCCCAAACGCGAAATAGATGGTACCTACCGAGCTCTGTACAATATCGAGATCAGAGATCTGATGAAGATCCCCGATATTGTACATGAAATAAGATCTCAGCGAGTACGCTGGCTCGGGCACGTTCTGCGTGCTGATCCGGAACGAATTGTGCAGCGATCTCTGAAAGGAGAGCCACCATATGGTAGGCGCAGAGGTCGTTGCAGGCGACGATGGCTCCTCGGTGTAGAGAACAACTTGGCCTCTTCAGATTGTCTTAGACAGTATGAAGACCATGCTCGGGATCGAAACCGCTGGAGCCGAATTGTTGACTCAGTAAGGGGCCAGTAATGGCCTTTAAAACTGTTTTAATTTTTAATTTAATTAATTAATTATTATTATACAACATTCAAACAAGTTATAATTATTGAGGTGATGTGCATTAACACTTCACAACCAACAAGGTAGTCTCTTAAATGAGGCAAAATGAGCAAAAATGCCATAATGGTTTTCTTGCGGAAAGCTTATTTATTCATTGAACACTTTAATTAGCGTAAATCGAAGTACTTCGCTGTTTATCAGATGAACAACGATTTAAGCTATGGGAATAGTTGGTGGAGTGGCAAGATAAACATATAACACTCTGAAGTTCGTACATTCAACATTCATCGGACTGCCTAAGTACCACATTCTACCAAGACAAAAATTTAATATTTAAATGAAAACAAACAACAACAACAAAATTTTTGATATTTCACAATTTAACATTATTTTGTTAAACAAAACTAAAACTTATGTTAAACTAAACGGTCAGTCATATACTCAGATTAATGTTAATTTTTGCAATCTTTTGAAATAAATAAAATGTCCATCTTACTTCTTATACTGCTCCCTCCTTATATATGTACATTACATATATATGTGCGATGTATGTGAATATGGTACTTGAATGCGCAGTCTAAAATACTCGTCATCTGTTTTGTGTAATGCATTTTCTATTGTTTTCTTTTCTAGAGTGTACCTACACTGCAACAAATGGGTTATCATGTGTCATTGCTCTTTATACGTTTTATTGGCATTGTTTCAAAATATAGAGAAACGATATTACTAGTTTTATTTGAAATCTTCAGTTTAATACTGCATCAGGCAATTTAACTCGCGTAACAGGATTCATACAATCAATTAGACCCAAAAATTAAAATATGTATCAATTTTCATCGGAGAGTGTGGCCAGTTTTATGCTGCGTGACAATACCACTCTTCCCGTTTATATTGGCCTTAACTATTAAACCGTCACCGCCTCGTACCAATCTCTTATCAGCGATGGAATAGCTGCAGACTCCCTGTAGCCCGACTGCCCCCTGTTTCTTTGGCCTACCGTCTTGGGTAAAACTCGATCTCGCTATACAGGAGTTCAAGACTATACTCGTCTCGATTCTCCATGTTCCAGCCATTGTGGTTCATCGCCTCTTCAAATTGAAATGTCAACATCTCGAAAAATGTTGTTCCATGGAATACTTGCGACGCTGTACCAATTCCAAAGCTTCATTTTGACATATCGAAACTCTCCTTCGCAGCCTGGATCTTTCACCACCAACCCATGAAACTCTGTTTGCAATTCTCGATTACCATCGAGAACTTTCTGCTTCAACTCACTCCGTCTCAAAGCCTAGATCATTCTCCTACAGATTTTGCACAACTCCGTTATCTTCGATAACTTTCTGCACCACCTATTGTAAATCTGCTTGTGATTTCTATTCAACTGGCTGAACTGTCTCTTTGCTTCTTTGGAGGGCAACTCGCATCTCCTGCAATTTCTCGTCCGTATTTTGATTGATCTTCTTAATTATTTGTTTCCCTTCTTGACTCCACTGATCAATTTTCTGATTTAATTTATCCGATGACTGCTCTATTTTCTCAATTGACATCATTCTTTGGTTCACTTCCCACAAAGCAGACATAAACATAAGTCCAATCGAAACTTCCACATTGTAGTGGCACAGCCTCAACCACTCCGCCTTCATTCGATGAAATTGTCGATTCATCGTAATTGTAACTAGCCAGATCAATACCACCATCCTCCATGGCCTTGCGTAATAGTTGTTTCAATTCGATTTTAAGACCGGCAGTTGATAAACCACGCCGCGCCAACCTCCTCCTTTAATTCGAAAGTCTTTAACTCGCCTAGACCATTTCTCTATTTACAATCCCACCGCTGTCAGGAATAGTTACGTCAAACCAAAGTTCTATATTCTAGATAACACTAAATTTATTCATCTATTTCCGAATTATTACAGTTCACTGATTTATTTAATTCACTTATATTTCAAGTATTTACTTTAATTCACAATTATTACCACTTTAAATAATTTACGAGAATTGTCTAGACTATTCCTCAATAGTCTGGTCACATAACTAATCAACTACAGTTTACATCTACAGTAGTTTCCCTACTCAAATAGACAAGTCACGACCATCGCAACAATATTGTTGCGATTGTGGCGAAATCTCTATTTGAATAGAGACACTTTCGAAAATGTAAACTGTAATAATTAGATGTGTCTAGACTATTCTGGAATAGTCTAGAGACTCTCAAACATTGTGGAATATTCTAAAAGGTTAGAATATTTGGTATAAACACGAGATAAAATGTTACAAGTAATTAGTGTGTTTTAACCGTGATTGTGCTAGTTATAGTAATAAAAAGGAAACAGCGAAAGTTAAGTGTTTATAAAGTGTAATACAGTGTTATTAAAGTGTAATAAAGTGGTTATTATGAGGTTGAATAATTGGGTTGGATAAGTGAATTAAGGAAATTAGTGTTTAGTGTAATTGTTTGGAGGTAAATGATTTTGGCGTTATCTAGAATTTACATCGTTTGTTTTATTCACAATCCGCAGTGATCGAGCCTTGTTTGAAAGGGCAAAAACGTAACAATATTGTTACGATTGTAGTGACCTGTGACATCTCTATTTGGGACTATTTAGGAATAGTCTAGACACTTCTTGAATATTATGGAATATTCTAGTGGATAAAATATTTTTATATTTATAAATACGAGATGAAATGGTAGAAGTTAAGTGGTAGGATTTTAACCGCGACAGCGTTCGTAGGAAGTAAAAACTGAAGGAGTTAGTTGTATTTCAACCGTGAATTATGTGAGGATTTGTTGTATTTTAACTTTGAATTAAGTTAGTGTTTGATGTAATTAATAATACGGAAATAAATAAATTAGTGTTTACCCGTTTATTTGAACTCAACATGTTTTTTTATCGATGTGTCCACATTTTCAGATGGAGTTTTTGTTGTGGGAAGTATATGTGCTAGATTCCTACATATTATATGTGCGTTATGTCGTAGGACAAGGATATAGTCTCCTGCCAGACAATTTAAATGTTTGTAAAATTAGGTTTGGTCACTTTAATCCACCATTTTGCAATTTGGAAATTAGTGCTTTTTATATTTAAAATATTTTAGGATATATGTACATATCTACATATATCAAGGTTAGATCATTTTTTTTATAAAATTGGTGGTAAATATAAATAAATACCTACACATTAGAGAGGCTGTTCGGCTAGTGGATTTATTTTCGCCCTTTGAAAGCTGGAGGATAGCCCACCGATCATATGTAACTCGGGAGATGAAACATTTATTTGCTAGTATATTGAAATACGAACCTAGTATCGAACGAACTCCCGATCCAAACGTCTTAGCTGACATCACTACGCTATTTGCTCGGCAAAATAATTTGAAGTACTATTTTCGGTTCGAGCTGGCATCGATGGATATGGCACTGTCTAATGAACTCACCTTAAGGTAAGGAACAATGTCTACAATAAACCTATTATTATAGATCAACCTAGCGAAAGCATAATAATTGTCCTTCTAACAAAATCAATCCTATGAACAAAAACAAAAAATAATGTAATTCGTAAACTCTTATTAAATTTTATTTTTATTTTTTTTAATAAACAAATATAAATAACAATCAATTCATTATTTTTAATAATAATCATAAAAATCAAAACTAAACAATAGTTTTATTTCGATAATAAAATCTATAATTTTTAACACATTTTACTTAATTTTATAAATAACAAATAAAAACTTTGTCTTTATTGTTTAAAATTTTAATATTTTTATATTTTACTGAATTTTTTAATTTTGTTAAACAAAAATCTTAATACATAGACATATATAAAATAAATTCGTAATTAATTAACATGTCATGTTTTAAAATAATAATAACAATTAATTATAAATTAAAATATTTTTTTTCCTACAATTTCAAAGGCTTTATTATTTTAACATTTTCTAGGTATACAAAGTTTTAAACATATTTGTATTGTTATTAAATTTATTATTAAATTAAATATATAATTGAATTTAAAAAGACACAATTTGAGCGAATATTTTTTTGTTTTTTTTAAGTTATTTACTATAGTTAGTTTTATTATATAAGCGTGAATTACCAGATCCAATATTAGTTATTCAAGTGAATTCAAATTGTTGCAGATTAAGTTTTAGTGCAAAATATTCTCAGTGAATTTAATTATTGACAAATCATAAGGTAACTAATTAACTGATTTTTAAATTCATTTCAAATTCTACTCGTTGATGGTATTTTGAAACACTAGGGCATTTGAGTGGACATTTATTTGGTTTAAACTATAACCACAGATTACTATACTATTACTATACACAGATTAGTATAGTAATCTGTGCTATAACTGTTTAGTTTATTAAGCTAAGAATGCGCTTTAAATTTAAATTATATGAACTAATCTAGAATATGCAAGTTAAGCTAAATATATGTGACTGAAGCTATAAGCAAGCACTAGACCTATTTAGATATAAACGGGTACATATTTCAACTTATGAATTGTTTTATTCAGTTTATGTATCCTACATTTTGGAAAAACTCTTAAAATTCAGCTACTTTGTTCTCCAATAAAGTTTTGGTTTTTTAAACAGATTCATTTTTAATATTTTAGAAATTCAGCTGATTTAATTTGAAACGGAAATATTTAAATTAGAACATCAATTTCGAATCAAAAAAGTTACCAGTACACATCTTAATTTAGATAATACGTTTACAAAATCCCCGGTTAAATTAACAACCACATATTATTAATTACAATAATTAGGTATCGATGAGAGGCAATGTATGTTGTTTATAAAACATTACATTAACCTTCAATTACCTGTCATACAGCAGCAGTGGAATGCTCCAACAGAAGGAAAACTACATGCTATATATAGACGTAAATAATAATAATAAAAATATATATAAATAAATATTGTCGTATTACATAAAATCTAGAACATTTTAATTTCTTTGTATAAAGTACTACACGCAGTGCACACAGATAATGAATGAGCTTTGCATTGTTAAAATGTAAACATACAAATTAAAACTAACAAAAAAAAGTAATCAGTTTCTATAAAATATTTTCTAAATGATTAGTACATAATTAGTCCTAATCGTATAAATTTATTCTATGCATAATATATAATGAGGCAACATTTACGACTAGCGCATTCCGATTCGTTCACTGGGGATGTATGCTGGTGTTCTAATCTTGCAAATTACAAAATATAATAAAACTAAAAAAAAATACATATAATGTCTCACTCACAGTTTCATATAATTATATCATAGCTGTCTCATTTAAATATCACATCTGTATACATATTTCTCGGTAAGCGATTCACTTAATACATTTGGATCGGTAACAGGTAATTGGCATACTTGATTGTGGCATAGATACACGGTGGGTGTATCGTTTACCATTTTAAATTGTACCGCCGATTTTCGTGTCAACTCTTGCGGTCGATCGACTTTTATTTGAATCGGAACTAAACCAGGAATAAAATAATTTTTCGCAACACTAAACAACTGTTTTGATTGATCGTTATCCGGTCCGACAACTACAAGCATTTCAATACCTAAATCGTAGAGTAGTAAACCGGACATCATGTGTGGTAATGCATAACCGAATGGATTAACATGCTCGAAAAATTCTAATAGCTGTTTAGCACGATTTTTGAAATGACTTTCTTCAAAATATGTATTCAATAACATTAAATTGTGCAGTGCCATACTATTTCCACATGGTTCGGCACCATCATGATCTTCTTTTAGACGCACAATTACGTTTGGTGAGTTGGCTTGCGAATAGAAATATCCGCCATTCGCTTCGTCCCAAAATAGATCGTCCTGTTTGTTTTGAAGCTCGTACGCCCAGTGCAAGATATTAACGTCAAGCGTGGCGACATAATAGTCCAAAAGTCCTTTTATTAAGAATGCATAATCGTCTAAAAATCCTGCAATCGGTTCAGACCTAAAATAAAATATAATATGTAAATATTTTTGGAGTTCTAAAATCTTAAATCAGTTAGACATTTAATTTAAAATTTATAAATCACAAAATTCTTCAAAATCCAGAAATACTAGTTCCATTCTAAGAATATCATTAAAAATTGTAACTCGGTTTAATTACGATTTTAATATTAAAATCCATACTTCACTTCCATAATCATTTAACTTTTGTCTTGAACTTGAATCATCGAGTCGTCGAAGTAATTGTAGATATTTTTATTAATTAATGTACATAATTTTTACGAGCAGCTCAATGCCAGATATTATTAATTATAATTACTTATTTATCAAGATAAAAATGAATTGATGTTAGACATAACTCACAAATAGATCGAATTATATAATCTAGCGTATTTTCACTAAATCAGTTCAACGGTTCTGTAATAAAATCCCCGGCCAAATTAAAATTCGGATATCGTTTCGCGCGATGAATAATAACACACAAAAAATTGCATACATAATTGCCAAACTACTTACACATTTGATGTATCCTCAATGTCAACACCTTCACCATAGCAGGAACGATACAGCTCCTTTTTTTCCTGGTTGTACAGGTGCTCCCGTATAAATTCCACTAATTTTTTGGCAATTCGCAAATATTCCTGTTGGTGTTCAGAATCTGAAATACAAGCGATTTTAGAAAGGCCCGACAGGGTTAATCCATTCCATGCGCAAATAATTTTTGTATCCAAATGAGGCCGCGGACGTTGGCTGCGTATATCGTAAAGAATACCGTTTGCAACGCCCAACAAATCCTTTAACTGTTGTAGATCGATTTTAAAATGTTTCGCCGTCTCTTCAATCGATTCTTTTACAAAGTGAATGTTTTTTTGTTTTAAATGGCCGTGTGGATCACTCGATGGGTCCACATTTCCACTGGGCTTAATGTTATAATGGTATTTGTAGATTTCGAATGGTTTATTATCGCCCAACTGGAGATCCTTGAACTTTTCCTCGTTCGAATGGAATGCTTCTAATATTTCATCATAGTCCCACGCATAGAACGCCCCCTCAACTTTTACGGTATCATCGTGTTTTGGGAGTGAGTCAGCATCTTCGCCCGAAAAGAAACCCCCTTTTGGGTGTTGCAGATCTTTGCACAAGTATTGTATGATGTTGTGCGCGACAAATAAATAAAATTGATTTTTGGTAAGCCGGTATGCATTTGATAGGGCGGTCAAAAGCTGAGCCTGGTCGTACAACATTTTTTCAAAATGTGGTATATGCCATTTCCCATCGACCGAATACCGGGAGAATCCACCGAATATATGGTCGTGTATTCCACCGTTCGCAATTTTATTTAGTGTTTGTAGCACCATGTCAGCTATTCGGTCGTCCGGTTTTTTAAAATGTGCGTGTAATAGAAAATTGAGTTTCGAAACTTCCGGAAATTTTGGATGGGAACCCCAACCACCCCATTCCTCATCGAAATTACGTTTATATATGGTAATCGCTTGATTAAGTTTTCCTTGTACAGTGAGAATATCACCTTCCTCGCGTTCATTAACATTTTTCTGAAGTGCTTGGATGATTGTTCGTCCAGTTCGTGATAGCTCCGGTCCATTTTCCGTCCATTTGTCCGCGATTTTTAACAAAATCGATTTAAATCCGGGCATACCCCATCGATCGTTCGGTGGAAAGTATGTACCGGCCGTAATTGGGGCCAAATCTGGTGTTAGCCACACTGACATTGGCCAACCACCGGAACCGTTAATCATTAGCACAAATGTCATATAAATTTTATCGATATCCGGCCTCTCTTCACGATCCACTTTAATATTTATATAATTCTCATTCATTACTTTGGCTACCTCGGGATTCTCAAATGATTCTTTTTCCATTACATGACACCAGTGACAGGTCGAGTAACCCACTGATAAAAAGATAAGCTTATTTTCTGCTTTCGCCTGTTGTATCGCCTCGTCACACCATGGCCACCAATCGACCGGATTTGTCGCGTGCTGCAATAAATACGGCGACTTTTCCGTAATCAATCGATTTGTATGCTGTTGCACCACAGCCGAATTTACACTACTCGTAACACTTTTTGTAACACTTGCAGCCATATTTTCACCACTATAAATTTCGGTTCTAAACCCAGATGTCTTAAAAGTCCTTCAAAAGCCCCGAAAAATATAATATTGAGTGCATGATAGCGAGAATGAAAAACAAATGGAAATTATTTTAGTACACAAAGAAAATAGTTTTTTAGACGCCAAAACACTACGACTTACCTAATTCTAGTACCTTGTGCTACAACAGTTCGATTTACACTACACAAATTCTTCAACGATCTTATCTTATTAATGTTGTACATAATAAAAAAAAATATAAGAAAAAAACGCGTTCGAATTCACGTATCTAGCAACTACATGTACAAAATCGAATAGGGATTTCCCTAGCAAACAAGCTTCACCTTTTTATAAAACACACACAGTTATTATATATTTTGTAATTTTATTTTTTATTTAGTACACTATAAATATACAATTATTTTAATTTAAACTATTCTCAAAATCACACAATCCTTACAAAATTCTAATTTTTTCATGTCAAATGTGTCAAATAGTGCTTGTATTGGTACAGATTTGTATATACATATATACATTATGAGCTAAGATGGGAAATAGCACGAACAAAATATAAAAACAAAACATATACATACATACGTTTGTTTATGTAATTTTGCTAATTTTCACTTTTTTTGTTGTTTTCTGTGTATATACAGCTGGGTTGCGAGAATTATATTAGGTTTCATAATTGGTATATACACTTGGTAGGGCAATTTCCAGTTTTACTGCTTTTAAACGTTCGCATTTTTATGTTAATAATGATTTATTACTTTTGGAAGAATTATATCATCGTTTATTTATAATATTTATGGCACGTTTGGTATATTATTGTATGCAGTGTTACATAAGACATTCTAAACGAACCGGAACAAGTTCATTGGCATGTGAAGAGTGAAGGATTTCCTAGTTTGCACGGTTTGTTTTGTTAATTTGCTGGTTCGGCTTTATATACCTAATTGCAGTTCGATGAAATCGTTATCCTTTTCGGGGAATTGTTGATCTCAACATTAATCTGCGACCAAGTTATAAATAAGAATAGAATTCAACCATATTCACATATCCGGTATCGTATATGACGGCATTTTGTATGACCGATAAAATGGAAAAAATAATGTTTTCATTTTTGAATATCACGATCAATTCAAATGGCAGATATTCAAAATTAGGTTCCCAAAATTAAATAATCGAATCACTAAATACTCAGAAGTCTTTAAAATAACGTGGTACGAATACTTTAGTTTGAGAATCGCTTCTCTGGATCAAATGCCAATTCATAGAAAAACCTAATTTATTTTAAATTTAATTAATCGATCCAAAATTACACTATCTTAATGCATGTACGTGAAATATACTAATGGAAATAGCCCAACAGAAAAAACAAGTCAAAAATTTATAACACAGGTTATACCATTTCATTGAAGTCTAATTTCCATGTTTATATTTTATTAATATTATTGTTTTTAAATTATCCATTTATAAATAATTTAGTATTCTAAAACCGATATATTTATGGAATTATAATGACGAGCCAAATTTTAATCGAGGAAACTATTCGCGCCCATAATACAGCCGAACATTTTTGGAATGCTGTCAATTTATTGATATTCAATCAGCACGTTGTCAATCGTCGATTGACTGGTGTTGAAAATCGAATTTGTTTAAAATTTAAATTATGCGGCAATTATGAATTAAAACTAAATCAGTTTGATAGTGAAAATATAGTTAGTAAATTTAAAGAATTGATGAAATCAAAAGTGATTGAATTTGATGAGATACAAAGTGATGAAGTTGAGATATTACTGCATGAGAATGAAGATGAAGCTGTACAAATCGTAATCGTCCAGAAGCTATTGCCTAGAAATTTAGATAAATTTGGATTTTGTACGATTCTGTGCCATATAAGTAAGTTTTGGATCCACTATACATACACGTATTTAGTTTAATCGTTTATTTATTATCAGATTTTCAGACTAAATCACTAACATATCATTCGTGCGGCGAAACAAATCTCTTTCCATCGTACGATTTTACAATAAAATTGAATGAGAAACAGCTTTTAATCGAAATTGATACCGAAATATCGGACGAATGTGGTTGGTTGAAAAGTATACTGTTCAAGAAATTTAAAAAATGGATGGAAAATATCTCGCCAAATAACGACGATTCGAATCCGTTCAAAATAAAATCTCTTTCATTGATTTGTATCGAAGAGTATACGAAGTTATATAATCAGCTTAAAGATAATCATGGCAAAGAAATGGTTAAAATATGGCCTGAGAATACAGACCCATTGAAGTATGTGTACGAAGATATTGCAATTGCAACCTACTTGATACTACTGTGGCGAAAATACAATCACGAGAATATAAATTTCGTTGATTTGGGCTGTGGCAATGGTTTGCTGGTCTATATACTAGTGCGGGAAGGATTTTCCGGATACGGGATTGATTTGCGCAAACGAAAGATATGGGATTTATATCCCAGCGACGTTAGACTTGAAATTGAAACGATAAATCCGTTAAACAACGTCGATAAATACGAGAATATTAACTGGATTATCGGAAACCATTCAGATGAGCTGTCGCCTTGGATTCCGGTAATTGCGGCCCGAAATAGTATTAACTGTAATTATTTCTTGCTACCGTGCTGTGCGTATGAATTTAATGGGTCCAAATATCAACGGGGTAGTATGCGGCACAGCCAATATCACGACTTTTTGGAATATACGCTTAAGATTTCCAATGTATGTGGTTTTAAAACAAAAGTGGATCGGTTGAAAATTCCAAGCACAAAACGGATATGTCTGATTGGAGAGTCGCGAGTTTATAGGGAAGACGAATACGACGAATATTTAGAGAAAATTAATAATTTTGTGTCCGAACGTTGTCAATCGAGTACGATTTATAAAACACGAGACGTGGTCGAGAAGATTAAGAATTGTACCAAAATCAATAAAGACGTAATCCGAGGCGTGGTAGAGATTGTATTTAAGCGGCTTCTAGTAAAAAAGAATTTTTGTGAACGATATCCAAACTGGAATTGTGGAAGTCAGGTACAGATTGGTGAGTTAATCTCAGATATACCAAAAAAAACTCTGAAGGAATTGAAATCAGAGTGTGGTGGATTGCAGACCCTACTCAAGAACCATAGTCAAATATTTCATGTGTATCAAGGAAAGGTTAAAATTAGGCTACCCGAGACGCTGAGTGAGAAACGCGAGACTAGCCAGAAGAGTAAAAAGAATTTTGTTTTTAAGCAAAAAATGTGTTGGTTTTATATAAACCATCCAGATGGTTGCCCATTTATTGAAGATGATTGTAGTTTTAAACATATAGAATAAAAATGATGCAATAATAATCAGATACTGTTTCTGTGAATTTGACCGTAAAAATACGAAATATATCGTATGTATAATATGTATATGTATTTAGGTGCGTATCTCTAATCACAATAAATCCATCCCTGTTGCTCAATATTGGACCGGCCATTATACTGTCATACGTAGTTGCGCAATATTTCTTTTTCTCAACAAAATTGAAGCGAAAAAATTCGGATTAAATTAATTTTAATTAAACCAAATAATTAGGTGCTTTATAGTTATATTACAATAAAAAGTTATAATGGCAACATATGCAGCACTTCGTGCAGTATTTAATCCAGGTAAATACAAAATTTATTGTTTTATTTACTAGTAACTCAGTCCATGTTGTCTAATGTGAGGTTATGTTTTTTACAAATTTTCAGTTTTTCGTAAAAGTTTTCATTTTCTTGTAAAAAACAATGCCTACCAAACGATATATAGATATAATAATAAAAATATAACATGTCTTTCGGGTTTATCGTTCGACTGGTCGAAACGATATTATGCAACCGAGAAAAAAGTATTCCAGCGAAACAAACCTCATTGCAATGTCGGCACTATTGGGCATGTCGATCATGGTAAAACTACACTAACAGCAGCCATAACAAAAGTGCTATCGGATCAAGATTTAGCCGAAAGTAAGGGCTATAGTGAAATTGATAACGCACCAGAGGAGAAGGCGAGAGGTATTACCATTAATGTTGCTCACATTGAGTATCAAACAGAGACACGACATTATGGACATACAGATTGTCCAGGCCATGCAGATTATATTAAAAACATGATCACAGGTACGGCTCAAATGGATGGTGCTATTTTAGTTGTGGCCGCAACAGACGGTGCTATGCCCCAAACCAGAGAGCATTTATTGTTAGCCAAGCAGATTGGCGTCAACCATATTGTCGTTTTCATCAATAAAGTGGACGCAGCCGATCAGGAAATGGTTGATTTGGTCGAAATGGAAATTCGTGAACTAATGACCGAGATGGGATACGATGGAGATAATGCTCCGATTGTGCAAGGATCAGCACTATGCGCACTCGAAGGTAAGAGTCCGGAAATTGGTGCACAGTCTATCCTAAAATTATTGGCCGAAGTTGATAAACATATTCCAACACCAGTAAGAGAATTAGACAAACCATTTTTATTACCAGTCGAGAATGTGTACAGTATTCCCGGACGTGGTACCGTAGTTACCGGACGATTGGAACGTGGCGTGGTAAAGAAGGGGGCCGAATGTGAATTCGTTGGTTACAATAAAATTCTTAAATCGACGGTTACTGGTGTCGAAATGTTCCATCAAATTTTAGAAGAGGCACAGGCAGGTGATCAACTTGGTGCACTAGTTCGAGGTGTTAAGCGAGATGATATTAAACGCGGTATGGTTATGTGCAAACCGGGTAGTGTTAAAGCATTCGATCAATTTGAAGGTCAAGTCTATATTTTAAGTAAGGAAGAGGGAGGTCGTCACAAACCATTTATGAGTTTTATCCAGTTACAAATGTTTTCACGGACATGGGATTGTGCAGTACAAGTAAATATCCCTGATAAAGAGATGGTTATGCCCGGTGAAGATTCAAAGCTTGTGCTTCGATTAATGCGACCAATGGTGTTAGAACACGGCCAACGATTCACACTTCGTGATGGTAGTTTAACTTTAGGCACCGGTGTAGTTACAAAAGTGCTGCCACCATTAAATGAGACCGAACGATTAGCGCTGACCGAGGGTAAAAAAGCGCGAGAGAAGAAATTGGGAGGCGAAAAGAAAGCTTAATTGTAGATGTTTAGAACTAAAAGTAGAATAAAATACACAATTTAATTTTTAATTTAATTTATGTTTTTTTTTTGTTTAACGTACAAGAATAATCCAACCATTCACACAAAGAAAAAATCGGTACATTCGCCAATTTTTTCCCATTTATTTTGTTTGTAAAAATTATTAAAAAAAAAAAGAATTAAACAATTTAACTTAAGAAAATAATTAATCTACAAAAATAATAATAAGATAACGGGATAAGACCCCAAGAAAGTAATTAATAGTGCACGGTCTTATTGAGAAAAAAGAAAACTATTTTATCAATTGTGTTGGTCACAATGTTGTATTTTTTGTTACAAGTCTTATGTTTACAAATCATCATCATCCTCTGGCAAAGCTGTTTCTTGAGCTTCTTGTAAATCCTTTTCGATTTGGATTTGCCATTCTTTGTCCATTTTAACTTCAGGTGGAAGTAAGGCGGGCATTGCAACAAATTCTAGATTTGGATCACCAACTAATTTACGTGCAAGCCACAAAAATGGTTTTTCAAAGTTGTAATTTGATTTTGCCGAAATGTCATAGTACTAAAAAGATATAAATAACGGCTTAGCATTTATACGTTATTTTAGTACAAAGCGTCAAAAAGCGCGCGCGAGCATCTTAACCCACACACTTACCTGGAGATTTTTCTTCCGATGGAATACAATACTTTTTGCTTTAACTTTACGATCTTTGATATCGACTTTATTGCCGCACAACACAATTGGAATACTTTCGCATACTCGCACTAAATCTCGATGCCAATTTGGTACATTTTTGTATGTGACTCGTGATGTAACATCAAACATAATTATAGCACATTGTCCTTGAATGTAGTATCCGTCGCGTAAACCACCAAATTTTTCTTGGCCAGCCGTGTCCCAAACATTAAAACGTACAGCACCACGATTTGTATGGAAAATAAGTGGATGCACTTCAACACCCAGTGTGGCTACATATTTCTTTTCAAATTCACCAGTCATGTGTCGTTTAACGAATGTTGTTTTACCAGTACCTCCATCGCCGACCAAAACACATTTGAATGTTGGAATATCTTGTGCCATTTTTAATATAAACTACTTCGAGGGTTATATAGAGATATTTGCTTTGCAATTCCTGAAAATATATATGAAAAACAAAATTATTTTCATTTACTTTACATGTCGAAACGTCTAGATATGTATGACGTCATCCACTTAGAACAAATAACACGACATAAACAAATTTTTTTAGGGCAAGTGATTACAACTGAAAATCCCGCTCAATTTTAATGTTGGTATCATAGTATCGGCGTCCATAGATAATTATGACAATTGTCCATGATTCACTGATCTAATTATTCAAGCCAATTGCGAAATCAATAAATTATCAATAACTTCCACCAAATCCACAAAATCCATGACAATAATACCATCAAGTATCGAAACAGACCGAAACACAAGAAATTTATCCGTTTTAAGTTGGTGAACAAGCATAAAACAAAAAAAAAATTCCTGTGTATGGTCGTCAAGGGATTTTCAACATTTTCGTATTCATAAAATCATCCATTTTCACATCACAAACACAAATTTTCGCAACAAATTATACACCATTTTATACAGCATTAAAAATGAAAACGAATAAATATATTTTAAAAAATATTCCACTTACGATGATTATGATAAAATGCGATTTATTCACAAGTACAAATTTATCGTTTGGTCAACTATGGCGTTTCAACAAGATGTCTTCATAAAAAAAAATATTAGAACTGTGTAGTGACGAGCGAGAAACGAAGTCGAGGTGTATGCCAGAACGAGACAATACAATATTATTGCGAAATTTTTACAAAAAAGAACAAGGAGAAACACGGCGTTCTCTTTCTCTCTCGTCGTATATTTACCGGCAATTTAAAATTAATAATGGCGGTAAATTTATCACAAATTTTTAATAA
Source organism: Tipula unca (assembly GCA_951394425.1). Taxonomy (NCBI): domain Eukaryota; kingdom Metazoa; phylum Arthropoda; class Insecta; order Diptera; family Tipulidae; genus Tipula; species Tipula unca. The sequence goes on from OX596382.1 coordinate 122,288,898, forward strand.
GACATAATATTATTTAGGTATTTTATACAAAATAATTAATTAAATTACTAATTGGTATGAAAATAATTTTATACGTCTTTTCGTTTAATTATTTCGGTCGATTGCTTTTAACAAATTTTAAACAAAATGTTTGTACACTATTTGTATTTTGAAGGTCTGGCGTACACACTTGTTAAATATTGATGAATTTTTCGTGCTTTCAATATATTTTTTGAAATGAGAGTTTAATTTTTGTAAATACGTAATTGTGTTTAATTTGATTTTTAATATTATGTACATATGAATTTCCATAAAATTGAAGTTCTCTGAAATCTGTTGCGTTGACGTTTGAAAATCGTACAAATTGGCGGCAAATCATTTTATTGGGAACCATCTGTCTAAAATCCGATACTCTTACAAAAATTATTACTTCTCTCAATAATAGAAATTATTTTCTTTATTTTTGTTTCTCTCAGCACACCCTTTACATATTTCCTTATTTAAAGATTTATTTAGATACATTACATAGGTACTTGTGTTGAGAGAACAGATTTCCGGTTATATGTACATAAAAGAAATAATCCAGTGAGTGCGTTAGCACAATAAATCTGTGCGCATTAAATGCTTGCCAAAAAAATTTTACTTTAATTTATTTATGGATAGAAAATTCGTCCCTTTTTAAATTAAAATAGATTTACTTGATCATTGAGATCATGTTATATTCACGTTTAATTCCATTAATTATAGTTTAAGTCATCGTACACCATCATAACATGTTGCTTAAGTAACATAATTTTAGATTAATACTGATTTAAATCAAATCTCATAACAATGAATAGTCACACAATGAATCATGTACATATATGTAACAATTAAATTAAAATCAAAATATTTAAATTGTGAAGGTGACAAAAGATAACACATAAATGTTAAAATGAAAATCAACCATTAAATCGTGTAACGGAATATATATTGATCAAATATATATTGATAAAAGTTCGCCCTACTTTATTTTCACTCAATAAAACACATAACTGCATTATCGGCATATTTTTAACATTCCCATTTAATTGAGCAAAATCTTATTGGAATAGCTCATATTTATTTTCATACGCCCGTATTATCGTATTCGATGCATGCTTACACACAAACTGACGTCATTTGCGCAAACGCTTTTATTAAACCGTAGAGAACCTCTGCAGTGATGGACATCGCGTGAAAATATCGATTTTTCCTGTGGTAGCAATACAATTTTAGTAGTTTTTTTTGTCGATTCGTACGGTGTTAGTTTTTCCTTACCGTGTGGATACGACGACATTCTTGTCGATTTTGTTGGAATTACAAATAAAAAAAAATAAATAAATGTTTTAAATGTAATAATTCTCAAAAAGACCGCAGAGATCCTACAAAATCTACAATAGAAAAAGTGTTTTAGCTATATATAATATATTTCTTGTGTGTGATTTTTCTGTGTGCTAATAGTTTTTTTTTTCGTTTTATCCGGAAAATCATAAAATATATCCGAAAAATACAGTAAAATTCTCAATAAAATTTTAATTTTCGTTCGTGAGAGACCCAACCATTTTTTGACTTTTCTACTATGTACAAACCAGAGCTACCCTCGATTTTGATTTTTGTGTGTGTGCTCGTCCAAAAATTGACATTTGGTTGTTAATTTTTGGTTTTTAATTAATGAACCAACCGATTATTTTATTTTTATTTATAATTTAATTTGCAAAATTTTTTTTTATCATTTTTCTTATTGATTTTTTTTACTGTATTTTTTTGTTTTAAGTGAAAATCTAATTATATATCTATCTATGTAGCATATATATTGAATAATCAAGTGTGTGTTTATAATATAAATAAAAAATACAAGTGAATGGATCTACATCGTAACTAAAAAGCTAATAAAAAAAAATATTTTTTTTTAAAGTTTTAAATATCAATAAACGAAACCTTTTGATTCATTAATTAAAAATAAAGTGATCCGATTATTGTTTTTGTGTTCTGGACGTGTTTATTTTAAAAACTAAACACACAAATCATGACGAAGGATAGATTAGCGGCGCTAGTTGCGGTATGTTAAAAAAAAAAAAAAATTCTGATGTGTCAAAATATATGTATATTCTCTGGGCTCAAAATCAATGTGTTATGTGATTTAATTTGTGTATGGATGATGATTCAGGAGTGATTTTATCCCGTTAGATTCCACCAGTCAGATATAAATGATTGTGTCCATGACCCCACCCGTTGCATTTTTTTGTGTGCAGTGTCGAAATCGAAGAAAATCTGCTAATACGCCAACGCTTTTTTGGGATTTTTATCATGCCACCATTTATCATTTATCATTCATTACTAAAATGCGAATTTTTGTATGAAAATATTGAAAATTTTGTCTAGAATATAATTTATTTGCGAATTGATTATTGGAATAGCGATTATTCGTTTTGGTTGTATTGTATTTTTGGATAATTACCAAATAAAATACATTTTTTGTTTGTGATACGAAATTTCAAGTGCAGAACAGTCTGGGATGGACGTAATGGATAAGCATGGGGTTTTTGTTAGTACTTTTTTGTGTGCTAAGTTTGGAAGCAGGGTTTTTCTGGGTGACATTTGTTTTTAAATATCATGTCATAAGTATTGTACTCTACAATTTTTTTTTATAAATCCTCTGTCAGCTGTCTGGATACCTGACCTTTGTATGTCACTGTTATGTATAATTTATTGAGATTTTGTGAAAGTAACTGAAAATTGATTCCGTATTTGGAGTTTTAATCGAAAAAGAAAATTATAAGTTTTCTTGTTCAATCAAATCTTGACCTATCCCTAATAGTTTTGTCATGTGCTTTTTTATTATACTTGCGTTTTTCAAATCAATAAATAACTTGCTCAATTTCATTATAAATTACTATTTTATGTATTAACTGTAAAGCTAGGACTAACTGTTTTTGTAGTTAAATTAGCAGATGCTATTTTTATGAATTGGAAGCAGCAAATTTTTCGATTTAAACAGCTTGATAAAATATATAAGAGTTTGGGAAGACGACACAATTTTGAACCAAATTCAAGTGCGAGAATGACGAGGTAGTTGGCCCTATCCACTGATAGGCCACTCGCATATGATTCTATTAGGCCAGATTATGTCGTACACATAATTGTGAATATAAAGTTTTGTCTGTATTATATCAATTTTGGGAAAATACGTAAAAATTCAAGAGCACTTAGCCACTTATAGAATTCTAGTTCTATTCTAAATTTATACAAGTAGTCATAATTTTGGATTGATAATCCAGATATTCAACATATTATCTTCACAAACACCACACTTTAAATCAAGTAAATACCATACAGTTACTATGTACGTAAGATTATATAGTAATATCAAAGAAAGTTTAAACCACAATCATTTTCTTTAATGAGAGACAATGTGGTGTGATAATAAATTCGAAATTATTAAATAAAAAATGTGACGGAAGTAGAGAGTTCGAGTCTTCTTCATGCTTTGTATAAAATTAAAATTCTTAACATTTTTTACGATAAATGATTCATAATGAATGAATAACTAATTACCATATACTTTTGTTATTCAATCTTTGGTGGAAGAATATTTAGATACGAATTTACATTCGATTAAAAATTAAATTGTTGATGCGTTCTAAACTCTCAAATTTTGATTGACTGGTATCCCTATATATCAAAATATATCAAAATAATACAACTAGAGAATCAGCAGATAGATACGTTAATTACATTAAACCTAGTTTGTAATTTTCCTAAATTTTAAAATTTAAAACTCGACAGTTTAAAATTTTTTTTAAACTCTATAAATCCTGAACAAATTAACTAAAACTTATGACTTATCTTATACTCTTTAAAATCTCAGAATTTTCAGGAATCTTTAGACCGAGTGGCCTATTGTAGCTTCTAAAATTTAATTTTTTATCAGTGAACTTATCTAAAGTTGCTCATGAGATATAAAAATTTGTCCGAATTCTATAAGAAACACTTAGCGCTTGTAAAAAATCAGAAAGTCAAAATAATATGAAAGTTTAGATTTAAAATTTGGTGAATTAAAATAAAAATAAATGATTAAGAGTAAACGTATTAATTTTAGAATTTGAATACATTTACAACTTTATCAAAATTCACTATTTCATAAAGCCTCAATTTAAGGATTGTCGAAAAATACATGATAAGACTCTTAATAACATTTCAAAATTTGGTAAATACGAAATTATGGACATATGTATGTATATAGGGTTAAATTGAAATATGTGTAAGATACTAAATTATTATCATTGCAATATAATTCTTTGGTTGAAAATGTCATAAGTAAGTAATCTATCTACACTTTTAAACTTTTATTTTGCATTACTTGGAGTTTTCTTAGCCTAGTTGCAGACTGTTCATATATGTAAGATGGTCGTAGCTGACTCGGAAATAGATAAATAAATCATTAACAAAACCCGGGTAAGAACAAAAAATAATAATTTCTAGAGTAGCCCAACAAGCGGAGCAATTTTACTACAGATAATATTAATATGATTCTGCCATAACATATTAACATCGAAAGTTACATCTAAATAATTAAATGCATTAATTCTTTCAATATAAATGTTATTAACTTTAAACGGAGATAACGTGATTTATATGGAATATCATTTGTTCCGTTTTTAGCAAAATTAGTTTAGATTTAAAATGCTCTAATAATATGCCGAGATCATATTCCATATTGTTTAATATGGTGTGTCCGGATTTAAGGTTTCATAAAACAAAGCCGAATGAATTTTTTTTGAATATTTGCAAATATTCCAAAAACAAATTAGGATTAAAAGTGGTCCAAAAACACTTCCCTGGCGAACATTTAATATCCAAAGTTTCACTTACAATTCCATTAACCATAACATACTGTTTTCTAGGACTGTTAAATAGCTTTTCATCAAATTAAAAGAATACTATCAAATACATTTAAATACATTATCAGAATACATTCGCCTTTTAGGAAAGCGCTCCAATATGCTTTTTGTTGTCAAAAGCTGTGTGAATCATGTTTGAAATATCAACCGGGCTAATTTGTATCTGCGCCTTTTCTAAAACCATATTGGTATGCATAATAAAAGTTACTACGATCCAGAAAAACTACCAAACGGTAAGAGATTAATTTATCAAAAATCTTATCAAATATAGATAAGAAATTGGGAAAAGTAGAAATTGGTTATAATTGTTAATTAATGAACTGTCGCCATTCTTAAAAATGGAAATAAATTTAGCAACCTCTACATTTCAAAACAGAGCTTTTCATTTTATCACCTCCACCCTTGCAGTCACCAAGTAAACAGATACCATTATAAACTTCCGCAGCTGCGTGACTGCCGAAAAATATATGGAATCAGAGTTCATATAGATGGTTCCAAACTTATGAATATATCTGTCTAGTTGAGTTGATAGATTCCCTTATTAGAATACCTCCATTAACAAAAAAGTAGTACGAGTTCTCTCTAAATTTTAAAAAGGAGTTACGAGTTCTTACCAAATTTTTACAATTTTACTGTAAAAATTATCAATAATATTCAAATCCTCTATGATCCCATTATATGACAGCTTATTTCAGTTGGGCGTCCAGGATTGTTCAGTCAATAAATCGCAGGTTGATTTCAATTTGACGCTTACATTTTTTAAATTTATCATGGTAAGTGTGCCGCCTAGTGTGATACTCTAAATAATTAAAAGTTTTGATTCCGAAATAAATTATTTTTAACATTTTTTAACCATTCATTGATTTTAGACATTCCTTTGAGTTCACTCTTAAGGACAACGAAATTTTGTTATAGTACTTTGTGGGAGTAACGTGAAAAATATATTTTTTTTTATTATATCAGTTAGAAACTTGGCAAGTGTGATAATCACCCTATCAAGTGAGTGCGACAGCATCAAATAAATCAGACTGAAAACATATACATACACCCAATCATAAATTTCAATCCAATTTTTACGAAAAACTATAAATTTTCAATGTTATCCATTATTAATGGCATCTTCCCACGTATTCGCACATTTTATAGATACACGATACAACTATAATTATAGAGTAACCTTCATATTCAGCACACTATCCGTAAATATATTTAATTAAAATAGATGAGATCGTATTTACTAGAATTATATACGTATGCATATATCGAATCAAAATTCTATATACAATTTTACGACAAATAATAGTCGTATACAACATACATATGAATCATCAAATTTACAACAACAGTACTAGTAATGTCGTAATCATGGTATTCGTCATGAATCTTTCATAGTTTTACCCTCATTTATCTAGAGAACGAATATAAAACCAAAAAAATAAAAAACATTGGAGCTTTTCCTCGTTTGATTGTTAAATTTTAAATGAATCATACAATCATAGATTCATAGCAATGAAAAGTATTTTGTTAAAATAAAACATAAAAAAATTTGCCAACTCTTAGATCTTATATGCACATCATTTTAGATCAGTCACGAAATTCTAATAAATCCAAAATTGTTATTATCGCATATCTTATTATAAAACACCTGAAATTAAAGGCTCTGAGAGTATGTTAGAATTTATGTTAGAAATGACACGAGCTAAAAAAGTGCTAGTAGCCTATCTCTATTCCCTTATATGTATGTGTGTATATACATATGTATATGATTCCTCCACATTTACATGTGGAGCATAATATATATTAAAGTGTGTATACGAAGAAAATGTCTTGCGCACAAGATCTTTAGATAGCATATATATTTATATAGCTAAAATGAAATTTTCTTTCCTCTATGGAAAACTCTCAACGTACAAAAAATGAAAATGAAAATCAAATGTGGTTATTTTCAATGAACGAGAAAAGGGCGATTTTTCTTGGTATATAAACATCGGGGATACCAACAAAATAAAATTTGCAAATTATTTACGTACGAAACAAATTGGAAAATTTCTGGGAAATAAAAATATGATAATGTAAATTTTAAATTTTGCTTTTATACATTTTTATTTTCATCAACAAGTTTTTCACAAACATTTTTTTTTTAGTTTTTTGTCGATAAGACCATGATAGTTTATATATATGTATAGTATATTGTTGCTGTTCGTATACATATGCATACATATGTAATATACTGATTAACACACACATACTCATACATTATCACGAAAAATTATTTTTGTAGGTCAATAATTATTATTATATGACAACGTCGGTTCTGGGACTGGAAAATTCAATTTTGGGGTTTTTCTCTCACTATATATATATATATATATATAGATATATACATATATAATACGTGGTTGGTGGAGGGTAGATATATGTATAAAATAGGTTAGTGTATTACTAGAAATAGGCGATTTAGTTTGGTTTCTGTGTTTAATAAAAAAATAATAATGCCAGCAAGAATGTACATATGTATGTACATAGATTATTTTTAGCAAATAAATTTGATAATTTTGTTGTTGTGTCGTTTTAGTGTGTCAAGGCACAGTGGGAGGTTATATAAAAGTTGTTAATTTAGTTTTTTGTTATAAGTACTTGGGGTTAGTTATTTTTTATTAATTGCATTATGTAATAAAGGCTCTTTATTAATTTGGAGTTTAGGAATTATTGAAGTCATTAGTCGTCCTTTTAAAATTGGTCCTTATAGGTTCTATAATATAATAATATATTTTTTTTCTTATCGCTTATGACATGACATGACAGTGAATATTTCGTATAATTAAGAAAATAATATTGCTAAACCTCCACGGAATCGAGTACCCTATATTCTCATAACTGGAAAAAAACCTATTGCCAATCCATGTATCCTCTATTTTAGTTTTTAATGATTTTATTTTCAATTATATTTTTTTATATTTTAAGCATTTAAAATATTTTATCAAAGCTCACATTATCTAAAGTAAAAAAATGAACGAGTTGTCAAAAGAACATAAAATCATCTTTAAATTTCAAAGTATATGTGAGAATTTTAACATGAACTTCAATTTTTGATGAAATTTGTGTTCAAGCTCAATTTTGTGTGCCTCGATAATGCGAGCAAATGGATTCAAAAAAATTGGTAAAATGACATTAAATCTTTTAAGATTTGTGTGAGAGCTTTGATGATGTTCAAAGTAATTATACCATTGGGACGAATCCAAATGAGTAGGATGTGTAGCTGGGTCAGTGTCATGAAAACCACTATGAAATTCCACTATGCATATGCATTTCAAAATTATAGCACAGTACAATACTCTTCTCTAATTAATTAAAATAACTCTTATAAAATTAGAAAACCCAATAATTTTAAAGGTACAGAGTTCTTCTTTCTTCTCTGAAATCAGGAATATCGTGCATAGTATTTTCTATCAAGAAAAAATCGGTGGAAATAAAAAACTTGTCGGAAAAATAAAATAAAAAAACTAAAAAAAAAACGAATAAATCACTTAATAATTTTTATTTTTTATTTCAAACTTAAATTTAACAGATGAATTACTAAAAAAAATTGTTGCATCGTTTTTTATCTAATCACGCATAGTTAATCCGATATTATCATTTCAATGTTGTATACTTGTAAGTAAAAAATTGTTGGATTCGTTATTGACGGCATTATTAATTCGAACAACCAACTGCTCCCTAGACTGAATGTTTGTTGTGTAGATCTCCTTTCAAATATCCCCATGCATAAAAATCTAATGAGCCATCAGAAAAAAGACTATGGACTCATCTAATTTGTTGAGAAAATCCTGCGAACTCCACAAATCTCTCGAAGGATAAGCCACCCAGAAAGGATTTGAGAAATGAAATTCGGGTAGTCTGTCATTAACCATATCTATTTCTGGTACCCATGAAGAATAATTTTTAAAAATTTGTCTATGTCCCACGATAGAACCCAAAACATTCCATGCCACAATGCACCTCAGGCGATATGCTGCAGAACAGGCTGTGTCTAAAATAAAGGTGCGTAACGGTGGCAAGGAAAGAATGAAAATTCCATAGCGAAAAGTGGAGTCGACGACATACTCCCAGTAAACTACTCCTGCTCTAAGAATTTGGAACAGTGCTAAAAGCAATGCACGTTTGAAAAAGGTGGAGCAAATAATTCTGAGTTAGAGGAACGCCCTGCTGTAATTCAGCAGAAAAAATACCACCCTTAAATGGAAAATGCCAGCCTTATAAGATGCAAAGGAAAAAGGCTCCAGCGCAAGACATCACGATTGATCAGCTTGTGAGCCAAATTCCAATTGGGACTTGCAACAGCCATCCTAGTGAGCTCGGCAGCAACATCGTCCGTGTTGACGATATCACAACCAGGAAAATGAACAGAAAGGAGCAGCTCACCAATTTCCTTATTGGAAGAGGGAAGCTGTCCGTTCGGTAGACAAAGAGAATCAAGTTTACACACACTGTTCTTAGTCAAAGCTTTTTTGAGTCCAGCGACAGCAGATAGGCTGTTGATGTCCTGACAGAAGTTCAACCATGAGGCTCTTGTATTGTAGTTATTACTGTTACAGTTCGTCAATTCAATAATAAAACTGGATGTGATCGGATGTCTATAATTATTTTTCCAAATTTTTATCAATAGTTTATTTTTGATTTATGCATTCAAATTTTCGTTTTATTAAATTAGTTATCTTTACTTAAAAATTAACAAAGTGCTCTTTGTTTGTTAATCAAACTAAACTATTTGCAGAAATCAACTTTCTGTGACATGACATGACATGATATATTTTGTAATTACATGATAATCGAATTATTTTTATGTAAAGTGATTTCCTACTATCTTCTTAAATTGTTAATACAAATAAAATCAATAAAAATGTCTAAATTATTTGACTTACAGTCATTTTTGTTTTAATTGAGATTTCCTAAAAATAATGTTTCTGTATAGTTAACTAATTTAAAAAAACAGATATAGAGGTTTGAACGAATTTAATCTTTCAGAAAAATAATGTCTTCCATCACACGATAAAAGTTGGACAGGTTTACTTTAGGTGATAATTTTGTGGAACGAATGAGCACTTACAAAACTGAAATAGAAATCAAAATTATCGCTCCAAATTATTAAATCTTTGGATTCCTGTATAAATATAAACTCAAGAAATAATTTAAAATGTGGTGAATAAGAACTGCTGATCGTTTCTTTGTGTTGCTGTAATAAGAACTGCTGATCGTTTTTTTGTGTTGCTGTCCTAAGTGAGGTTGATTTTTAAGAGGGCTTAAATTTGGAAAATTATTTGATATGTAAAGTGTTTTGTTTGAATAGTATAATAGTAGCACTTTTCGATGCGGTGTGCAGATCGGGAGGTACAGCGTTCGAATTCTAATATTGTAATTTAAATAATTTTCGCGGAAATGATGGTAAAAATATATTCCATTTTGAAATATTCTCCTTTTTAAATTCGACCATCTTTAGTCCGTATTATAAATCCTAAAAAATTCCGAGTACCTTGTGAATTTTACAATTTTTGACTAAAATTTATTTTTGGCTAATTGATAACCAACTGATCATTACATAGTCTGCATGTATAGTTTATAGTATTCCACAAATTATTATCATCAAATGTTAAATTAAATAAATTTTCGATTTAATAAAAATATATTTTAAGACTCTGGATAAGTGAGGAAAAACTTCCAAATTTCTTGTTTTTATTTAAAAATTCTACTGGTTGGAAGTTATTAGATGCTCGTAACATTAAACAAATGATGAAGCGAAACAATTCGTTTATAAATTTCGATGTTATCTAGTTAAGTAATAACTTAGAAATATTTAGAAATGATATTCTGTTCAGTTTTGATCATCTTTATGTCGTATACACCAACACACAGAATAAATTAAATATGACTATAAATAATATAATTATATATATGTACATGTAATGTACATATACTACTATTTTATGAATCCCATATTCAATTAACTCATCATATACGGTTTTCTCTGTAAAATATGAATCAATCAAAATTTCAAAATATTTCTTCCGAATAACATCAGATTATATCTCATTTATTCACCAACTGTATGTATAACTGGTATGTGATCTAACTTACGACTATAAAAAATATTTTTTTTTCTTAGATTTTCGTATTATAAACGTTAAATAATTTCAATTAATATATTGGTGATCTCATAAATATATATAAAAGAAAACGAAGAGTAGATTCATAAATTATATTCCTTAAATGTATTTGCAGGCCAAAACAACACATCTTTATATGTATAGTATAGATACCGGCTGTACTGATTTATATTTTAGTAAATTAATTATTTTAGTGATGGATACTGGTAATTTTAAAAAAAGATTTAAATTTAATTAGAATGACCGATCCATTAGTAATTCCTATATTCACTCTTCACACAAGTCAAATTTAATTTCCCAATTTTTGTTTTTTGTGCAGCACAAAAAAGATAATTATATACATTTTCATTCATATATCATGTCCCATATGTTTAGAATTAATTTTAGATGGTTTATATTAGATATATACATGTTATGTACATACACGATTACAATATAGCCTGTGACATGTTATATACGTATGGAGTTGAAAAATGAATTTGTCGTTTACGTTTTTGCTTTTCAATTTTCACTCGGTCACACACATTAGTGTATAAAAGACAAAAGAAAAAATCAAATTCTTTTGTATAGTTTGTTTTGTTTTCACAATATTATCTATCAATTGATATGATATCACAATAATATATGTCTACATATACTTAATATGAGTCACAACATACGATATGCGACAACAAAATATTTATTAATCAGTAATAATATAAATTACATACATATATAAAACAGGTGATTGGGGGTTTAGTTGGTTGAACGGTTTTAAAGGGTAAATATTTTTGTTTTTCGTGATTAAATTCCGATTAATTTTACTTTAGAAAATTTAACCTCCAATATAAAAATATATACGTATGTACGTATGTAAAGCCTATTGTTAAATGTCATAGCCCTAAAGGTGTAGATGAATTTCTAGAAATGTATATTCTTTAATGGTACTGGCAGCGTTTAAAATTTAATTCTTGTAATATAGCTATGAGGAATATATAAATTCAAAATCATGTACATACATGTATGAGCTGGGGTTATATTACGAAAGGTTAAAGTTCTTATTTATTATTTTTACCAGAAGTAGAACTGTTAGTAGATACTTTTCATATGGTACATATTGTGAATATATTCGATTTTTGACATAGATTACGCTAATTTTCAACGTTTAGTTCTACATCTTGTTCAAAGCTTAATTGAATATTTTGTATACAGTTGAAATTTCAAAACCTAAATTATACGAAAATATTTAAAGATTTTTGAAGTTTTTCACGCATTTGTGATTGAAAAGTACACTTTTAATCAGTAATATCCAGTCTTTTTAAAGCTGCGAGCTACCTCAACTATTCCAATACATCAAAAATTTTTTTTTTTTACACTTAATGCGACACTCGGGACCGTATTCTATCTGCCAGTATTCTTAATTTAGTGGCAGTCAAAAAATTATAAGCACTGGCGTGGATTCCAAACTCAATCGTTTTAAGAAAATAGCTATTCCTGTTAAAGATTAAACATTTGATTTGTTCTTCCATTAAAAATTATAATTATCAAAATATTATCAGCGCTGGCTAATCTCAAACTTATAATCACAAGGAGAAAATATATCATTAAAAGAAATAAATAAATAAAAAAATTTTTTAAAAAGTCTGGGACGGATTTTTTACGCTTACGGCATACGTCCACGCTACATAGAAACGTTTTAATAATGACAGTAACAGCGTCAATTTGACTACCTATTGCAAAAATGTGTGTCCATTTAATGTTTTAATAATGCATGTGTTTTATGATTTTTGAGATGAGTTTAAAAATATGTATATGCGTTAATTACCAATGGCGAGAACAAAAATAATATACAATAAGATCATTTATCCGAATACGTTTACAATAGCCGTGTGGGCTACCAATAGCTCGCGAGCTACTGGTTGGACATGACTGCTTTAAATAGAAGTTTGGCATATAATCTAGTAACGTTTCTGTAGATAAATTCAGAATCTTTATATACTGGAGCTTTCAATTAAGTTTTCTTAATTGGTTCAGAAAGAAAAGTGTTCAAAATAAATTAAAAGTTTTACATTTTTTAATGATTTTTCTATACTGCTACGAGGGCGGAGTGAGTCTGGTAAAAAAATGAAACAAGGAATAATATTTTCGGCCAAAAAAAAATTTATCTTCAATGTCGTCGTTTAGCTCGATACACTTAATCCAACGTTTTTCCAATTTTTTGATCCCCTCCGAATAATACGATTTCTCCAACCGTTCAAAATAGGCGTCTTTCCGCCGAGCCATTTCTTCCAGTTCGAAAACCGGAAATAGTCGCAGGGGGCTCAGTCTGGAGAATATGGCGGACGTGGAAGCAATTCGAAGCGTAATTAACGGATTTTGACCATGGCAACTATACACGTGTGCACTCGTGCATTGTCTTGATGGAAGGGAACTTTTTTCTTCGCCAAATGCGGTCGTTTTTCTTTCAAAACGTCGTTGAAACGGTTCAATAAGTTGCAGTAATATTCGCTGTTGAATGTTCCCCCCTTTTGAAGGTAATCGATGTGGATTATGCCGCGTGCGTCCAAAAAAACTGTGGCCATGACCTTGTTGGCCGATAAAACCGCCTTAGCCTTCTTCGGCGCAAATTCGCCAGTAAAAATCCACTATTTAGGCTGTTCTTGATGGTGATGGATCCATATTTCATCCACAGTTATGAAACGACGCAAAAACTACTTTTTATTTCGCTGTAACATCGCCAAACCTGCCTCTGAAGTTGTCACACGTGTGCGGTTTTGGTCGATTGTAAGCAAACGCGGCACCCAACGCACGGATAGCTTTTCCATATTCAAATGTTCGTGTAATATATTGCGCACACGTTCATCTAAGATGCCTACTATCTCAGCTATCTCGCGCACTTTCACTCTGCGGTCTCAACAATTTTTGGTGTGGTGACTTCATTTGGGCGTCCTGAACGTTCGGGATGAGTTGTGCTTGTACGACTACAACGAAAATCAGTAAACCACTTTTGAATCATTTTAATCGATGATGAAGAGTCCCCATAATATTTATCAAGCTTTGTTTTGGTTTGCGTAATGGTTTTTCCACGCAAAAAATAATGTTTAATTAACACACGGAATTCACTTTTGTCCATGTTTGCAAAAAAAAAACAATGGGTTGTCTGTTTTCAATGGCTGTCAAAACTGAACTAAACAATAGTTTAATTTGGTCTAGTGACATGATATTGAAACATGACATCTGGGATTTACGATTGTGGCACCCTCTGTTGCAATTTTACCAGACTTCTCACTCCGCCCTCGTATCAGACGTCCCATTAGGGGACAGCACGTAAATTTATTATTATTCAAATATTAGTTGTTAAACACTCATTACCATCGAGAGCGATGACATCATGACATTGTTATTAAAACCTAATTTATGCTTAATCTTTCAGTGGAATTTATGCTTAATCTTTCAGTTTATATGTACCAAAATAAATTCTACACTGATTTTTAAAATATTTTTATAATTTTAAATTTTTTATTTGTTCTACGGGCTCATAATCCAAATATTACTATAAACCCAGTTTTTCTGGTGAGATTTTATTATTGACACTTAACAGTTTAGATACATGAGGTCCAATAATTCTTTACCTATTATTACTTAACTACTATCGTTGTAAATTAATATTAGTTCTGGAAAATCAGGAAAGTGTAGTTGTTCAATGATAGCTCCATTGACACGTCTATTTCCTTAGTCGCGTCATTCCATTCGACATGACTACTGTCGAGTCAATTCAAATATTAATCGGTATTCTCTTAGTCGTTCGAAGTGACGTGACACGACAAATAGAATTATCTGGCAGTACCAATAATTTCCTGTTTTTTGACGGAATATTGAAGTTTGAAATATACATACTTATGTATATAAATGTTTAATGCTTAATAAAAATTATTAAGAAATTCAAGATTATTTAGAGATTAAACTATATTTATCTATAATTTACGAGTATATATAATAATTTGATGAAAATTTCAGAATGAAATACTTATGTATAAAAAAATCCTTTAGTTAGCTAAGTATTTCAATATTTTTCCATCAACGCTGAAATTGTTTACAATTTCTTATTTTACAGAAACACAAATTTAAAATAGATCAAACATATAAGAATATTTTAAATTATTATATTTAGTTCAACAAACTAAAAATATTTAATCGTTATATTTTTAATAAATTCATCAAAAAAATTAAATTCTAACGTTTTGCTATCCTCTATTTTTAGTCATCATTTAAAAATGTCTTGCGACAACATGTCATTTGTCAAAAAAAAAAAAAAATAAAAAAAATGACGAAGGGAATACGATGTTTGTCACTTGAAATGACGATTATCACTTAAAACCACGATTGTCAAACCAAAATTTAACTGTCGATACTCGTATAAGTGACACGACTAAGGGACTAGAGGTGTAATTTTTGGATGTAAATATTAACCATCGAACAAAACCGATCGTTTGTAAATCTTTTCTGTTAGAATTTACATATGCTATAGTTCTGAGCAATAAGTGGAGCTTTTTTGAAATAAAGCAACTCAACGGAATTTTTTTTTTAAATTACCAATAAACCTAAATTCAAAATATTTAAAATAAAAACACATTTTTCGATCATAAAATGAAAAATTGTCAAAGTCGCGCGGTTATATATGTATGTAGAAATTGGACTTATTAACGTTTTTCCTTAGATTCATTATGTACAGCGATTCTCAAATTATTTATTATTTGGACCCCATTTCTTCAAGAATCTTTAGATTTTGTTATTTGTCTAATATTAGCGAGTGCGAATATTTAGCATAAATAACTCTAAATTAAACCATGATTGGAAAGATACCTACTTCATGTGCTTTTTGGTTAAACTGTGTCCGCATACAAATCGATGTTGGTCTATAACATAACATCTTGGTATTTCGATTTTTTAAATTTATAGCTGCATTTCGACCCTAAAATCTTCTTATATCTTGGAACTAAATTTTTGCAGCATTTTGTTTCTATTGGCCATCGAACACCTACATATATAGTAGAAACCAGAACCTTTGTCTTAGTTTTACTTAAACTCTATTATTCTCTTATTGATTAACCTATTGAATAATCTGTACGGAGCCCTTGGAGTGTTAGTTGATCATGAACGTACAATAAGTAGGTTTCTGCACAAGAGGGCATATATTACGAAAAATCTATTTAATCTGGGACTTAGTTGTTATGTTTAATCGGCTAAAATTCACCGATTGCGATGATATTTTCTATAGTGAGGATAAATATTAAAGTACGCCGGAAACGGTATGGTGCCGTTATTAAAGGTTATGTCAAAAATATAATCTATAGGAAATGTAATCTAACATCATTACTTAATTTACTCCATGAATATACATTCCTCGATTGACTTTATTGACTTTGATAGTTACCTTTTGCTTTTGGTTCTTGACCTTGGGTTATCTGTGCATATGATTCTTTTCCTCGTAATTTATATGATTCCCGATTTATCTGTCGATTGGTCGGGGTTTCACTAGCAGGGTTTCTACGGTTTCTTATATTTTGTAATTCTTTAGCTCCCTCACAACCACGGTAATTAGCTGGATATGGGCCCTCGCAATTAATGCATTTTACAGCTGAGTTCCTATCTAATGTGCACGTATACTCGTAAGGTGGTTACCATCACATTTAACGCATCCTGCCATACGCCCACAGTATCTCTGATTATGATTGAAGTCCTAACTTTTTTGCATTGGACTATCAGTTACTTTTTCTTCACTGGTTCAATTTTGACTTTTATATTTTGAATTAGTCGAATATCATGAATTTTTTGAATATTTTCCTCCTTGCCAAACGTTAGCATGAAAAGCGGTAGCCCGCAGTTTGTGACGACACTGTTGCCTTTATCATCTACCTTTCTTTTTTTTTAAATGATGTTTGCAGCATCCTTAATGTCGAATCCTTTACTCTGCAGCTCGGCAATAATATCTTCACTCTCGCATGTTTGATGGAGTCCCCTATAGCCATAACCTTAATTCTTTCCTGCTTGTCCGCATATGTATTACACTGAACTTTCTCAGCATTAAGCTTCATAGAGAGATTCTGGAACATTACCCTTCCAAAGATCATTATCAAATTTAGCGACCTTTTGATTTGAAATTACCTAGTCTATAATGCTCAAATTAAATTGATAATAATTGACACACGCACTCAATGTACAACATTATACAATATAGCGCAAATTTGTCATTACAATTTTTGCTGATTTACAAAAAAACATCAAACCGTGGCGATTATTTTCCAGCTGAATTAGCTAAACATATTATTTTCCAACAGAATTGTGTAGACAAAAACCTTCACTATAATTTAACTTTATTCAACACTTTATTGTTTATTGTTAGCCGAATAGTCGAGCCATAACAATTGCCAACCCATATAAACACTCATATATATGTATATTACAATAATTTATTCAACTGTATATATAGTTAAGTAACTCCATACTAAATTTAAAACTAAATCATTTTTGTTTGTAAGATTTCATGCTAACGAATTATGTTTAAAAAAAAATTTGGTTATTTCTATATTTCTAATACAAAAAAATTTATAAGTTTTTTAGAGCATATCAAAATCTTATTTCAGTACATACTATCGAAAAATACAATCACCATCAATTTTATCTAAGAATAGAATTTTATTGTGCTCTGTATACATACATTTGTATATTTCTTTGCTCTTGTATAGCACAAAACGAACGACATCCACACACAGACAGACGAGTATTGATTTGGCATTCGATTTAACGAATCAATATATATAGCGCATAGGTTGGTATATGATATATAAACCATTGACGTAAGCGCTTCTAAAATAATATATAAGATGAAATTGCAACTTAACGCAAAAACAACAATATTGTTAACTTTTTATTATTATTAATAATAATAATAAAACATTAAGTTTATGTCACTGATATAAAAGTATATGTATGTATGTAAGTCTATACACCAAGCATCGAAAAGTGTTGGGATATATTATATAAGCGCATGTTGTTGTCGTTGTTGTATATATCTACTTGGCAATTTTGTATATATCGAGCATAAAATGTAATTTAAGTGTAATTTATACATGCTTGAAAATTTTCAAGAGGATAAAAATGAAAAAGAATATTTACTTAAATTAATTAGTGTATGTATTTGCCTGTGTAAGTATATGTTATACATATATGAAAGACAAAATCATTTTAAAGATTTTTCATCTTTGAATGAATAATTTATGTAAAACTGTAAACAAATTAGAAAAGCGTCTCGTTGTATGCTTATATTACCAATGTTATATTTTCGCACTAAATATATGTTTATGGTTATTATTATTACTAACGTATAGCTAATAAACATATTTCTGATTTTCTTAAAGGATATAGAAATAAATTTATAATTTTCGGATATTGAATTGCATGCTACAAGCGATAGTTTTTTATTTAAATTCATGAAATTTTAAAAAGTTAGAGTTTAGAGCAGTATTTCTTAACCTTTCTCTAATACCGGAACACGTCATAAAAATGATACACTAGGTATATGCAATTAGGAATTCAGCTTTAAACCTACGAGAAATTCATTTTCTATAATCACGTACAGCAGTATTTCAGAAATTAAAAGCTTGCAATTGGTTTTCAAATTTTATGAAAATTCGAATAATACTTAAATTTCAATCCAAAATATATTTTGAAACAAAATAACAAATTTGAAATTAGGACTAATAATTTAGTTACAAGTTACACTGTAAACTACTCTCAGTAACCATTACGATTAGTATACCGTGCTGAATAATACCACCAGGGGCCGGTGTTCGATATTCCACGATTAATAATATATCTAGTGGCTTGTGTACGACCGATATGCCACTCTCAATAATAGTGTTCCTCGTTAAATATTTGAAACCGATGCCAGTGTACCACTGATATACCACATTGAATAATATTATCAGCCACTAATATATGTACCACGTACAATAATCCTCTCTGTGGTCATTGGCCATTAATAAACAGCAGAAATAAATTATTCAATAATCCATTTTAGAATATACTAATAATGCACCAATATTTGTTTCAATTGTTTGAGTTAGGTATAGTTTATTAGGATACGGAAAAGAATAAAGAGAAAAGGAAGCCTTTATAGTCCCTACTAACCAAGCACAATGTATTCTTAAACTAAATAGAAATAAATGATGATGAAACGGCCGGATAATAGAGTGAACCTATAGTTCACATGTCATCAGTGGCTCACTTGATGAATCTATATCTACATGAAGATATTATTATCCTAAATTAAATGGGCCGAATGAACTGAAAGTTCTGAATTGAAATGATATTCACTATAAATAATGTACTTAATGAACAGGTTGTGAATACACCGAACAATCTGTGTATGAATGGGCTGAATGGTCGTGGGAGAAATGATGGACTGATGAATTAGATGAATGGATTTCATGATGAAATTAATTATATTTATATAAGTTTTTCAGATTAAATTAAACAGAAACCCTTTTCAAATAAAACGAAACCATTTCCAAATTTAAAGTAATCTTTTTCAATTGTAATGAAACTTTTTACAATTGGAATGAAACTATTTACAATTGGAATGAAACCTTTTATATTAACTTGATCGCCTTTGAATTTAATACTGAGATTTATGAAGGATAATCTATAAAAACTGTTCAATAATTAAAAATTCAACAAATTCATAGGCTTTAACATCCATTTACGCCGAAGACACGTTCGTTCGAAAAAAATACATCTGCTCAAATTATCCTTCCTACAATAAGAGGTCGAAATGTTACCTTGATAGCAGGGTTAACGGATCGGGGCGTTATCCATTACAAAATAGTTTCCAACTCTACCTGCAATTCAACCAAGTTTTGCGAATTCATTGATGAACTTGTTCCAAAATTAGATAGTACTGAGTATTATTTTGTAATGGATAATGCCGAAATCCACAAAACAGCCAGGTCAAGAATATAATAGAAAACTCAGGAAATCATTTAAGATTTCTACCATCGTACTCCCCCATGTTGAACCCAATTGAACAAGTATTTTCAAAAATAAAAGCAAATGCTAGAAATTTATTGGGTTCAACGGAGGAACAGAATATGGAGGAAATTATAAGGGACATTGTAATGAATATGATGATGAGTGATGCCAATCCCTGATGCAGCGGCAGGCGGAATATTACCGTAAATTTCTAGAGTTGACTTTCTATAATTTTGTTGAATTTTAAATAAATTTTGTGTTGAATTTATAACAAATTATTATTTATTATACGAGTAAGTTAATATAAAAGGGTTCATTCCAATTGTAAATAGTTTCACTCCAATTGAAAAAAGTTTCATTAAATTTGGAAATGGTATCGTTTTATTTGAAAAAGGTTTCTGTTAATTTGTAAAAAGTTTCGTTCAGATTGGAAATGGTTTCATAAATTGTTATATAATTATATCGGATAATAGTTTTATTGAGTGTGTTGCACTGTTGAGTGGTGGCCAGTGAGTATAATGGGATAATGTGGATTAGATGGTTAGAATATTATTTTGGGAAGTATTGAACAAAAAATCGCGGATGATCCGATGATGGTTTGATTGAAATAGGTATTTCTTATTTTTTCGGAATATTTTTCTTCGGAATTCTGCATGATCAATCGTACAACATAAATCCGAATTTTTTTAACCTAAGCCAATAACATTCCATTAAAATAACTTACGAAGTAAATTTTTAAAATTTTAATCATCAAATAGACCGAATAATATTTATTAAATAAATAAGCAATGTTAAGAATAAACACAAAAATCACATTCATTTTAAATTTTAATATTAGGAGTAAATTCCTTATGTGTTTTACAAATAGCAAGAAAGATTATTAATATTATGTTACTGTGTCCACCGTAAAATAAAAGAAGTCACCATGGCTTGATGAGAGAACTCCATTTTTTTGTTTCATAAATTTGAACTAAATATTATAGCAACTGAAAATTGTAGGTTTTCTTAAAATTATATTTGATTTGCTTTAACGGGCATTTCAACAAATTCTTGTGTAACAAAACGTCTAAATATTCTATAAACTCCACACAAGTCAGATGAAAATTGACTTATGTAGAACTTAGCTTTAACGAGATCTATATTCGCAATCTTTTTTATGTTCTTAAATGAGTAAATGTCTAAAAAAGCTATCTTAAATTTGTATAATATTGAAATGTATTCCAACTCCCGAATATAAGTTTTTGTGGTAATCTTTATGAATTTAGTTTTGGTAACAAATTTCTTAATTCTAATTTTGTTTTTATATCGATACCATTAATTTTATAAGAGAAGAAAATCTTAAATAAACGATTTTTCACAAACTCGACAATTATTATTTTTCTCTAAAGCTTGCTTCACGAAAATGTACTGCAGTACCGTGGTACTTCAGCACAATTTTAATTGCCTTGGAGACACCTTGTAAAAGCGGTGTAATTTAATTATTTTTGGTAAAATCTATTTCAAGTCAACGAAAAATACCAAAAAAGTCGGCCTATCACCTGTAATAATTTATTACACCAGACCGGACACCTATTCGGTATACATACACCTTGACAAGCGGTGCAATTTCAGGTTATTATTACAATTTTAATCAACATTTTGGTAGTTTTCTTTGAATTTCAGTAGGTTTCTATTAAACTAAGTTGATTTTTACACAAAATAATTACATTTTATTTTTCGGCGTCTTACCAATGAACTAATTAATTTGTAAGAAATTCTGGCCCAACTTTTCTCTCGATATCAAAATTACATCAAAAGTGACAAAATGGCGGTGTAGGTTCAATTTAAAGTTACACCGCCCACGGTTTAGTCGCGAATGGAAAGTGTAATCCAATCGGGACCGGGTATGTGATAAATGGTAATAAATTATGGCCTAGGTTTCGTTGTGGCGGGCTTAATTGGCTGGTGCAACTTCAATGCACTACAAGATAAAGGGACAACAAAAAATAATTTTCGCGTTATTTTCATATACCAACTTTGTATTTTATTGTACTGCATTACAATTTAGAAAGATGAACAATATTTAACCCTGTTATTTTGGCCCACAGTCCAGATGTACCGCAGTACATTTTCGTAAAACAAGCTTGACAATTGCAAAAATTTAACAATTTTTGTTAAAAATTAATAAATTTTGTTTGGTACAACTCACAGTACAATTGTTTAATGATGAAAAACATTGAACTCTATTATTTTGGTCTGCGATACATTTTCGTGAAGTAAGCCTGAGCAACCTATCTTGCAAATAATCGATTTATTTCAATTTCGTTTGATTGTGATTTATAATTTAATTTTAATTCGATTACAAAAATATTAAGAACTCCGAATATATTCCCAACTCCGAATACATACATCTTCATACCACCTGTAATCATCATATTATTTATTTTGATTATTATTTTCTAGCATATTGTAAAGGGTGACGATGACGGATGAGTAGTTTCAAATTGTCATGGTATCTTTTTTCAGTATTGTTTGCCATTCCATCATGGAAAGACTGGGCCAGGCACAGTGTCACCAAATTGTTCAGCTGTATTATTTTATTTCTTTTCTTTTCTTTTCTTTTTTTTTCAATACCAAAATCAGCCACCTGTGATTGGCCTCCGTTATCGAGCCATGATAAGGTGTGTTTGCTGCCAATTAATACAATTCAAGTAATCGGTAACATTTATTTTTAATGGGCTAGAAGTGAATGTGGCTTTTGATGTCCAGGATTAACATTTGATTTTTTTCTTATACAAGTCAATTATCCCTTATATACCGGATTCAATTAAAATGTTATAATCAAATATATGCACGAACATTTTGAAATATAATAAATTTAGAATGCCTAAAGGAACCTCGCGCAATCAGTTATGATTAGTTGTCAAATTTTGATTTTACAACAAAAGTTTATTGGTTTAAAAGTACAAAATTCTGATCTTATGAAACGAAAAGTTGGAATTCGACAAAAATTGAAGTATTCTTCCTATACTGGCTTTACTTTTAACCTTTGAGTCAAATTCTTTTGAAATATGTAGTTAAAAATTATAGTTTGTCAAAATTGTCTAAGTAGGTCATTCGTATAATGAAGATTAGTCATATAATTAATTTGTACAAAAGTTATTGATAAGATTTTTAATATTCACTAAATTAGCCAAACTCTATGCATTCGGTGGTTCAAAATATCGACCTATATCAACCAGATGCAGATTCAGGTGTTTTAACACAAAAATTCATCCCCAAATTATATACGAAACCCCTAACGAATATTTTCTATAAATCCTCATTCTTCCTTTATCCACTCACGTTAATTATAGAAACGTAAAACATTCAACAAATTCTATAAATAAAAATCCGAAAATCCTATAAATATACATTTACAAGGCATATTTACAATAATAAAACGAAAAAGCAGCAGCAGTAGCAGCATTCATTCATTCAGTCGTTCGTTCATTGTCTACAAAAACTCAATGACGAAAAAAAGAAAATGGAAAATAAAAAGGAAAAACGAGAGATGAAAATTTCTAAGAATTCATGAAACAAGATCCGTTTAGTAAATAAATCAATAACATTTCGTCTCTCGGAAAATATACAAAAAAAAAAACAAAAAGGAAAGAAGAAAAGTTGAAACATTTTCCGTCTTTTTGTTGTTTCTGTGTTGCTGTCTCCGCATGTATATATATACATATATATATATATATATATATATCGAGCGTGTTTTCAATTTTTATAAACGAAATAGATAAAGTATAGCAAAAAAATTCTTAAAATTTAAAGTTAATTTTCTTTTCTTTTTGTTTTGTTTTTTATTTTTTACTTGGGATTTTTGTGTAATTCAAAAAAATATATCTTTTTGCTAGGACACACAGAACTAAAAAAAAGGCAAAAGTTTTTTTTTTGTGTACATTTTTTATATTTTGTGTATAAATAGAAAATTTGGTTTAGGAAATTATGAAAAATCTTTATGGAGTTTTTCCTTTTTTTTGTATATTTTTTTATTTAAGGATGGAACTAATGTATTTGTTGAGATTAATGTCCTTAGAAAATTGAACCGAATTTATGGGTGAATCGTTTTTTATTTATGGAGAAATATTTCTTGTTTTTAACTATCAATTTATTTTATTAATTTTATATCGGAGTATTTGAGGTTAGAAAAGTTTATCGAAATAAATTGAAAATATATAATATTTTGAAAAATAAATTTTTCTCGTTTTGTGGAAATTTTGTTACGAGTATTATAAATTATATTTTTAAGTATAGTGAAGATTTGTATGTATGCGGTTTTCGTATGGAAATTGAAAATGTGGCTTTTGTACATGACAATATAGTTTAGTTAGTTTTTTGATACTCAAACCTACTTATTCTCTCATAGATTGATTTACTCAGACCACCATACTGAACAATTTTTTTTTTGTATAAAAACTTACCACAAATTTAGTTCGAACTAAATGGATAACTTTTTGTGATTTCATCAGATGAATCAAATATTAATTTTAAATATATCCGAATTTCTGTCAAATCAATTCAAATTGATGGTAGGTTGAGTTAGTTTCAAAACAGATTTAAACTTGGATCTTTTAATTGAATCCTGGGCGAGATTTGGTCAGATCTGCCGAACATCATTTTTTTTATATGATTCTATATTATTCAGTTGCGAAAATTAGATACAGCTATTTACATTACATCATTGACGAGTTAAACGCTGAATTTATTTTATGCCGTATAGTCGCTGTATTTCCTGTCTGTCTAAAAAATATGATTATTAAATTTTGAGAGTTAGTTTTGTAAATTTTGAGAGAATTATAATTTGATTTTGATTTTCTCCGTCAATTTAAAATCAGCTTGAGTATTTAAAATTCGATTGTTAAATGCCGAATTTTCAGAATTGATTACGATATTTTATGAATTATCAGGTCCATTCTTATATCAATTTTTTTAAATCCCCAGATTTCAAAAATATGTATAGCCTGATAATTTTTCAGCCTCAAAATTTTAACATAGTCTCTTAAATTGGTAGTCTTTTGTATCAAAACCGGGTTTGTTTTCGAAAACAAACGGAACTGTTTTCAGTGTATGATTTATGCCCATTGTGTAGAATGGAAAAAAGATTTAAATTTTTTAATAATTTAAATTGTGCAAAAAAAATAAGAAATTCAGTAAATCTCGTTTCTGTTTATCAAATATCGTTTGAGTATAACTGAACTAATATAACTTGTGGAAGGTGGGGCACTTATGTACATTTATTATTTCGAATCATAAGGCGCATACAGCGAGTTCAGGAGTTTAGAAGCACTACATGTCACATTCTGTATGTATATATGCAATCTATTCTCAGTATAAATATTATAGACTATTTTAATATTCTATATCAATTTTGTAGGCTATATATTGTGTAGCTCGAGTCTTTGATATAAATTATTTGATAGATAATGTTACGTTGCATTTCGGGTAGATGTAGATTATATAGATTTAATAAATTTATTTAATTTATCCAAGACTCACACCTAAATCGAAATGAAAATAATCTCATCGAGCGGATGAAGTCTATAATTATGAATACATAAATATATCATTTGAATCATTTAAACCCGCATTGTCCAATGGAACAATCAACATTTTCTCTATATTAGTTACACCTTCTACGTTTTGGCTTTATGAAGAGTTATGTGCTCAGCATCTTCCCATTCTATGATACATGTGTAAACTGATTGTGCACAATTATTTGAAACAGATATTTTGAAAATGGTGATAGATTGAAAATGGTGGTGATTATCATTACGTAAATTATATTCATAATAATGCTTTAAGAAACATTGTCAATTTGTGCAGCTTTTATAGAAACAAAAATTACTGAAATCAAAGATATTATTTTTTTTTACTAATGTCTGCTGGTTAGACTATTGAGTACCCCAATATTATTGTTGTCACACTGTAAATAATGTTGCACACCACTAATTTAAATGAAATCTCATTCAAAAATTGAGATGATAACGTGTAAACTAACGTATCGTTGAACAAATGAGACTTCACTTTCATCAGAAAATTTAATTACTAGAAAAAAAAATTAATTACTATAAGAATCCATATGCCTTCAAAATATATATCAGAGACTGAAAATTTGAGTTACAATTTTTTAATTGTATTTAGTTTATCCGTAAAACAGATATATGTATGAATCAACGTATTAGAAGAGTAGTCGCAAAGAGGGCTTGTTGGCTAATATTAGACATCTCGAGAAGCTTACGTTTTTTCTAGCTATGAGCGGCAACAAAACCACGACTACTTAAGGTTGAGTATAATTCTTTACAAGCTGGGCAGATATTGCGGTAGCATCTAGCTGCAAGATCTCAAAGCGGAGTTATACGCACTGAGCAAATCGACAATAGACCGAATAAGGATCCAGTAACTTGCTATATTTAATTTATCAAACTGGTGACTTAAAATTATAATAATTCGTCTAATTTCAACTTTGAGGCAGTGTTTTGTGACAGCCGCGTAGACAGCCACGAACCGATATTTTTATCGTTCCGGATTTGGATTCAGTTCCAACAGATGTTTTGTTTCGGTTTTCTACTCCGGTTTTAGAAAATTATTTTCGTTCCGGTTAGGAAAAAAGCCAGCCAACTATGCAATGATGCTATTTTGCTTTGTGTAGTTTTAAATTGCTCGTTAATTATAATTTTAAATTTAATTAATTGACGTTTTTACACGAATTGTGGTATTGACATTTAAGGTCGGATATTTATCGTAGCTATTTACATTCTAGCTCTAAACCTATAAAATCACAAGAAATATTCATCCGCATAACCAAAATAAATCATATACATACTTATTTCCCTTCTTTAAAGTTAAAATATTTTTATCTTTTGGTCGGATGTACATATATAGCTTGGATAAATATTCGACCTCGAGAACCAACCTAGGGAAGGTTTCAGAAAAGCTAATACAAACGATTCCATTTAAACACTTACAATTTTTCTTGCTTACATATATGTTTTTCAATTCCCATTATTCAGGTTTATTTTATTTTTTCAACGATAATTTAGTAATAAAATATTTTATTTTAGTCAAAATAATAATTTTTCCCATTTTCGTGGTACGATCTGACGAAATTGAAATTTTTAGAAAAAAAAATATCGTTCAATCGGAAAACGAACTATAAAGTATGTATTTTGATAAATATTTCGTGGAACACAAGCCTCAAAAATCCGAAATTTTAGTTTTGAATGATTAGCAGTGCGCCCACCATATTGAAAGTTAAAAATGTTATATATATTTATAAACGTCAAATCAATTTTTATTTTATCGTAAACGATTTTTCGATCATGTAGTTGCGATCACGAGAAACTGATCCGAATCGTTTGTTTTGTTGTAGCTTTATAAAAACTGGATTCTTCAATTTATTTGAAACGTTTTCTACATTTCATTTTTAATTTTGAATTTTTCTACATGGTCTGAGTTACAAGGCTCAACTGTTTAGCAGATTGCGTTTATCTGCGTCCATACCTTAAACGTAAACCATTACTAGTCAATTGGAAGACAAATGGCCGATAAAGAAGCATATGACATTTGATTTGTGTTTGTTTCGTTAAAACTAGGACCAATCGGATTAAAATCCGGAAAATATTTAGGTTAATTACGGTTTAATGTTCCGATTCAGTTCCTGTTCGAAACTCTGAACAAAGATAGTGTAGATGTAGACAATGTTTAGACAGTTCGTAAACAACAAGAAATATAATTTTTTTCTATTGTTTTTTGCCGCTCGTCGGTCTCAGAATTTCGATAATTTATTTATTTTATAGAGTAAATAAATAAGCGATGCATTAAAGAAAATATATTATTTAATTGATTTATGCATAGGCGATGGCAACTTTGTACAAAAGCGCCACTAATTATTTCATTTATGACTTTTAAAGATAAAATGTTTTTCTAAATTTACTTTCGGAATTTTTCGCTTTAGCTCTATATGTAAACACTCATCTCATTATAGTGAGATCTCAGATACCGTCAAGCTAACCGTCTATTTTATAAAATCTACATAAATCAGTTTATTCTACCATTGAAATATGTATTTCAAATGTAAAGCCTAACACGGTTCCATTGCTTGATTTTCCATCGAATATTCCAAAAATGTATCTGGAAAAAAAAACAAATGTAAGGTTCATCAAATTTGAATCATAATAATGTTCAGCTAGTTTATGTTAGTGGAATATATTATTACTCAAGATTTTCATGAACATATCATATTGAACTTCAAATTTATTTAATAGCGAATATAGTGTTTGATCAGAATGGCAGTGCCTATACCAGTTATTAGGCTGACGAGCTCAACTCTTTAAACCTTTTAAATGAAATTTTCTAAAAAAAATACAATTTTGAAATCAAATTTCAGTCGTCTTTCCCAGGCAGTTACATAGTAAAACACACGAAAAAATGTCTAGTTCTGTTGCACGACAATTTTTTGTGTGTTTTAATAAGTGAGTGCTTGACAAGGTCGATTAAAATTGTTGGTCGTTCCAGAAGTGCTAGCGATTGTATTTTATTTTTCGATTATAATATCCACTGTTCAAATGTTTGTTTAAAACCCACGGGCCACTACTGTTTTTGATTATGCGTTAGCAATTTAGCTATTAAATAACTATTCTGTATGAGCTATGTAAATATGGTGAAAAATACATCAACTCACAAATTCAATATATGGAGCCGAAAGTCACATTTTATGTTTTTTCCTATTTTATTGGTTAGTCAAAAAAATCAAATAAAAACTAGTTGTCGAATAATTATGATAGAAGGCTCGTAGATTAGGTAAATGTGTGGCAACTAAGAAAAAAATATAAAAACTGCATCATCTTTATATTCTATCCTCTTCAAATTCCCGCTAAAACTTTGTTTTTCAATTTTCTAAAATGTATTTTTTTTTCGTAGACAATTTAATATTCTTACATATACCATAAAATCAGAACTCGGTAGTTTTTTTGTTTTGACAGCTGATTTAAGTACGATCATAGGGTGTTCCTAATTAATGAGATTTTGTTTAACATTCGTAGAGATAATTAAATTCTAAGAAAAAATTGTTCTATGAAACTATCAAATTCGTTGCCATTAAGCCGTTATAACGGATTAAATTTAAATAGCATTATACAACTTTTTTTTTTAGAATAGTATTTGACGTACGATTTTTCTTTTCACTATTCTAAAAATTTACGTTTCTTATTAATTATCTAAAAAATGTGGTCGCTAATACAAACTTTTTATTTTTGTAATCGATAGACAGACCTAAGCTTTCTAAACATAACAGTAACAGTAGAATATTGGGAAACTGTAGGGCAAATATTTCTTAAGTTATGAGTGGCATCATACATAAGTATTTCTCAACCTTATTTTACCGAAGGCTAACATTCAATTATCATTTTATTTTGTGGCCTACCTCATCATGGATTAGTTATTAGTATAAGCATATAAACAATTATAAAACAAAAATTCATTTTTTATTTTATTTATTTAATATAAAATGTACAATATTATAATCAAAACCTTGCAACTGATGGGAATTTGCTAGTTTTCTAATATTTGGTTCAAATTTGGTTAATCATAAACGTATAACCTCCGTTTATTTATTATTCAAATAAGTCAATAAGTCAACTTTACATTCATCTACCGGAAATGGATCTATCGCCCAGTCTGGAAATTGCATATCCTCAATGGCGGGAATTTGAAGAGTGAAGAATTTAAAGATGATGCACTTTTTATACTTTTTTTAGTCGCCATACTTTTACCTAACAAATGAGCTCTATCATAATTATCCGACAACTAGTTTTTATGTGACAGCAACAAACACATTACCATGTCCGCGAATTTTTCAAATATTCGACACCCTGTATCTTAGGCTACGACAACAACAAATCAAATCGTATTCCAAAAAAATTTTCTTTTATTAAGTACTCGATTTCCCGGTGGTGACCAAAAATCATGCTAGGGTGTTTTTAATATGTAAGTATGTGTTTGTCCGGGTATTCCACCGTGGGCTCATTAATGGCATTGAGTACTGGGGTAATCCGCCCAACTTTAATTTTTTATAAGTACTAAACAATAATAATAATAATAATCAGTTTTCAAAAGGCCATTACTGGCCCCTTACTGAGTCAACTATTTGGCTCCAACGGTTTCGATCCTGAGCATGGTTTTCATACTGTCTAACACAATGTGAAGATGCCAAACGTTCTCTCATCGTCGCCTACAACAACCTCTGCGCCAACCATATGATGGCTCTCCTTTCAGAGATCGTTACACAATTCGTTCCGGATCAGCAAATGTAAAGAGCCATCTATCGTACTCATCCGTCAGCGCCCAACTTTCACATCCAAACATAACAACGGGCCTGATCAACGCTTTGTAAAACTTCAACTTCACGGCACTTGATAAGTGTTTAGATTTTAGCAGTGGCCTTAGAGGATACACCAGCCGCGGTTTAATATCCTCATCCAAACTGTTATCGTGAGTGGTAAGAGAATTCAAATATTTGAACCTCCTCGCAAGTATTAAACAATAAAAATAGAAATATCACATAATTAAAATATGACTTCTACAAATTTGTGAATTGACGTATTTTTCACCATATACTACATATATTAATTAATATTGTGAGAATTATATTTCACAACATAATATGTTTGTATGTTTTGTATATAGTGGATTATAAATATAATTTATAAAAGGTTTCCGAGTATAATTATTTACGAGTCACATGCAATTCAAATACATTTAGGTACTCAGAATTGATATATATATATATATATATATATATATATATATATATATATATATATATATATATATATATATATATATATATATATATATATATATATATATATATATATATATATATATATATATATATATATATATATATATATATATATATATATATATCTTCAGGCCACGCTTACTGAATATAATTACATATACTCGTATTAATTGTTAACTTAATTAAATGAATTACAATTGGCACTTCTATATATACAGACGCTCCCGGCATATTTGTATGTACAATGTACATACATACTTATATTAATTGAAGTCAAAATAATTGATCAAATATGTAATCACTTAAATTGATCAATCAACATGTACATATATACATACATATATTTTATTAGTAATTAAGGATTCGAATACCGAAAATTGTACAGAAGTGATGAAACTTATATTTTCTTTATGTATTATATTCGCCAGGGGTGATACTTCAATTTTTATTTATTTATTTATTTTTCTAGTTGTTCAAATAATAACATTGGTAGAGTGTACATATGTACGAGTATGAATAGACGAAAATGTGTCTACATACGTATGTATATAATATATGTACATACCTACATGTATGTATACTATGAGTCTATCCAGGTCATGTTTTACAATAATAATTACCATGGTATAAATTGATAGACATAAGTCTGCCGTATTAACACAATTATTTTTATTTTTAAAATAATCGATTTTTACGTTATTTATATATTTTAGTGTTTTGAATTATTATTTATTCGAGACATACTCGTATATACATACAAAAATACTTGTGATTTGTATAACGAAATATTGACAAAAAAAAAATCGCGTTATGTATGCATACTATAAATAAATCATATTGATTATTTTATAATAATTTGTTGTTGTTTACTTAAATTAATTTATGTAATTTAAAATAATAGACGACAGAATATTATTTATCTTAAAGATATCAAATGTCTTTCGTCTCTTTGATGTATGTGTAATATATTATGTATACATATAATACCGAGTTGTATATGACAAAATTACGTGTGAACACAATTATGTCACTCATTCGCTCGATTCTAAGATGATTAATGGCTTTGGTTGGATTTTTTGTTGTTTCATCAAATATTATCCATATATGTATTTTAATAATTATGTACATATATACATATGTTTATAGATAATTTGATATATCGAAATGCGATTGGGTTAATTGTTTTTTAATATGCTGATGGGAATATATACATAAATGATAGTGAATATTGTAGGGAGACACGAGAATATATGTAATGTTGTTGAATTTTGTACATAAATTTAATAATTTTTTTTTTTCATTTGTAGGTAAGTGTGCAGTTGGTTAAACTATATATAGGTATATAACGCAGATTTATATCAGTCAATTTTATTTGTAAGTATATATTTTACGATACTAAGAAACGAACGGTGACAGACAATTGTGGCGACAAAATTATTTTGTCTGTTACAAAAATCGATCACAGTTTTTATTATTTACTATCAATAAAATTATGTTGAATTACATTTTGAACGATTCCACATGGAGCATAACTTTTGGTCGAAATCATTTTATGATATCATTTTTTGGGTTTGAAGTCGAATGAGGTTTAATTTTGTACTTGAAATTTATGCTCTAGGAAATAAATTATTTAATATGTATTTCGAATAAAAACATTTTAATTTCCCATCGAACAAATTTATAATTTTTATATAAGATCTTAGAGTTTTTTTGTGGTTTGTTCATAAATTGGTAGTTAATAATTTTGAAAACTTTTATTTTACTGGTAAACTTTAAACTTTATATACATATGTATAAGAAAAGGCGAATGAAGATTTATAACATTATAACAAAGGAATACATTTAGGAACTTAACTTAGCAAGATTCCATAAAAATTTGGGAGAAAGTATATAGCACAATTAGATTAGGTTAGGTTATAGTGGCAGTAGCAAAGTAGACAGGCATGATACAAGCTGGCTCATTTAGAACTATTGACGAAGCATTGGATACTGATGATGTCCATCTTATTGAGGTTCGTCAGGCTATTTAAAAAGTCATTGTATTTGTAGACGTTTTATTCTGTTTTGGGCCTAGGGCTCGTATTATTGGATATCGGGTACCCGAATATTCGCATATTTATCTATTTTTTTGAGTACTCGAATACCCGGATAATTGCGTCGAGTATTTCCGAGTTTTTAAATTATTAATCTAAAGTTGCAACGAAAGATCTAGCTAAACAGCTTTATATCTGAGTCAAACTGATAAGGAAATGACCGTGGCCAACACAAAATCTACTGATGATGTGTTTGAACGGAAACCGCTTACGACGAACTGCAGAAGTTTCTGACTTCATTTATCAACATTCAAACCTTGTACTTATTTACTAAGCTGTGTATTTCCACTCAGATCGATCTGAGTGGTCAAACGTATAAAAAGCTATTCCTTATTTCCGCTTAGATCGATATGGGTATTCTGTTTACTGTTCGTTATTTCTTTCAGATTGACAAGAGCGAATCTGTAAAAACAGACCGATTTCTCAGATTGGTATTATTTTCATTAACTCATCGTAATGTTACCCGCAAATGTTAACCGCGATTTCAATCATATAAAAATATGTAATTCGTATTCGTACTCGTGCGTGATAATGGCGGAATGTAAATTGCAAATGTTGGCTAACAAATGATATATGTATGTATATGTATTTATAATAATATTTTTAGTTTTCTTTAAAAATTATTATATCGGGAAATCCGGGGACACGGGTATTCGGCTCAATAATTACCCAATATCCCGGTACGAATTTTCCTGATATTTACGAGCCCTATCTGGGTCAGACGTGGGCAAAGAAGATGCAGTACTATCTGTTCCTGCTGTCTTCAGAGCTGCGACAGTAATTATAAGAGGAGATACCAAGCCTTCTTGCAGTGCCTAGCTATGAGACAGTGCGCTGCACTAACGAGATCAGCTGTTTACAAATCTAGCCAAATTTAGGTTTCGCCAGACCGACCTAGCTTTACGCATGAGGTACTATTTGTTCACCTGTCATTCGTCATTTTACTGATAATTCAGCGCAGTAGTATATACGATGCAAGAGACATTTCAATATTCACTCCTCATTTTAAGATATGGTCTGTAGAGCCAAATAAGAAATACGTGATTTTGTGAACGTATGAGAGTTGAGACTTCAGGCGGTTTACGGTTTAACTGAATTGAAGTCTAAATGCCAACCGTGGTAGTTTTAAAATCAATATAAATTATAAACATAAACATAATCCTTAGTAAAATTTCATTATTATTTGGTATACAAGTAGGTGTAAGTAAGGTAGGCACTATTTCTCGGAATTAAAAAACGTTATGATATAAATAAAATAAATACTGTGGGATTATACAAGTATATACCTGAAATCCAATTTTGACATCGAGCTCGACTACAGTAATTTTGACA
This sequence comes from Tipula unca, assembly GCA_951394425.1. NCBI lineage: Eukaryota > Metazoa > Arthropoda > Insecta > Diptera > Tipulidae > Tipula > Tipula unca. The sequence goes on from OX596382.1 coordinate 122,323,219, forward strand.
AAGGTTAATCATTTGTAAAAAAGGTGAAAGATCATTATTTTAAATTTGTATAAATTTCAATGCAATGATAACTGAATTTGAGTATGATTCAATATCTTTGTTATTCTTTTTATAGTCGCATTGGTGACTTTCTAGATAACATATAAAAAAAATTATTCTAGAAAGAGAGCAGTTCGAGTTTTTCGAAATTTATATATTTGAGAATTGAAATATTTATGTATTTGAAGAGAAAGACTATACAAATCTTATAATAAATGTAACTTGGTTAAAGTATAAATATCAGTTATTGTAATTTACTTCAATTTATATTCAAACCTGGGTTCTTTACGTATACATTTTTTCGATGTTAAATTGACCCGTGATTATTTATTGTCTTTCTGATCCGGTTTAGTTCCCATTAAAAACGCATTGAAATTGAAGCCATATTAATTTGAGTTAACCAATATTTATTTAAATGTATTTACAAGTTTGACTCAAATTTGAAAGACCTTGAGCATAATCTGGTTCAACTGGTATTTTTCATTTCAATGTTTCTTCAAGAATTATGATTGTAACCGTAAAGTTGATTAATCAGCTAAATAAAACTATTTTAAATTTTTTTACCAAATTTCGTTTTATGGAATTTTTATCAGGAAATCGACAAAATTTTTAAAAAGTGCCACAATTAACCCAATTCATTTGATGATAAAATTTTAAATTACAAATGAAATTAATTTTAATGAGTCATTATGTGCACTTCTCTCCCTTCTATTTATTTGAATTTTTGAATTTTCATAAAAATATACACACAATTTTTAATTAAATTCCTTGAATCATTTCCAAAAAAAAAAATTGGATTAAGCATGGAAAAATGTCTGATTAAAAATAGTATATGCATGTATGTATACAAATAGAGTTAAATATAAATTTTAGTTTGTGCCATAATATATTTTATATACATGTACATATGTACATACATACATAGTATGTACAACCATATATAGCAATAGTTAGAGAGATAAATAAAATAAAGAACCAAAAAACTATTTTATTGTCTTAACATGATTACAAATTTTGTATTATAACATAATAAACAAAAAAAAATAACAAGAATATATATAAAAGATATGATTCTTATATACGTTAGGTTAAGACATTAGTATATTACATATACATGTACGATATATATATGGAATATCTTGTTACCAAATTCTGTATACAATATACACAACAACCATGACGACAATTTAGTATAGAGATGTGAATTTGTGACATGGATTAAAATATAACACACAAAACCGGAGAGCAAAACAATTAGAACATTTCCAAATCCAACAACAATATACTTTCACATACATATACATATATACATCCATCTTAAAGACATAATTAGAATATGTTATGTGAACTATTTATATATAAATATATACTATATGGTACATCTATTCTTATATTTTAAATTAAGTTTAAAAAAATCATAAGATAGTTCATCTTATTTTTATTATGTATCGTTGTCTATCTGGCACATATGTATACATCACACACAAAGGTCAAAAATGTAATGCAATTTATAACAAACAGATAACTTTGATACAAAATATAAATTCAATTATAGCTTCTCTTAACATCATTAATTTATATTACTTATTGTTATTAAGACTTACACACACATACTCATAAGACTAGAAGAACGAAATAAATTTGTATCTAAGAAATTTATTTAGAAGCGATTCGAGTGTAAAATTAATCAATTAACCCTTATTACTTTAATTAGTTTTTGTTATTTTAAAGGATAGATAAATTATTTATTTAAAATTGTGTTGGTTATGTCTTATGTTATATTTATTTTTTATTTAAACATAGTACTCATAAATATAAAAGAAAGTGGAAAAAGTTGGTTTAAAATACAAGTAGTGTTAATCGGTTTAGTAATTTATAGAAATTTTTAGTTTTTGTGTTGAGGGGAATTTTAATAGGTTTTTGATTATTTACAAATTTTGAAACGTTTAAAAATGATAATTGAACCGACAGTTAACTACTCAAATATTGTCAATTCATTTCAGTCCTCAACTCAGTGTAAATACAAGCACCATTTCAAAAAATATTTTAAGAATTTTTTCCTGTTAAATTAAAAACCATTTTAATTGATGTTTCGGACAATTGGCGAAAATGCTATTTTATTAAAATTTATAATTTCTATCCCTATTATCAGCTTAAGATTTTACAAAAATTTTGCACATATGCAAATTTTATAATTGAATATTATTCAAACTTACTACATATTACTAAAAAGTTATGTAAATGTTCATATAAATATTTCTTCTAACAAATTGGTTCAGTTTAATCCAAAATTCAAACTGCATTCAAATGTTGGTCTAATTCTATTCAAAAATACTATTAAGGGTTCCAATTTTATTTAAATAATCTGAGGGAGCCTCTATGATTGAACCATGTTTTGCTAAAGAATATTGAATGTAACTGATTATTCAATTGATTTTTTTCATTTCACTTTTTATGTTTCTTTAGCGTTATATGAGTCATGTGATATAAAAAGTATTTTGGCTTAGAATTATTTAGAAATACTTTATAATCTAAGATAAATTACTTGCAATTCGTAGCTTTTGTGAATTTTTTAAAATAGCTATTGAAGAATATAAAGTATAGATGCAAAGCTACCTAGTTTCTGTTACAACGGAAGGTGATTCATAGTTAAGCATGATCATAGTATGAATCTGGATCTGTTGGCACTTTAAACAAGCGTCCTTTATAGTGTGTTGCCATTGCATGTGATACATCCGTAAACTATTGGTGCACAATTATATGAAACAAATATTTTAAAAAGCGATATTTAAGCGACAATTTTAACATAAATATCTATTAAAATATAAATTATATTCATAATAATTTGCTATGCATCATCAAAAGTTGTTGCAGCTACCAAAAAGAACCGGAAAATACTGAATTCAACGATATTATTTCCAATGTCCGCTGTTGAGTCACAAGAAACGGCTTTTAAAACGATTTTATGTTCTGTTAACATCAATTGTCGATATTCTTGATGGAAAGGAAATGTCCACAAAATCTTATGTCAGATCAAAAATTGTCAATGCGACTTATGGTTTCTCAAAGACATCACAATGCAATTGAATCCCATTAATTTAAAGCAGCAGTGAAAAGAAAAAGAAAAAAATCTGGCAATCAATGTGCGAGAATTTTAATCGAAATTAAATCTGTTAATATTAAAAATCTAACCCAAAACAGATTTCTGTTTACTGAAAATGAAGAAGACTCCAACTTTGTTCGTCGGCGATCTGTATGTTGGCTTAAAAAAATGAAAAAATAAATTAATTTAATTTATTAAATTAAATTTTATTAAATTAATTAGAAAGCAAATATTTTTTTATTTTGAAAATAATATTGGGGACCACTGGCCATGAATGTCAAGTTAAACATGACGCAGAATAGCAAATAATTGCCTAATTAAATTTATTTTCTAGTGGAATCGAGTATTCTGTAATCCCACCAATAGTACTGTTAGTCTTTTAATTAAGCATTTAATTCTTTGCTAAATAAAATTAATTTTCAATTGTATTTCCAATTTTTGTCCGTTTTTAGGACTCCGTACATAAAACTACGATAATATTGGAATCACGTAGTATCAAACCATCAAGTAGTATCAATAATTAGGTAAAAGTGCTTTATGGCTGCATTATAGATAATTAAATTTTTAAACATCAATCCTACGAACAAGTAAATTGCTATCTTCAATAAATGACAGGAATTAAAAGTTAAACTATGACTCGTATCTTTTAAGTTATGATTTTCAACATTATCTAATCGAAAATAAATGCCGCACACATAGGTTGGCGGGTTTGCCGGTCCCTAAAAATTGCTAAATACTAATTAAGTTTAAATTTAATGAGATTATTATTGTTGTAAATCGAATGCTAACTGATTTACACAATATACACATATACGATACAATATAATATTTGCCTGTAACTAAACAACCAAGGTCACTAAACGTCATCCCAGGTCACCAAACAAATTTACACCCGTTGGTTTTCGCTAAATATAATATAGTTTCTCAGAAAAATGCACTGAGCTTTTTGACTGACTTCACTTATATAGTTTATTAAAAATTGATCAATTTTGTATCATTTAGCCCAAATGTTCCACGTGCCAAATAAATTTTACCGCGTGCCACAGTTGGTACTATAGGTTCATTTTCGTTGACCTATAAGGTTATGCAAAATATTTTATTGAATTGATTGTGAACATATTAGAAATTAAATTTCGTTGCTCGGAAAATTGTTTTTCTCTGCCCATTCTACCGCGACGTTGAAGGAATAAATAACATTATTGATGTTAAAGTTTGTGCTTGCATTTTCCACTTTAAATTTATCATTATTTTCTTCTATTTCAAAAGTCACGTTTCTCTAGTTGCCACAAATTGTCCAGTCCATTATTTCATTCTCCGTTAAATTATTTTCGTTGACTGTTAAATTGTAAAGTCTCACCAGCAGGATATCCTCACCCTTAAAATAATCAGCTGGTTTATGGAATTTAATCTCGTCAATTTATGTAAAGAGATGCTTAAATGAGCTTTTGACAACTCACTGCGGGAGTCCATTGAAATTGTTAGCTGTGGCATGGCAGATGGCATTATCCATCAATAATATTGTTTTTCTGGTAATCCTATATAGTTTGCATGTATATAGTTTAAAGAGAACAGAGGTTTACCCTTCCTTCATGGCCTTCCTTCCAGCAGCAGTTTAATAAAAAATGGGAAAATTTGTTTTTCAAGTGAGTCTCTCCTTCATGGTCTTCCTAAAAGTCTTTTCAAAAACAGCAGCAATTGATACATTAATTAAGTAGGAAGCGACGTTTGTTTTTTGTGCAATTTTTGTACACAAGACAGGTTTTCTCACAGTTATAGGTTTGTTCCGATAAAACCCAACTTCTGCAATGATGCCTTTGAAATTGATTGTAACAGTATCAACTTTACAGGGAAGGTTTTCACCAGAAACCGTGTCCATTGGCATTGAGTGACCTATTCAATTCCAGCGCTTGAATTTAATCACCGGGCAAATTGCGCAGTGGTTAGAGCTGCGACGATTGAATCGGAAGGTGCTGGGTTTGAATCCCCAACAGAGGCGGGGGGATGCAGAAAGGATTTTTCATATCCCGATTACGATTGGTGATTAAATTGAAAACATCTATGATGAATTGTAGAAGTCATGGGATGACTTCACATCGTTTGTGCTAGCACAGGCTAGCTAAAAGACGAAACTGTAGCCGTGTTCAGCTTTCAAGGTGCTGTAAATCCACTAGCAAAGCAGTCTCTAATTAATGTTGTATATGGCTTAGTATTTATTTTTAAATAATCACCTCGTTCGAAACCATTTTGTTTGCCTGCCCTCGTCGTAGAAACCATAAATATAATTGTTCATCGACATCAGAGTTTTTATCGGCTTGATGCGCTTAATTTTATTCTGATTCATACAAGTTTCTGATTTTAGTTCTCTTAAATTTTCTTTGATATTTTTAATTTTTTTGACCTGAAATATCTTATTAGTGACTTAAGTAAAATTGTTCTAATCTTTACACGCTTCGTTCTTAACTTTGGGATTTCCAATAAAGATTTCACTGAATATGTATTTCAATTTAAAAAAATAACCACAATTATTACTATTCTTATTCAGAGAACAGAAATATGTACATACATAATATGTACATACATAATGTATACATATTTAAGTTAAAGTAAAAGTTATAAAAAGTTTAAAATGTGCCACGCTCCTATGAGTAGTGTAAGGTAAAAAGGAGCCCACTTGAAAATTTTGGTTTGTATGGCTTGTCCATATTCGATTTTTTAGAAAATTTCACATAACACGTTTAATTTTTATACCATAAAGTTTATTATTTCCGAGAAATAGTGCGCCCACCTACATATAGCAAACAATAATGAAATTTTACGAGGGTGTATTTTTTGATGTATTGATTTTAAAATACCCACGATTGGCATTTAAAATTCAGCTCAGTTGAACCGTAAATTGCCCGGAGTCTCAGTAACACAAACAAAACAAAAAATCGCGTATATTATTTATTATGTGAATCAACAACGCGCATTACTGAAGCAAAGCTTTAGTCATCGTGCCAAATGATTAATGTTGGTATTTATTTTCTTAAAATGATTAAACTATATGAGTTTATAAATTATTTATAGAAATGTAATTAACCCATTAATATACGTACTAATTGTTTTTAAGCACTATATATTTATGGATTAGTGCTAGAAGGGTTAAAAAAATATAGAAGATTTCAAATAAAATAAAAATCCCGATAATCACTCTTCAAATTATTTTGATAAAAGCCTTCAAGTGAAGAATTCTTATAAAAGCAAATAATATACGAGAGTGTACATACATTTTACAAATATATATACATATATGTATATGTACATATTTTCAACAAGTGAAATTAATCTATAATTTTTTTTTTATCTTTTCACAAAGTTGGAAAACCAATTTTTTTTTGTATCCATATCAAAAAAATAAGATTAAAACGATGAATGTGAACACACACAAATCATGAGTTTACTTAAACTCTTTATAGCTATATATGGCAAAAAGATAATGGAGCTCTGAATATTGTTTAAATATTTAATAAAACAATTAGTTGTGTTAAATATAAGATTATAAAAAATTGCTAGTACTTTTTTATTTATTTCATCTAAAACGGAAATGGATGTACATTGTACAAAATACGAAGAATATGAACAACATATCCGTTTTACTTTTTACTTTTTTTTATTTTTTGATCGAACCGATAATTTGTTATCAATATATATATTGTTGTGTGTGCGGTGTATATTATTACAAAATTAATGATAGGAATTTTTGGATGCGTCATAGTCATCAATAATAATTCGGCACACACAAAAAAAAAAAAAAATTTATGTAAATGTACATTTTTGTAATAAATTTTATGTTTTGGTGAAGATGTTTTAGGGTTGTCTCTCAAAATATTTTTCATAATTTTTCAGCATAAAATGTTATGTTATGTTCGATAGATAGACCTGGGTTGATTTATACAATATGTGTTACGTCGAATACACATCTAAAATATTGTGTGTGTATATCCATTCAAAAAATGAATGATTAGAGCATATCAAAAAACATTTTGTATTTTGAAGTTTAGGTTAATGTTCAAAATATCGTATATATGCTTTATTAGAATTTGTATGGTCAAGTTCATTAGATTTATGATCTATCAAAGTATTTTGTGTTGATGTTATGATAAAGTTGCAAATTGTTGGTATTGTGCAGGGTTGAAGTTGAAGAGTAACTATTATTTGCAGGATAAATGTTTTTTGTCCGCGTATTTTTCGAATATTTGACACCCTATATCTTGGGATTCCATATCCTAAAATACCGACTTTTGTATATTTCTTCTCTAATGAATGAAACCGTCTGCTCTAATGAAGAAAAACTAACCGTCCTTTTTAATCAGGTTGAATACTTAAAACGTAAAACAGAACCCTTATGATACGACTGTATTATCCGTCTGATTAGTCTGCCACAGGCTTATAATTTTTGAATTATCATTCGTAATGAGTTAAAGATGTGATTTATCATTTTAAACTTTTAAAGAGCTCATTTTAACACTCTAAAAATATTTATAAGCTATTTTTGATAAAGTTTAAAGAAAATTGTAGCGCGAAATGTATCCTTCTTACATTTAAAGCTATTTAAGGTTTAAATAAGATAGACACTTCTGGACAAAATTATCACATATTTTAATGGAACTAATGTTATCATAAATTTATATTTTATCTTCAAACCGCCTTGTATAAAGTCTATTACAAGCGAATCAATTTATATTTTTCATAAAATTCTTAACCAACAGTGTATTGTGTTGCAAGTACCATTCGACAATCGGCTTTGTTCCATTGTTTATATGAATTGTTTGTAAATGAACTAGCATTTCTTTTGAATTAGTTCTAAATGAAACACCTAATGGAGATATGAGTTGATGGCGATTAAAGGCGTCACATTATATATAATTAACAATGAACCCCGCTCATCGGCACATATAATAAAATGCAATTTTGGCGACTATAGGAAGCCTAATAAAAGGCTTGGTCAAGATTGATGGGGACTGGTACATTCGGAACACATTCTTTGCGATCACATTTTGAGCTATGTCAGTTTCACAAGTTATAACATCATTCGTTATGCACGATCTGCTACTTCTTCATTTAGTTACCCATACTGTGAACTGCATGCAAATGTTCTTATTTCTTGACGCTATTCCAGGATTTTAATGCGTATAGCTTTTAGTGCTGTATCGTCTGCAAATTTTGATACTTAAGGCGAATTTATGAGTTTTTACCTGCTGCAAAATTGTGTGCAGGACAGGGTGAAGTTAGCCATTTTTAAAGGAAATTTTTTTCTCAATTTGTTGTTATCAAAAAAGTATATAAAATTATGTGAAAAATGTAAATAAATTGATATGATACAATACTACTGTTGAAAATTCCGTTGCATAAAACTTCATTTCGAGAGGAAAACCAAACTTGTAAGGCCATCTCCACATGTTACTATAAACTCATATAGTACCAATATAGTTGTCATTTTGCAGAATTATTTTAAATCCATCCAAGGCCATCCTAAAGGACTAGCATAGACAAAATATTGGTCCGTAGCTGTACCACATTCGACCTACCTCCTCTTCACTCGTTGAACCATCCTGAGCTTATCAAGAAGGGAGTCCTGGATCTAGATCTAACTAAGATCCGTCTGGTCATTCAAATGGGAAGTTTCCATAAATTGTATTCTGCTGTACGCTAGACTAGGACAGGTGCGGAGCAGATGAAGCACAGTTTCCTCCTTCTCCTCCTACTCGAAGCTACGGCGGAAACGTGGGCGGGCACCCAGTCTGCTCGCATGTACCCCGATTAGACAGTGTCCTTTTATAGCTCCCACAGCCATACCAATATGGTGCCGTCGAAGCGATATTAGTTGGCCGGATCTGAATCGGTCAATTATAGGCCAGATCTGCCTGGCTGTTACACACGAACTAGTTAGACCATCTGACGTTCGTTTCTTTTATGGATTCTTCCTGAAGCATCAGTTTGCAGGAAGCATGCGGTATCTTTATATCCAGCCTGCTTTGTGATATAAGGCGTGCTATGAACTTGCGGGCCAGCTCATCTGCCTTTACATTCCCTGCGATATTGAAGTGCCCTGGCACCCACGTCAAGCGGATGTTCAACTGATCAGCCATGTCATTTAAAGATGCCAGACAGTTCTGGCTACCTTCGACGTCAGGGAGTATGATTGTAGCGTTTTAATAGCAGCCTAGCTATCCGTAAAAATGCGAATATCCCTCGTAGATATTACATTATACTTCAACCAGTCCATGACTTCCATTATCGCGATAAATTCAGCTTGCAAAACACTGCAAAAGTTGGGAAGGTGAATATAGAGGTTGACCAGTCCATGACTTCCATTATCGCGATAAATTCAGCTTGCAAAACACTGCAAAAGTTGGGAAGACAAATATAGAGGTTGACCCCTAGTGCCTCACAGAATACTTCGCAGCCAACCCCTCTATCCCTCTTGAGCCATCCGTGAAAAACCTTACCGCCTCATTGTCCATAACCGTCTTATTTAGTCGTCTCTGCTCGGTCACAAGATCCCAGAGAGTGAGATGAAAGAGAATCTCCAGATCTTGAGGAGGTGTGCTCCTGAGGGCCACACTTATACACAAGCAGGTCGTTCTTTAGGCTTTCATCAATACCTTCAGGTTAGCCATACTTTTTAACGCTGGGCACAAAACGATAACCCCATACAGCAATATAGGCGATTCGTCCATTTGGAGCGCACAATGCAGTCCCATTGCCTGACCCATTTGCTTCGGTTCCGTGCACGTCTTGCCCAAGCAAGTGTATCCTTGTCTCTATCCGTTCTTTGCTCTAACGGAATGTTGTTGATCTTGGAGATCATGCGGCAGCCTCTCTACCTGGTCTGGTAGTTCGATACTTGCGGGCATTCGTGCCTTTGCCCTTTAGTTTTGGGGGGCCAGGCTCATTAGTGCTTGTGCCCCGTTTTGCGCTTTGGCGAACGGGGCTAAAGGCCGATGGCTCCGCAGGATTAGATTCCGATTTTTTAAGAGTGTCGGTCCCTTTTTGTTGTTCCATAATAGATGCCACAAGTAGCGGAGAAACCACATACCGTGATATACTAATTGCTCGGTGGTAACCACGGGGAGGCAACCGCACGCTTGTGGAAGCTGCAAGATGCGGAGCTGGCAACAAGTACCAACTTGATACCAACTAGCACCAGACCACCATAAATTGCCTTAATGCTGAAGATGATTTCCTTTTCTCTTTAAATAATATTGCTATTCAGGTTTTTGCAAACAATGGTTTGTTTGTAGGCAATTTTATATAAGATTCTTACTAGTTAGGTACGATCGACGTGGCATTTGGAACTAAACCGTTTAAAGAATTTTTTCGTATGATGAGACTACATATGTATGTATTTATAATTTGCTTAAAAATTCTATTATAGCCTGCAGTATGTTATTAATTTGATGCCTTTTTCTTCTTAGTTCTTTGAGTATTTTATACTTATCGAATTATGCCCAGATGATTTTCACTATTCTTTAATTCACAACTTCATTTAATATGCTCAATTCGAGTAGAAAAGCTTTGACTAAATCACAGGATCTTTTCTATAAATTAGTATCCTTTGTGTCCTTCAGCAGGTTCGTGATGCAGTATTATGGTCGATAACCTTAAACTATTTTAAGAATGAATGATTTTGTAACTTCTGTTCTCTTGATACAGAAGATAATTTACAGTTTATCCTGTTATTCGTTTGGTTTTACAAATACATATATAGAACATACGAGTTCATCGGTACTAATTCCTTAAAAGGGAAAATAGAAATGAAAACTAATTTTTGGAAAATGTCATTCCAAAAGAAAAATGATTTATTTATATTCATTATCGTTAGGTCCAATTCCCAAAATACGTTAAAATTCATCATAACCATTCCGACCCTCTCTGCAGAAAAAGATAAAGCCGAAACAAAAAATACCATAACTCTGTTGTTGCTTAGTACATTTTTTTTTTTTGGTATCCCACAAGTCGTAACAACATTCATTTTCTACCCAGATCGGTTTGTGATAAGTATCATGAATACTAATTTTTCTTGTGTTTTGAATTAGTTTCACATGGTTGCGTATCATATACTTTCTATTGTTGTTATTTTATTTTTAAACAACAAGCTGTATATTCTCTAATTTTTTATTTTATGTTCTACTTACTAATTAAATAACAATAACATCGTTTGATTAGTATTCTAAGAAGCAAACATTTCATGAATTTCATTATTATAAATGACGAAGACGACAACGACGACGACTAAGACAATAAGAGGCTCTTAAAATACAGTTTTAATTTTAATCGGGAAAGCTCAGTTTAATAATTATGTTTATATGGATATAAAAGTTAAATATTATTGCTATTATTGCATTTTTCATGTAAAGAAAATCCTCTTACAACAAATTCATTTCTTCTTATATCGATGATGTGATAAGATGAATAAGGCGCGTATCAAAATATAATACATTTCTTTTTTATAAAGCTCACGTAAAAATAATGTTATATTAAATTTTAGAGATGTCTTTGAATTTTAATTCACAGCATCCATATAATATGTATATACATAGTTGTATATCGATATGTATAAAGATAGGATAACATAAATAGTAGAACTCAGTGTTTCTTAAACTATGTCCAACTATGGAACGCACGTATCAATTTGAATTCCGCAGAACAACGGCCATATTGAAGTTATCTTAAACCCCCGTTGCTCGTTTTTAGAGTGATTGAATAAGCTCCACAGTAGTTACCAGGGACAGATTGACTCCTATTCGAAATTTTTCTAAAATTTACGAAGCTTTGGCCTAATTTTAGAAATATTAACTGAAATTTCACATTATGTAAGTATCAAGCCAATTTTGAAAACAATATAAAATTTTGTCAAAATTTTAACAATTTTACACGCATATAAGAAATAATTTCGACCAATTAGTCTATAGGAGAATGAGGAATCAAGTCAAATAACGTCCAGCACCTAGATAGTAATATCAAGCTTTTAATGGTATCTATATTTAGGCTAAATCATTTCGATAATACTGCTTCAATATAATAATAATGTTTAAAGACTGAAAATGGTATCTTCAAAAACGTTTTCTTGATTCTTGTATCAGATCTGACAAATTATTTAGATTTAGATGGTATTCTGAAGAAAATAGTATTTTCTTCATAAATTTAGTAATCTTTTATAATTCACCGATTTAATCTTCAAGAAACTGGGTTGAAATTTAAAAATAAAATTAATATGTGTATATATATATATATATATATATATATATATATATATATATATATATATATAAATATATATATAAAGGGTGATTTTTTTGAGGTTAGGATTTTCATGCATTAGTATTTGACAGATCCCGCGGGATTTCAGACAAGGTGTCAAAGAGAAATATGCTCAGTATGCTTTAACATTTCATAATGAATAGACTTACTAACGAGCAACGCTTGCAAATAATTGAATTATATTACAAAAATCAGTGTTCGGTTCGAAAAGTGTTTCGCGATTTACGTCCGATTTATGGTCTACATAATCGACCAAGTGAGCAAACAATTAATGCGATTGTGACCAAGTTTCGCACTCAGTTTACTTTATTGGACATTAAACCAACCACACGAATGCGTACAGTGCGTACAGAAGAGAATATTGCGTCTGTTTCTGAGAGTGTTGCTGAAGACCGTGAAATGTCGATTCGTCGCCGTTCGCAGCAATTGGGTTTGTGTTATTCGACGACATGGAAGATTTTACGCAAAGATCTTGGTGTAAAACCGTATAAAATACAGCTCCTGCAAGAACTGAAGCCGAACGATCTGCCACAACGTCGAATTTTCAGTGAATGGGCCCTAGAAAAGTTGGCAGAAAATCCGCTTTTTTATCGACAAATTTTGTTCAGCGATGAGGCTCATTTCTGGTTGAATGGCTACGTAAATAAGCAAAATTGCCGCATTTGGAGTGAAGAGCAACCAGAAGCCGTTCAAGAACTGCCCATGCATCCCGAAAAATGCACTGTTTGGTGTGGTTTGTACGCTGGTGGAATCATTGGACCGTATTTTTTCAAAGATGCTGTTGGACGCAACGTTACGGTGAATGGCGATCGCTATCGTTCGATGCTAACAAACTTTTTGTTGCCAAAAATGGAAGAACTGAACTTAGTTGACATGTGGTTTCAACAAGATGGCGCTACATGCCACACAGCTCGCGATTCTATGGCCATTTTGAGGGAAAACTTCGGAGAACAATTCATCTCAAGAAATGGCCCGGTAAGTTGGCCACCAAGATCATGCGATTTGACGCCTTTAGACTATTTTTTGTGGGGCTACGTCAAGTCTAAAGTCTACAGAAATAAGCCAGCAACTATTCCAGTTTTGGAAGACAACGTTTCCGAAGAAATTCGGGCTATTCCGGCCGAAATGCTCGAAAAAGTTGCCCAAAATTGGACTTTCCGAATGGACCACCTAAGACGCAGCCGTGGTCAACATTTAAATGAAATTATCTTCAAAAAGTAAATGTCATGGACCAATCTAACGTTTCAAATAAAGAACCGATGAGATTTTGCAAATTTTATGCGTTTTTTTTTAAAAAAAAGTTCTCAAGCTCTTAAAAAATCACCCTTTATATATATATATATATAAATATATATATATATATATATATATATATTTATATATATAAATATATATATATATATATATATATATATATATATATATATATATATATATATAATATATATATATATATATATATATATATATATATATATATATATATATATATATATATATTTATATATATTATATATATATATATATATATATATATATATATATATATATATATATATATATATATATATATATATATATATATATAATATATATATAAATATATATATATTTCGCGGAACATAGATTAAGAACCATTGGTTTAACCAATATGATGCCTATAGCATGTACTAAAATATATCCCGAAATTTTATATATTTTCGTTTCAAAAGAATGATAGAAAATCCTTTATACTCCTCGATAATGTATAGAAATTGTATATAGCGCTATAATATTGAATATATAAAACATAATTAAATTTGGTTTTATGAAATTGACATATAATATATATATATACATATGTCATTCATTCTTTTAAAATAAACACCATTCGAGACTATCGTGACATTTATATAATAAATAAAATGTATATAATACAACACAAAAAAGGTTATACATACATAATGTGAAACATTTATATGTATGTACAATTAACGCCATTTAACTTTTTGGAAAATTTTGTGAAAATGTTTTTGTTGTTGGTATTATGTATATGTACATACATACATATATACTATAGTTAACAGGTTGTTTAGAATTTGTGGCTAATTGTTCTTGTTTTTCACAAGTTTGAATTAGATATGTGGAAAGTTTTATTTTTATACATATATATCGAAATTCAAAGAAGTTCAATATGTCGACTTCAAAATAAATAAGCACAACAAATTGTTTAAGATTATCATTTTATGATCGACTATTCTATAAATAAAAAAAATTCCATAGAAAATAAAATTTCTCCAATCTTTTTCGGCCTAGTTAGTACTTTGACATTTTTGGTCTTTTGATATTTGTTTTCATTTTGGTTTCTATACAACTTCTATATAATATTATAAAATAACCCAGTACGTCCCTTGTTTGATACTGATTTTGGATTGGGACTATTTATAGAAATATTCAGTTTATGACGTACTGCTACTATACTACTACTACGACACACGCAGAAAAAATTCACACCTCTGCGTTAAAAAATATAATAAGAATTGCCTTTTCAAATTTCGAAAGGATGCTAAATCGTTCGAATTAAATTTATTTAAATTTGTAATGAACTTTTCATCAAGTTATTCATGTAATACCATATCACTATCCCATCAACTAAGAAGAGCCGTCAAAACTGTCAATGAATGTGTAGCCACATTTTTTTGTGTTGGAGATGACTTAATTTTTGCAATATATTGTGAGTTGTGATCATTGTTATTGCAACTTATCTTTGTCGGGATGTCCTATCTGTCACAATACCACGTTATTGGAATTCGTTCGCGCATGCATGCTACTCGATTTATTTGAAGGCTCATTAATAAAATTCTCACTAAAATATTAATATATTTCAGACATTTTTGACAATAATGTATGTTAAATGTTCGTGCTTTCTAACTTAACTAGTAATCTATGGTGGGTTAAATCTAATAGAACTTTCAGGTATATAGATATAAATAAATCTGAATATACCTAGAATTATCTTCACGAACTTATATGTCCATATATATATTTAAAAATATTTTAGTGACAGATTTTATCGTGTGGAATATAAATAACATTTCCAAAGAAATTGGATATTATTGTTTATATATTTATAGAAATAGAAAATCTCACATTTTTTTTAGATGTAAACTAAACAGTCTTCCTTTAGAATGAAATGCTCTACTTGCTCTTCCTACTGAACTTTCATAATCTGTATTTATTTTTAGAAACTGTAAACAAACGTATATAGACAAAATTGTACATGAGAACCTCAAACTTTGAAATTAACAGTCGAGGCAGTTAGCAATTGAGTGATGTGAACCTGTATCTTCTAATAATTATGTTATCGAAATGGGACATGGACCAGACTTTTTTATAAATTCATTACAGTTCACTAATAGGATGCAGAACAAACATATGTAATTATATCTCGCTATCATAATTACATCAAAAGCAGTGCCGCATTATGAGCACTCCGAGCCATAGGCCCCGTTTTAAGTAGACGGCCTCTAAAAAATTTAAAAACTACGGTGAATTGGTAAATTTAATTTTGATTTTCGAAATTTCAGAATAATATCAAATTTTAATTTTATCTTACGTTCTGTACATATCCTGCGTCTAAATCATCTTGGATCAATTGAATCAATAAATTTAAAATAATCATGTATATTTGAAATCGAATTTTGAAATTCTGCATTTTATTCGAAATTTGGAAAAAAATTCAAGTTGACGAGGTTTTGAACGTTTTATGTAGAAATTCAATTTTGCAGGTTGAATTCTCAATGTATATCTTATAGTTATGACAAATTGAATTAAAACTGACGATAGCAAGTTCTGTTTAAAGTTTCCAACTAAATTTAAATATATAGTTTTTCTTATTCAAAATTTTGCAATTAAGACAAGTATTTTACCAATTCAATAAAGTTCTTTTAAACTTTATTCAAACCGAAACCGTTGAGTGTTGGATTAGCAAATTAGAAAAAAGCATGTTTTGTAGAATAAGATATATTTAATGGATCTCTAAGACTTTCCTCACCTAAATGCAACAAACTTGACCAGAGATTTTGATTGTCATATAGCAACCTTGATATAAATGGCTCGTCGTAAAAAAGTCTTTGAAATCACAAAATCAATTTAAAATTGTAGATATGTATGTATATACAAAAATTTTACTTGAATTTTAATTCAATTAAAAATTTTATAACTCATTTTAAATCATATACAAGACATATTCAAAACAGAAATTTGAAGTATCCGTCAAAATTCTGAGAAATATTCTAAATTTGAATACATTTTACTAAATTTAGATTAAGCTTAATTTTGAAAAATATTGTTCAGTCCCGAATACAGTTTTAAAAACTGTTAATTTTTTAATTATTTTCAAGAATTTGACGAGTTTTCTAAGATTTGAAATGGAAGTTCAAAAAATTTTGTAAAATTAAATAATATTTTGAAAATCCGATGAAATTTTATTTTTTGAAATTTTCGCACGCTTAAGTTTAGGCATAATAAACTAATTAGCTACTTTAAAAAATTCCGAATGAATATAGAAAATTTGAAATATGTGCTTACATATATCCCAAAAATCTAGTTAAATTTCTCTCAATTTGTTGATTTTGAATATTGCAAAAATTGGAGAAATAATCTTAAATTACGTATACGTGAAAATTAATTTCGAAATTTTCGAATTTTAAAATTTAAAAGGAATTTAAAAGCTTTAAACAATTTTGGTTTCACCAAACCGAAGTAATATTGTATGTAAATAAATTCAGAATTGTAAACGGGCCCCAGGGCCCGCTCTACTGTAAGATTTGGACTACAGTAAAACGAGGCCTGGGTTCGTTTGGGGCATACTATATGATCGGGCCTTGATCAAACGATTTAAATTGGCAGTGCCGGTTCTGGAATAATAATAACAGTGTTTTAAAGGCCATTATTGGCCCCTTGCTGTATCAACAATTTGGCTCCAAGGGTTACGATCCTAAGGATAATCTTCATACTGTCTTAGACAATCTGAAGAAGCCAAGTCATTTTCTACACCGTAGAGCCATCGTCGCGTGCAACGACCTCAGCGCCTACCATATGATGGCTTTCTTTTCAGAGATCGCTGCAAAATTCGTTCCGGATCAACACGCAGAACGTGATAGCGAACTCGCTGAAATCTAACATGTACAATATCGGGGCTGGCTAACTTCTGCCGGCGCGTGTACACAAATTATTGACAGGTTGGCTAACTTCATGCGCAAGCGAAGCGTATACAATCGGTTATAGACTGCTTGGAAATCCAAAACAGCCTTTTTTACCTGCGGCCCAAGAAGAAATCCAGCTCCAAGATTCCTGAGGTCATCTCCACTGAATTACAACGTATAGCCCTGGAACACATGGTCTCCACTTTTAGGCCAGCGAGGATGAGGAGCAACGAGTTCCAGCCGATACTCCTTCATGCATGTGATTAGGCCTTCTCACGCTGCTGGTTTCTGAAGTGACTGTACGTTCCACGTGCCGATCTTTAAATCTCGTGTCCGGATACTTGAGGGGGGTGCGGTGTGGGTTTGGCAGTATCCATTTATTCTTTAGTTGACATTACAAACAGTTGGTTTATTTTACGGATGCGGGTCGTCAGCCCAGTGCTCTAACCGCTTATAGTAACCATCTACGACAAGCAAAAGATACTGTGGTGGTATTCTTGTAACACATGTTCATACAATTTGGGTTTACGAGACATAACGAAACATTTACGAAACACAAAAGTTTCGATTTAACATTTTTTAATCTCAAATTCCTAATCCAATACTTTTTTAATTTTTCGTTCCTATTCATAGCTTCAAATTAGTCGCTTTCAAATCGACGGCCGCAAATACATGTGTATTATTAACTAAATTGACGACTGGAACACACTAATTTCTGATTTAGCCAAGAATATATACTATAAGTACTTGGAAGTACTTTAAGTACTTTAGGAACATATTTTTCTGACAATCTTGAATATGATCATTCCGATTAGGATTAGATCATCTCTTTAAAATAGATGAATCAATCTGCTAAAAATAGATTTTATTTTTATTAGTTGTATTTAAAAAAAAAACACATTCCAATTTTAATTCAAATCATATTTTATCACTCGTTTGAAATCAAACGTAAATAATTAAATATTGAAATTATTGGCAGAAATAAATAAATTAAATATTATTAATTAAATATTGAAGAAGCAGGCAAACGTACGCGATTAAAATTAATTACTTTATTTGTTGACATAAATAGGACACGGTTTTATCTTCACCCATCTAGCTGGGTAATTGTAGCAAGAGTAACTTCTAGTGAAATAGCAAAAATTAATTTATCAAAGACTAATACCTTTCTATGAGCCGTTTATTAGGGTGTACTAGCAGTTGGGCGATCGGAAAGCACCAATTGTGTGCATCCAGCGCATGCAGAGTTTACAATTGAGAAAGTATCAAATATATCCTATAATCTCACTTTATATATAAATTTTGTAAAGGTTCTTTGTGTTTTGAATGCCTTGTCAAAATGATGTGATATCTCATTTCCTGGTGTATGTATGTGTAATTTTCTAAACAAAAAAAAAAGAATTGAATACTCGTCAAAATAAATTCAATCCAATTAAATCTGAAAGTTTTAGTGTACGTAAACTGCGCATATGTTTTAGTCAAATTTTTTGCATCCAGTGCATATAAAGATACTCGTAGATATGTAGAGTCTATGGATTTTTGATAGACTCATTGGGTGCATCCACCGCATGTAGAGCCTACCAAAAATTCGTGGACTATACATATCTGCATTCGCTGGATGCAAAAATCTCACTAAAAAATATGTAGAGGCTACTAGTTTTAGTTTACGAAGAATAGATTTTCTTTAAACTTAGAATATCCAAAGCCAGCTATTTAAAGATATATGTAGCTTACCCAGAACCTCATATTATTGAGAAGATTAATTATACGAAAAGGATATTACTTTGGTTTCAATTAAAACTTTTCCAATATTCATATATGGAAAAATTACAGATAAAATTTCGTTCTACCATTTTTGTGGTTTATTAGTAAAATGCTATTGTTTAAAACCGCAGTACTGATACCTTTTTGGGATTCGGATTATTTCTAAATATGTATGTATACGGAAATGATATTTTAATGAGGATTTGTAACTATTTTCCTAAAATCATTAGATAAGTTATAGCTTATATAAAATTAAATTTTATTCTTGTCATCACCAGTCAATGCATATAAATGTACATCGAAGAAGTCTTAGAGAGTAGATTTTCCACATAGCAATAACATAGCAAAATACCAATTTGACATGATGACATTGAAGAAAATTCGATATACATACTCGTATAATACTACTGTACACTAATACTACATAATATGTATGTATATTTGTGTAATACTAAAATAGTAAATCAAATCAATCCCAGTCGAAAAAAATTGTTTATTCTGTACATAAATATAAATTCACATCGAAAAAAGAAACATTTTTGTTAAATCAAAAAAAAAAAAAAAAAAAAAAAAAATAACAAAATTTTCTTTTTATAAATTATGATTCATCAAAATTCTAAAATTTATTTGCTACATCCTTATTACAAAAAAATAAAACCTACATAAATGGAAATCTTAAAAAATCATATTTCATATTTATAGACGAATGAGAAAAAAAAAAACGATGAAAAATTACTTGTAACCAACTTTTCAATTTGATGGGCGTCGATTAAAATGGTTGTGGTGATATGGTGGTGGTGATGAATCGGGAAAACATCCAATTTACTATAACTATAGACGGTGAACATCGTCTTAAAAATTTAAATTAAACATAAAGATTAATACTATCGTATACGCATATTTAATTGAAATGGATTGTACGACATGTTTTTTAAATAAGGATATCGATATTTTATGAACTCGCGTATTCACATATGTATTCCATTCGCACGTTTTGTGTATATCCTTCCACCCGGAATAAGTTTATAATATTTTTTCTGTGTGTTTGTGTGTGTGTGTGTTCTGTTGTGTTGTTAAGTCTTAATGCTTAAAGTTTTAAACTAAAATAAATGAGATGATTTCGTTTTTCTCTTTTATTTTCGTATCACGCGAGTTCAAGGATGTGCGCGAATTTTATATAATACATACATATATACATACTTATATAGGAACACAAGACAATCACAATATAAAAAGGATTCTTTATTATTTACAATCATTATGAATAAGTGAAGATTTTTACTTAAATCTAATCCGTTTATACTAAATGAACATAAATAAATAAGAAACCAACTTCTTTTCTTTTTTATTTTGTTTTGTGGAAATTAGGATTGTGTTTTCTTTAGTTTATTTTTTTTTATCAAGGATTAAAAATTAAAACGGACAGATTGTTAAGATTAATCGCATAAATATTCTTTCCTTGTTGCTATATATTGTTGGATATTTTTGTTGTTGTATGTTGATTAGGATATTTAGAAATTGTTCACGCACACCACCGAAAAGAAGAAGATAAACGCGCATTGGGGGAATAGAAACACATGGGGCTGGGGTGTCCCTTAACTTTGATAATTGGGATTGTGACCGACAAATGGTACATCGCGCACTTATGTTTGTATGTACTTATATGCGATGAGCTCAAATTTAAATTAATGATATTATGCGTAGGAAATTGTCGTTTTCGTCTTGTAACGCCTAACGAATTATAAAAATATTATACGAGGGGGGTGTAGAGTGGAAAATGTTTTATTGAATTTGTAATGTCATTGGAAAAAAAAATTGATTTGAAATGTGACATGAAATATTTTCAATTTTGTGTTACATTTTTTTTATGTTGATACAGTGGAAAAAAGTGATGATTGGAAATGTTTTTCAATTTTTTTGTTTTTGTTTTGTTGTTTGGTGATGAAGTGGATGTTTCAGAGTTCATTATAATCGAAAGGTGGTGAAGATATAAAGAAATATGGGGAGATTTTTAACAATAAGGCTGGAACACAATTGATAGCAAAATTTCTGCCACAAAGAAAGTTTTGAAATTTAAGATGAATATGAATAGACTTAAGTAGTATAGTCTTGGATATATTCACACAAGTTTTAGGTAGAACGAATGGGATTTGATTGATTTTTTATTTTATACCTCTTATTTTATTCAACTCTATATCAAATTTTGGCAATAAATATTCAAACAGGTTCATGCCCAAGTATTAGATGGATTCTCAAAATAAAATTCTAATCTTCTAGCAACTAGATTGTGTCATCGAGTTGTGTTGTTTCGCCATGATTTCTTAGGATGTTGTTTTTGAATCTTTATCGGGTTTCCACTTTTCGTTTACCTTGCGAGTCCAATTCGAATAGTATTTCTGTTTCAATATTTCTGGTTTCGTTTTTCTAAATTTATTTTCTGTGACGTTTGCTCAATAGTTTTATTTACTCATTTATTTCAAAACATCGTTATTCTTAGAGTAATTATGCGTCTAATATCCGAACTATAGACTAGTGATGAGTTTCATTTATTGGATTACTCGATGATAATATTCTAAATGGTAATGCTGCACATTTCTGATCTTTTTGTTCTCTTAAGTTTTCTTAAAACTTAAACATATTTAAAATTTAAAGTTAAAATTTAAAAACATTTTCCGAGCTCTAAATTTGGTTATTTATTAAAACGTAAGGTCCAATAAATGATATTGATTTTCTTCCAAATTTAGTTTGAATGTTACGGTATGTTAAATAATTTGATGATCTTGTCTAACATATACAAACTGCATGTTTGAAAGATCTGTGGTCAGATTTAAACATTTGTACATGTAAACCGTAAAATGAAGGGCAAATAAATCATTTATTGGAAAAATAGCTTTAGAATATTTATTTTGCAAGATCTGCATTTTTTGTTATTTTAGTTTTTTTACCCGCAGAACCCAAGGTTGCAATGGCATAATAAAAATGCAAATGAATAAACGAATAGTAAATCAATTTGAGAATATAAGATAGAAAAAACTATAGCCAACTTTCTAGTCAGAAGTAGAAATGGGCTAACTGAATTAATGTGTTCTTCCCAGAACATGTGCTTATTTATAATTATTTCAAGGTATTTGTATGTATACGTTCAATAATAACATCCGTAACTTGTAAAATGGAAACTACACAATATGCCAGGAATGGAAAATAAAAATTTTAGATTTATTGAAATTCAGTGAGATTTTGTATTCAAATCAAAGTGTTTTGATATTTTTTAGAAATTTTATAAAGTGAATTTTTAAATTTTTTTTTTTAATTTTTTTTTGGATGCATCGTTTCATCCGCAAACATCCTAATTTCACCAACAAGAGGTAATTGAGCTATATGTTGTTAATAAAAATTAAAAATAATAACGGCCCACGTACATTACATAGTAGTAGTGCATTGAGGGGATTGAGTGCTGGAGTAACCCACCCAATTTAATTTTTTTTTAATGAGTATTAAATCAATATCTTTGAAATATAAAGCTTTGCGTAAATCTAAAAATAGGCCACACACATACTTTTGATTGTCGAAAGCTCTGTAAATTAATTCAGTTATATCAATTAATGTAAGATCAGTGCCAGAACCCTGTCTAAATCCAAAAAAAAATTACGTCCATTCAAAAATTCAACCATTCTACTCGCAATTATTTTTATAACTATTTAATCAAATACAGATAGGAGATAGGATTGTTATTAGCCGATAGTTATTAATTAATTTAATGTCACCTGATTTGAAAGTGGCTGTAACTCGAGCTAATTTCAACCATAGTTTAGGTAAATCTCAGTTTCGAAAACACATTAAATAAATCTGCCAACAAATTTGCAGAAAACGTTGAATGGCTCATTACAAGTGATCATGACTACAACCATTTCTATTGTTTAAGCCTAATTTAAGGTAATAAATGTCAGAAGCTGAAATCGACGATAGAAAAAATGAATTAGACAAAGACCTGATAGTTCCAAAAGTTTTAATACTCGTATTTCCATTGATTATATAGGTGAAGCTTTACCAAGAGTTATAAAAAAATTATTAAATATTTTAACAATATTAAAAATTTCATTAATCATTATATACAACATCATTATGTACAATGGACTGTATTTTATTGATCTTCATAAAATTATTTATTTGTTTCCAAATTTCTTTTTGATTTAAGTTATTGAATAAATTCCCAAAATAATCTTTCGTTGCATAGTATTTACCATACTTGATCTTTTTATTAAGAAAATCTAATCTATTTTTCACTTCAATACTATCCAAGTTTAACTTAAACCGTTTGAGAGTACGGTTCTCTTTTTTAATTAAGTTTCAAAGATCTAAACACATCCATGAACAATTACTAGAGTTTTTAATTTTAACATTTAGTTTAGGTTTAGAAGAGGTATCAGTCAATTCCTTATATTTATTTGTTTGACAAAAGTGGTTGATGATAAAAATTTATCGAAAAGATGAAAGCTCTAATTTTCTATAAACATATTTCGATTTGAAATTTGGATAAGACAATTTGGATTGTGACCACTGATTTTCGAAACACTGTCTATGTTGAGAAATTTTTGTATGATCTAAAATATATAGGTGTTCTTAATAATCATACCAATAGGCTCAGGAAAGTATAGTTATTATTCTGACAAGATCCATACTTTTATTAGTATGTATATTTATTACCAATTACACCAAAATCAGAATTAGTCTTATTTTGGCTAACCATGATGTTCAAAAATTCTATAAAATATTTAGTATCTGAACAATGTAGTCTATAAAAAATCACAAATACTAGTGGAATTGTATCCCAGAAGTTGAAAACTAATATATTGAAATAGCAGAGAAATTTTTTTAAAATTTTATAAAAAATATCATTTCTATAATTTACATAGCATTGCCTTCTCCCAGTCTATCATCTCAACATGAGAAAATAGCTGAATAATTGCTTAGAATAAATGAAAATATATTTGAACTTTTCACCATTAACAAATGGATATCAGTTTGAAGATCATCAATAAAAAGAAACAAGATATACAATTTATGTAAATTATTCATACCACATACATATTCAGATTATTGGAATTTGAAACAATTTCGTTCACCGTCATAGAAAAATCTTCCGCATTTATAAAATATTTGTTAAGACAATTCTTTTTTAAAGAATATTAGAAACACAATTGACAACCAACAACTTTAAAAAACTTCAATTAAAATCATTAAATATTTAAAATAATGCATTAATGTAACATTAATTAAAAAAATACTAAAGGTCTTATTTATTTGCTAAAGTTTAATAATTGGTCTTTGAGATTGTTATGGTTAATCCTTTCAACTTCAGTTGTTGGATGTGTTAGATGAGGCTCCATTAAATATTTCAGTATAGTTCAGATGATTAGTATGGTCGGTATCAGCAACCTTATTGTTCTTCATTTTACTAAATTTAGTTGGAATTTGATGATGCTTCAATATTATTATAGTTTTGATAAACGTAAATACATACATATATGGAAATAATTTGACGAATTTCGAAATTTTTGATGGGTTTTAGGACGAACCTGATCTTATCCAGTTTTTAATAGATTTTCATTAAAATTTTGGATAATTTTGTTTGTTATTTCATGTACGTTAAGTTTTATCTCATTTATCTCTCGTTTATACATATAAACCAAAATTTATTCAGCTAGAAATAAAACATATTTAAACATTCAGCTAGAAATAAAACATATTTTCCAAGTTAGAAACACTCACTGTATAAATTGTAGGTTATGTAAGTGAAAACAAGGATATTTCAATTATCTGTAGTACTCTCATGTTGTTGTGCTATTTAGATTTACCGAAATCCGAACCAAGCACTTCAGAACTTTTTTGTTTTCCTCGAATGTTGTAAATATTTTCGAATTTATTTTTACGATGAAAAAATATCAGAATTTACCGCACACCTACACTCCTTTTCTTGTTGATTTTTATTTTTTGTCAGAACTCTCAAGTATTCATTGTGAACACTTTAGTCTAGACAAAAAGTTTTATTTTATGATTGACTTTTAAACATATACGCTGCAAACCAAACAAAGTTAGTTTAAAACTGTAAATATTAAAGTTGAGCGGGCATAATTAAGGTGGAAATACGATTAAACGTTTATGCAATTTTTGAAAAACATTTCTATCAAATTTGATTTCTAATAATTTTATTTTTTGTTCTATTTTCAGGTAAGTTATCAATACATCATCTTAAACGGTTTTCCACGATTTGGGATTAAAGTGTAATAATTATAGTCAACTTGATTATATATTTGGTTTGTATTGCGTACACTAAAACTATATTTTGTTTTGTATATACGATAAATAGTAATTACATATGATAGAAATTATTATCGAAGATAAATTTATTTGTTTCAGAGTTAAACAAATACGTTCGTTCGATGGTCATCGATTTTATTATATGGCATCCGTTGTTCAATATAAAATCCTCCCCCACTATACAACTTGATATGACATAAACCAAAATATTTTATTGTTCAACTGAGGTCAAAAAGTCTAGAATATAATCTGTATAGGCAAAATATACCAACGAACGAATATGACTAAACTGAAAAGCTATTTCACTCATATAACGTGTTCGTACAATAAAATCTATTTTTTGTTAGTGATTTTTTTTTTGGAGGAGCACGAAAATATAGACAGCTTATGCGGCGCCAACAAAAAAATTTCAGCTATAAACAAATATACGATTTTCATTTAAATATTTTCCATTTTCTATATATGGGGAGCATGTATATTATAAATAAATCAGGAGGAGGGGTCGGCATACGTTTTAGTTTAAGAAGTTACCTAACTGTATTTAGTAGTGTAGTCATAAAGCCATAAGAATCATTGTGTGGTATTTCTATATAGATTATGATTTTCATTGGGAACGTGATGTCGCTTGAAATTAATGAAAGTTCAATATAGAATACATACGGGACACAAAATCGTCAACAGACCACTAAGTTATAAAAATTCTAGGCCAAAAGCTTTTAAATGTTATTCATTATTTAGGATATGTTTGTTTGGAGAGACCACTTTTAACCATTTTACCCACATTCTACAGAACTATTCGAACATATAACATAACTTTATCTCAGTCAACTTATCAATACATTCTAAAGATTTTAAATTTGGTGACAGTTTTCACAATACATCGAATGTTAAGAACGATTTTACGTTGCTTTGAGTCTGCAGAATTAGATTGCAGCAAACACACGGTTTGCAATATTTACAATCAAAAAAAGAAACGATTTGTCTATCTATCTGCCATCCTTAGTAAAAAATTTCTTTTTATATTTACTATTCAGCATCTAATATGATTTTACCTTTAAGAAAATGCATACAGGATAAAGGAAAAGTTATACCCAAAAATGGAAATTATTACTTTTTAGTTTTTACTATATCTGTTAAAATGTAAATTTAAATTGAGAATATACCAATTTTATTATTTTAATTTATGATAAACTCTTAAAATTTTTTTTTGAAAATACACGAATTTTAATTTTTTTTTTGTTGTGTCGTCATTTTAAATGAAACTCCTAATAAATGTCAACACACCAAAATAATTCTGATATCGATTTCTTACGTTATACAAAAAAAATTTTTTATTTTGAAGTATACAAAATTATGAAATGTCTAGGGACACAGTATTATAGTTAATGCTTATACCGCATGTCAAATACAAACTTCATGATCTTAATCAAAACCAATAAATTTAGACAAGTTCCAAGTATCAACCTCTAACTACACGATAAACTATATTTTATAACCAGAAAATCACTCAACTTTTTGTTTGTTAAATTTATGGTTTTAACATCTTACCGTATATACTAACAAAGTTTTCTTGCTTATAGTGTGTAGTAGGAAAAAATATAATTTACGAAAAACTTTCTACCAAAGACAAAAAAAAATTCATTATAAATTTTCTATTTTCTTTTTTTTTATTAACAAAAACAAATAAATTATGAAAATGACATTAAAATTAATAATGATTTCCTTTTAACCCTCAAGCCGTATGCTCTATACTCTAGTCTATATATATTGTATAGTTTGCTGAACATTTTAATGAAGCACATATATATATATATATATATATATATATATATATATATATATATATATATATATATATATATACATACATATAGTTTTTTTGTGCTCCACTCTACACTACTCTCTCTATTCAACATACATTTTTTTTATAATAACAATAATTCACTTGAAAAATTAATTGAAATAAATAAATAGTTTTATTAAAAATAAAAATAAAAAAAATAGTTTTATTAAAAATAAAAATAAAAAAAAAGTTTGATAACAACTACAAATAAAAACTACTTTTGATTGCTGATGGTTTCTATTACATCCCATATACATATGTATGTATTTACAACTAGATATGCGGAGTTATGTGATACACGATTTATCGTTGAATATGTAAATAATTAGATTTAAATTTAAATCAATCAACTTAAACTAGTGCGGTTCGGTGTATACAGAAAATTATTTAATTAATTAATTTAGAAATAGTAGGACTGGAAAAATTTTATTTATATATACACAAACGAGATTAGGTTTAGATTTATTGGAAAATTAAATGTTTGATGTGTGTGTGCGCGTAGGAGTTTTTGTGTTTTGTAGTTCCCCTAATCAATGTCTAATTATATTGTGACCAAAGTGAATTATAGCTTTTTGTCTACATGTAATATGGATAAAAGTTTATTATTTTGTTTAACTTTAAATGGTTGTGTAATCATATGTTTTGAAATGAGTATGTTACCTAAGAAAAGGTTTTTATTTCATAATCTTAGAAATAATTAAATTTGCTCGTAGATTTATTGGAGCGTATATAGCAGATGTTGATGTGTCAAGCGAGCGAGATAATTTACTTTCCAGTTGGTATAAATTCCTATTGTTGATTGGCTTAATTTGTATTTCTATACTATTGAAATAAATTTTCCCTCTTAATAAATATAAAAAACTTGATTCTTAAATCGTGTTCTAGTTTTTGGACTTTATTTTTAACTTTGAGTTTAACAAAATTGGCAGATAAATTTTACCAGAGGTTAAAACAATTTTCAATACTTTGATAGAGTTTGATATAGCTCGTAATGTTTCTTAGAATTTAATGTAACTTGATAGAAAATTCATGTTGTCCCCGATATTCCGATATGTTGGGTAACCATAATAGGAAAAGAGAAAAAGAGAAGATTCATGTAAAAAAAAGAAGACTTTTTAGAAAATATATAAACCTTTACAAACATACAGAGCCTTGCAGTGCCACGTTTCAAGAAATTACTTAAAATTTCAAAAACGAAGTCCAGAAAAGGCCTTTTTTGGCCCCCAACATTATACGAAGGAGTTACTTAATCGTTCGATTATATCCAGCAAATTTCAATTTTCCTGGTTCTCAACTCGTATTCCTCTCTCTTCTATCTATCTCTGTTTGTTGTAGTCATTTCCTTTTGTTTTATGATTTTGGAGAACATATTTTTCAAAAGTAATACAATCTTTTTTTAGTTAGAGTAGTTTAGTTTTGAAATGATAAAAAAAAAGAGCGGAGAGGATATTATTTACGAGGAACAAATTGTTCCAAAGAAAGACAGTTTGTCTCAAAACAGGATGGCTGGCGGCAGCTTTATGTTTTGGCCACGTATTGGAAAAATAATCTGGAGTTTTACGAAGCTAACCAAAAAGTTCATTATTTTTCGAAAACAAATATTTTACCATCACTCGATAATAATTTTAGATATTCTGGTTTCTCAAATCAGAAATATAGAAAATTAAAGGGAGAGAACAAAAGATACCATTAAAAAAAGGAAAAGTAAAAAAGATCGTCGTGAAAAAAAGAGAACATGTGTTCTTTTAAAGATATCTTCTGGCCACCATACGATATGAGATATAGATTTCTAATCCTAACACATTCTGCTACAAATTCTTCCAGGCTTTAATAATATATAAAAAATGCATCACTTGGCGTTTCGTTCTATGGTGAGAAAGATACATACTCATTATCCCTATATGATCCTATATAACTATCACACACGTTGGTTTTTTTAATACCAGTCTCACAATCTTTTTCGTCGAAGGACGTTGACTATAAACTGTGTTGAATACCTACTTCAAAATGTAGCCGACATCATTCACAAAATCATAAAGATGAGAATACTTTAATCATCCTTTCAAGCAATGAGAGGACTGAGTGTGAGCAAAAACCCTTTGGTAATGTGTATTTTAGGGTTTTTAAGTATTTTTTAATTTGTGGGGTTTGAATAAACTGCAGAATATAAAAGTGTATAAAATAGAAACTGATTGCAATCAGTGTATAAAAGAAGAGACAATACCGTGGACCGTGTTTAACTACGAAAAATTCAGGGTTTTATTTTTATTAATATTCGAGGAAACTTTATTAAATTATGTCAGCAAACAGATAGTATTCGATTTTGTACACAAGAGCACACAACTGTACCTTTGACATAGGCGGATACAAAGGGTTTAAAGTGGATAATTACTTCCTTTATTTAAGTAATTTGGAATAGTAATTGTTCCATTATGAGTGAAATACAAAATGTCAATTTAAATTAAAAATTTTCAAAACCATTTAGTTTATTTAAACGAATGCGTTAATTATTAACATTAAACGTAGACTACTTTCACACCGGTTATAGAAAACGCGATGCGAATACAGCCAAGAGCCAACATCTCAGTAAAATATTTGCGCTTGTACGTATACCCGTTCTCTATGGTTACTCTTATTTAAGGAATAAACACGAGATATGTTTTGTTTTAATTTGTGTATATATAACTAATATGGTATCAACATAACGAACAACAACACTATTGCTTGTCGCCGACAAAATTAGAAATATATTCTAAACACCGATTTTATTGTGTGGACATGTATACTTTCTGTACGTTGTAACGGCGCGAATCTGACAAATATTCATTACGACTCTATTTGAATACTTCCACTATTTTGACGAAGTATACATATCTGCATGTACATTCATATAAAGAGTGACCCAAAATTCACGCATTCAAGATTTCGATTTTGCGCCATTTGTGCGGTAAAGTGTTGCCAATGAAAAACAAAGGCAACATGACAGCTGACAGTTCAGTTTTATTAAAAATAGAGCGCTACACGAAAGAACAACGCGTTTTCATGTTGCGCAATATTTTAAAAATAATCGTACAAAATCATTTTAAACAATGAGGGTCATTATTATCTTGATTGCTTCGTTATAATCGTCAAAACGATGTCACGACGGTGTAGTTTCCCATTTTGGTGATCTGATTTGGCCGCCCAGATCATTCGTTTTTTCATGCCGTTGGATTTTTTTATTTGGGGTTCTTTGATTTATACAAACAAGCCCAAGACCACCCACACCTGAAGGAGGAAAATGAACGCTATAGTAACGAAATTCAGCCACAAAACAGAGATGAACAATTTTGACCAAAGAGTGCGTATGTGCTAAAGTCGTGGAGGCCGTTTACCCGATATGCTATTTCATATACATAACCTTATACGGTATACTTTAATAACCAATACAAAATCCACAAGTGAGTGTCTTGAGTGAATTTTGGAACACTTCTGGATTTTCCCAGTTTCGGAAACCCAGTTTTTCTTAGTTTCCGTTTAAACCAGATATTGAAATTTAGCCGATTTAGTTTCTCTTATCCTTATTCAGCCTTTCCACTTTTGTACTAATACATATTAGAAAAGCAGGAGTGCAATTTAGTTTAATGGCCTTAACCTCATTCAAAACATTGGGCAAATTTTTGATTCTAAATATTCAAATTATAAATAATTTTTAATAATAAATTGAAAATCTGGTAAATTGACTAATATACATATCAAACTCATAACACTACGATGACTTAAATTACTTTCAAATTTCAGTCAAAATACTTCATTTTGTTTAATTTCAATTCTCTCAGATTCTAAAATTTTGAATTCAATTCAGTATTCAAATTGCATTGCAGTTTATATTAATACCCTTACTTTGGTTCTCACCTCACCGAAAAATGCATCATATATGTATATACGAGTATGTGACTAGAACTCACTCACCACCTTGAAATTTTGGTATTATCGTTCTCGCGGTGCGGTGAGTTTAATGTCCAAAATACTTCCCAAGAATTTAGTGGTGACTAGAATATGGCGTTTTAAGTGAGGATTCATTTTGCTTCTTTACTAAACTGTTGTGATGTAAAAGAAATGGTTTTTTGTTGAGAAAGCATAGGTCATATGTCATATATAAAACTATGCGCCAAGCAGTTTCACAAATATACATACATCTGGAGCCTTACTATTCGTAAAAATGCGCTATATTGATAAATTAAATAAATTATTCCTCGATCGAAGCCAACCAATGCACACTAGTTTTTATATAATGGCTAAGAAACTTATTTTCAAAAATAATCTTACAAAATAAATTGTAGGGCCAACAAAAATTACCGAATCTGCGATTGTCAGATCGAAAAAATGTGAAAAATGCAATTGTAAGGCCTTGTGTCAATTAGTTAAAAATTTGTTATTAATTAAAATTTTGACAGGAAAATCAAATTTTGCGATTTATTTGCTCATTTTACGGTGAACAATCCAAGATACATTTGTGTTTCCTATCAAAATTTTAATTTTAAACAAATTTTTTAACGAATTGACATACGGCCCTAATAACAATATAGCCTACTTAAATACTAATTTAAACTATCAAAATAATAAAAACAACGCCCTATTCTTATCAACATAAAAGCCAGAATCATATTACCAAATTTGAACTTACACGACTTGAAGTGGTAAGGAGAGCCCCTCGGTGCGGTGAAAACCAATTCTGGGTATAACAATTCTGTAATAATCATTTTTCTTTCAAATTTTAAATATTTACATATTATACATTTCATTAATTCATTCGTATCAAATTTCACTTTTAAATTTAATTATACGCAAAGTGATTTGGCTATTTGGAAGGTTTACTTGAATTGGATAGTTTCGAGTATAGGTAAAATTGTCAGTCCAGAGCACACCAACCATTTCCCTGACAAACAAGTTCTTTTATTGGTCAGTGTGGCTGGCGGAAACCTATTACACAATCTTTGGAGCAATACACCGAGCTACAATATTTTAAAACAAAAGTAATAGTAACGCAATTAACTATTAAATATAAATTTAGTAAAATACTAGAAATCTTCCAAACCGATTTATTGAAATTTCAAACTTTGGTACTATGCGGTAGATTTAAATTAAAACTTTGTCTAGCTGTGCCTTGAATACAATTAAATCATACAAAACTTATCATAACTATAAATGGTAGAACTAGTCGAATGGTTTGCAAAAGTTTGAAGCTGAAATTTACTATTACATTTGCATATATAAAGTAGAAACAAATAGTGAGCATCACTACATGATTGGATACCTTTTTATGAGTACATGTAGATTATAGACAGTTGAGCAGAGTGACTGTATAGTCTTACAAACAATAAGAAATGATAACGTTGTGGGAACATCATTCTACTAATCAGAGCTAGAATTATTTAGTACAATAGTTCGTTTCGTTACTATTTTTAGTTACGTCACATACTTGCAGATCTGAGTGCTGGTATGCGAAATTTATTATTTAGTTATTCAGATCTCATCAAACGGCTCTGGATATTATTAATTGGCATTGACCAATAATTACGAACCTGTATTCTATGAATAATCGCAATTTTTTTGATTTTTATCAATAAAAACCGTATCAAAATCAATTTTTCTTATCAATCAACGCGCATACCACATACACACATCGTACATATATAAAACAGCGTTATCAAATTCATTGTTTTATAATTTTTTTTTGTTCAAATATAAATTTAATAGCTGAGAATTTATTAATTTTTCCAATAAATTATTATCGCACGCACACACAACAATAATATCGCCAATTAATCGCATAACGATATAATAATAATTAATTCATTTTTATATCTGACGAATCACGAAATTAACTTTAATGATGACACATTCAAATCACAGTATCAAATATTGATATCGAAAATAAATTCCACACCTCATGATTCATACACTACTAAATTATATTTCGCATCGAAGAAAAGCGCATCATAAAAATATTTTGGGCAACATTAAAAAAAAAAAAAAAATTTTGTATTAATTTTTAATTTTCATTAGAAAGAAAATGAAAAAAAAAATTAACAAAAACCAAAACAAAAAATATCTTCTAAAAATAAAGGAAACGAACTTTAACCTTCATATTACCTTCAAATAATATAATATGTGTATGTATAACAAAAACGCACACACATACACATTCAAAAGCAAAAAGGAAAAGGAAAATTATAACAACAACAACAAACAACTACAGCAAAAAGGAAAATCCAATTCAGATATAAATCTTTTTTAAATCCTAAAATAATAAATGGTTGTTATTGCTATTTTCCATTTTTTATTTTATTTTTCGTCGTTTCGTATTCGATTCTGTGGAAATTTTTCATGTGCACTGGCTGTTTATATAAAATATTGAGAATATATATTATATACATACATATGTATTTATATACATTTATAGAAAGAATTATCTCGTCATATGTTTCGAAGGAAACATTAAAATTATATGGAAAATATTGTACATTTGTTGCGATGATAACAAAAAACATACACTTACTACACAGCGGAGAGAAAATAGATTTTATATTTAGATATCAAAGTTCATGGTGTAAAAAAGAATTTCCAGAATCCAACAAAATTTCACTTTAAAAACATTTTTATATGTTTGTGTTATACATTTATATATATATACATGTGTATGTAATATAAAAACGGAAAGCAAAACGGGAAGAACTTTTATGTGCTGCTTTTAAACTTTTTATTTTTGTTCAGTATCATTTAAACATACGGACTATTAAAAGTTTCTTTTCGTATATGAGAATTTTCATTTTCTTTGCGCGCTCTAATAGTCGTCGTCATTTCAACATAATTATCGCGTTTCTTAAAAAAGTAAAAAACTGTAACTTTCATATACCCATTTATACTTTTTGATATTGATTAATTTTCTCTTTTTTTTGTCGTGTACTATACTCTATACACTAAAAGTGTAAAAGCACTGGAAAAGCTATTTTCCTCGTTTTTTTATTTTGTTTTTAAAGTGTTTTCTTGAGAATTGATATTTTTATAGAAATTTCCATTAGTTTTATTAAATCTAATTATGTATATGTATATACAGGATGTCCCTAAAGTGGTTGACATGCTTAGTACGGTTGTATTCCTTGATCAAAGCAAAGTTGACTTTACTTCTACCACTTTGCACTGTAAAGCCCCCCTATCAATTTATAGACGTTTGAAGAGGTGCCTTCCAACGTAGCACCTTGTATTAAAGATATATTAATATCTAGATAAATAACGATTTATTTTTCTCAGTGCTCATATCATTAAAAAGCTTATACAGTTTTCTTTTAAATAAGGTATAATAGGTATGAATATTTAACTAAAAAGTATTTCAAATTTAAACAAAACTCTTAGAATTGAATTTTACCATTTATCTTTTAACAATTACCCTATACGACAGTAAATATTTTTTGACGGAAACATAGTTCAGACTCTTAGCTGTCAGAAAAGGTAACTACTTCTTATTATATTTGCAATATTATGTTATCTAAAAAAATAAAAAGATTACAATAAAAATTTTGTATTTACTTTATTAGGCACAAGTATGTAGATACAAATAAGTACTGATAATAGGTAATAATATTTCGAAATATTTACAACAAATTCTCAAATCACCATTAACCGTTACGCATTTCAAACACCTTTTCATAAACGAATTGCGATCTTTTGCGAAAACGTTTATGTCTCGTTTGATTTCATTTTTTAAACAAGCTTCATATATTCTAGTAATTAACGTTTCTTTATCTGGGATAGAAGAAGAATAAACTTTATTTTTTAAACGGCCCCAGAGGTAAAATTCTAACGGATTTAGATCCGGTGATCTTGCCTGCTAATGTATAGGTCCTCCACAGTCAATCTATTACCTTGGAAACAAAGTATTTAAGTGAGATCGTACATTTCTTGTAAAACATACATCGCAAATTTATCAATGGAACTTCTTCCAATAGTTCTTCAAATTATTTTTTTTTAAATTTAAATATTTTAGACCATCTAATCTGTCTGGAAGTATGATCGGTCCTAGTAATTCATCTCCAAAAATTCCACACCATACATTTTATACTGTGAATTTAGGCTGGTATCTGTTTACAATTTTTAAATGAAAATTGCTTGATGACCAGAAATGTGTATGTTGTGTAAATTTATACATCCGTCCCAAGTAAATGTAGCTTCATCAGTGAAAATTATCTTCTTCGGAAACCAAAAATCTTGGGTTTGTTGCTCGATTACCCATTCACAAAAATATTTTCTTAATATTTTGTCACTTAAAATATTAGTGCCTGTGTATTATACGCATGTTTATAAAAGAGCCGTTCTCCTGCAAATTCATATCTGCATTACCAAATGTGTTAACTGATGGCAATCTACGTTTAGGGTATGGATCTCGATATATCCGTTGAGAAATCGTCCGAGCTCCATTAGCCTCGTACAAAATGCATACCATAACCACATATTTACTGGAGGTATATAAGGATTCATTTTTTAATAAATTTTTAATTAATTTTTAAATTTTTTAACTAATATTCACTTTTATGAATATGTCCTTCGACTGTTTAAAGACTAATTTATATTCAATTATTTTATGAAACAAAACCATTTTGTTAACAGGTAACGTTGATTATTTATTTATCTACTGTAAATATTTGTAAATAATTTGTTTAATACAAGTTTATTTTATACCAACATACTTGTGTCTAATAAAGAGAATACAACATTTTTATTGTAATCTTTTAAATTTTTTAGATAACATAATATTGCAAATATAAAAAATAGTTAGCTTTTCTGAAAGCTAAGAGTCTGAACTATGTTTCCATCAAAAAATATTTACTGTCGTAGGGTAATTGTTAAAAGATAAATGGTAAAATTTCAATTCTAAAAGTTTTGTTTAAATTTGAAATACTAGTTATTAAGAAAATGTTATCAGCTTTTTAATGATATGAGCACTGATAAAGCAAATGGTTATTTCTCTAGATATTATCTTTAATACAAGGTATTCAAGAAGGCTCCTCTTCAAGCTTCTATAACTTGATACGAGGGCTTTACAGTGTAAAGTGATAGAAGTAAAGTCATATTCGCTTTGATTAAGGAATCCTACCGTACTGTTCGTGTCAGTCACTTTAGGGACACCCTGTATATATACTACAGAGTACAGTCGCTTAAAGAAGCCGACAAATTGCTATTAAATTTTTTTCGAAACAATGGAAAACATCGATTTTGTTTTATTTAAAAAATAAAAAAAAGGTTAACATGTTTTACACTTGGGATATTGTATGTATGTATGTGGAAAAATATGAAAATTTTCTTCTATATGGTTGTATATTGTACATACATACATACATATGTATATGATTCAAATATTTAATAAACAATTTGGACAATCTGCTAGGCAATGCAATGTGGTGTGCTGAATTTATATATATTTTGGGTGAAAATTGTTATTGAAAATTAACAATAGCTTCAAGATTTGATATGGATGCTGTATACGAGATAGTATATTATATGAATTCGAAACATTTAGATTTTGAGCAAAATTAACTTAATAAATTATAGAGTATGTTGCTTTGGTATAGTGTGAAACAAATCTTTCATTCATATAAACCTTTTTCTATTATTTAGTTTTTTAATATTTTTGAGCAGTCGCTGTTAAATCTTGATTACTATTATTGTTATATAAATCTCCTAAATATTTTTTGTAACGGGATCACCACGTTATCCAGAAAGAATAATATCTCGAACGGACAAAATTTCGAAAATTAATTTTGAAAATTTCGAAAGAAAAAGCCTTGAGTGAGAGATTTTGTTTGTTGTTTTATAGTTCTAAAAATTTTGCCAATTTATTACACTTGTGAAAAATATATTTGTGGTGGAAATTATACGGCGACAATTATATCTTTGATAAATAAGTTTTTACTTATGTACATAGGCGTGACACATATTTATGGCGGATAGTATTCTTGAATCAATATTAAAGTTTAAGACTGTTGAAATAAATAAAAATTCGTAAAATATATTAGGTTAAGTGATTAAATGTATTTTTTTAATTAAAGCAATTATCGTTAAGAAACAAATTAACATTGGGTCCGCATTGAGTCTCCATCGTGAAAGATGGCTTGTTGGAAAGGTGCTTTACGATAAAAAAATAAAAATAAAAAAAAAGGGTGAGCATTTCGAGTTTTCAGCAAAATACTATTTAAAACTGAAATTTAAACGATATATTGTACATTAACACCAAAGTCGCTTACTTGAAAGTATGTACAATTGTCTTTCCAACGAGCTATTACACGTAAAAATCGGACAAGGAATACTTAAGATACACGAATTTAAAGATGTGAACATTCGAGTTTCCGACAAAAACAAATTATAACGGAACTCCGCGTATTTTGACCCCACCGAGTTTTTACTCAAATTATTTTTTTTTTAATCTATATCTACCATCTCCCCGAATTTCAAAAAAATTGGACACCTTGCCCCCGTAAATGCCTTTTTTTTGTCTGATTTCGCGTGGAATGGCTGTAAAATAATGTTTTTCTAGATGTGGCAATAACCGTTTTTTGAAGAGAATTTTTTTCGAGATTTTGACTCCTGGATTTTATTTTCGAGAAATTCACCCTTCGATATTGTTTTTGAACTATCGTGGTAGACCCTTTTGCAATTCGACTTTCTCCGTAATTTTTAAAAATACCGACATTATCGTTATAACATGTTGTGCCAGTTCTAGTTATTGTTTTTCGTATTTCAGCGATAGCTTCTGGTAAACAAATTGTTGTACGTATACCAAACCGCATTCACAATTCTAAACACACCATTGTACATAAACGCTCGATTGAATCTTAATGTTGAGTTCATAAGTATAGAAATCCATGTTTTGTGTTACGAGGGTGGAGATATGAGTGCACCATTTAATCATCTTCTTTACACACATCTGATCTGTTTGATTCCATTTGAAATAGTAAAACCATCATTGACTCCATTATCTATTTCAGTTCATAATTCAGATGCTAGAGTTTAAGATTTTATAATTTTAATCTTAAATTTAATTTAAAAATTTACAACCATATACAATGTAGTTAAAAATTGAAAATCTGGAGTAGAAATCTAAAATTCGAACTTTCA
Organism: Tipula unca; assembly: GCA_951394425.1. Taxonomy (NCBI): domain Eukaryota; kingdom Metazoa; phylum Arthropoda; class Insecta; order Diptera; family Tipulidae; genus Tipula; species Tipula unca. The sequence goes on from OX596382.1 coordinate 122,361,926, forward strand.
ACCTGAATACAATTCAGATTCTCGTTAGATTTTAATTTAAATTGGATCCGGAACTTATGAGCTTTTTGATTTACTTATACGAGTATAGAGCTAAAAACAAAACGGACAAGCATAAATTGAGATTGACTAAATTATATTAACTAATATTGTATTGGATGGAGACAAAGGTGTAGCGAGAGATGTGGCACCTGGGGAATAGTAGATTGCGGAGTTAATTTTGAAGCAAAGTATCTCAGAAACGCGCTACAAACCATTAAATCGATGATCCGTGCCTCGGACGATATTACTAACGAACAGTAGTGCGGGACCATAATTGTTTATTTTGGAAAGCAACTGCGTAAATGTATTGAGGCCGCTGGAAGTATTTTCAAACATTTTAATCGTTTGATGTTGATCTGACTACAAGTTTTAACTCAAGTAATTGAAAAAGATCCGGAACAAAAATCGGGAACTGTATCGCGCTCTGTATTATGATGTACCTTAAATTTCGTTTCAATCCAATTACTCATCTAATTAGATTTTATTGTGAAAATATGATATTTCCGGGTTATCTGAAACGACATCTTGACATTTTGCAATATACAATAAGAGATTAATTCGACAAAGATGATTAAATCTCTCTTTAAAATCATACTTTTAAAATTATTATATTTCTGAAACATTTGAGATAATATTGTAATTTTTTTTCTCTGGAAATTTAGTGTTGACGCCATCAGATTTTTTATATAACTTTAAAAAAATTTTAACTCTCCCAATTTAAAAGAAATTTTAAAAAGCAAAACCTTGAAATCCTCAAAAAATATAAAATACTTATTTGAAATATTTTTCGAAATAGCATATTCTTTAAAATTTTCAATTGTTGATTGGTTTCCAACTTCTTCCTTAGAATTTCATCCAGTAATCTATCGAAATTGAGACGAGAGATCGTTTAAATCCCAATCAAGTCATTTAGGTCTCCATATAAGAATGAATATGGAAACTAAAACTTTTATCAAAGGTCGAATAAGCGAGTAGTAAAAACAGTTCTCGATTATGACTATCTACTTCGGGCTCTAGACCAGTTTTAAATAAAAGATTCCCTACAAATTTCTAGCAAAGATCATAAACTAACTGTGGCCTTGCAAGTCCTTTGGAAAGTTTTACAAAATAAAGATTTAATCAACTAAAAACTAAAGAAATTTTAAAATTTAACCAAAATCAATTCAATTTTTAGTATTTAAAGGAATTTGGGAAGTTTTCTAATATTTAAAATGAATGAAAATTTCTCTAAAATTGATAGAATTTCCGAAAATTTTGAAAATCCAATTTTTTAAAATTTATTTAAATTTTTTATAATTCTAGTGATATCCCGCGAATCGAAAAGTATATTTAAAAGTATCTAAAACTGGATAGGTTGTTTAATTTTGTTATAGATGAGTAATACCTCATCTATATTCCATATTTTGTAAATAGTTCTGTGATTTTTTCAGAAACTAGTTGACTGCAAAAACATCATTATTCGTATTCTATAAAAATATTCCACAATATAGTTTTATTATGCTGCGTAATTTGAAAATATGCCAGTATCCCTTTTGGCTTATCAGAATTTAATTTACATATACATAGTTGATATCTGCAGATAGATTTTTTTATAAACAAACAAGAAGGGGTGTTTTGTTTATTTTTAAGTAAAGATAACTAGATTTAACAAAATGAAAATTTTTGCATTTGACAATTGTAGTTAAAAATGTTACACTATAATCGTCGATTGCAGAACTTATATATTTTTAATGAAATCGAATAGTTTTTAGACCACATAATTTTTTTTATAGTAACAACAGTTATTATAACAAGAAAATTTAGTCATTTTCAATATTTTTTTTATAAATGGAAAGAAATTTTGAAAATTTAGAATATTTATCTAAAAATATATTTAATTTTAAGGTTGTTTTCATTTAATACTCACAATCGTAATAAATTCAGTTAACTAGATTCAAAAGCACGGAATTATAGCATCAACATTTAATTTTCAGTACCGAATCCCTTCGGGGACTATGGTCCGGCACTTTCCGACAATTTAAAATCACTTTCGATTTTTATTTTATATTGCACCTATAATTTATATGAACAAAAAATGTCTCATCACAATTATAAAATTTCAACACAGACAGACAATTACAAATTTACTATGGTAATACCTATGGTGTGTGATGTAATAAACCGCAGAAAATCTTTAAGAAAAACAAACCTGTAAAGAGAAAACCGCAAAACGTTTACAAAAATTACATTCAAAATCCATTTGTGTATTGAGTATATATATAGGGTATACGCAGATGTGCCACACATGACAACCAAAAATTCTAAGCCGATACTAAAATATCAATTCGATATATATTTCACAGTTGAACTGTATGTATATATAAATACAATATGCTCCCCATGTACATTTCACCCTATGCAACTCTCGGTGGGAGACATTAAACAAAAATAAAAATATATTCAAGTATAGATATCAAACAAAAGAATATAATGTATGTATACTATTGTAAGATAGATTTGGTTGTTGTTGTAGGTTTATTCTCAAGCTATGAAGTCATAAGATATAAATTAAACATTACTTAAGTATTTTAATTATTTAACTTTTTAGAAATGTATATATTATATACATACTCGTATATACTCGTACATAAGTATTATAGTTAAGTTGATTGCTCAGCTTTTCGATTTGCAATGATTTACATACGTATATATACAGACAGAGACACAATACAGCCATGATGAAATTTAATAAAAGATTCCTATCTCGTTATACCTCAACTTTTGTCGTTTTATGTATTATACATATATAGTTTCCGATGTTATCTCCCGACATTTTCTTGAAGGCAAAAAAAAAAAAATATTCCCAAGATTATTAGTACCAATTTTGTATATACCAAAATTTTTTTTTTTTTGTTATTTTTAATAAGATCTCAATCTTTTATTAACGACTACGTTACATTCTTCTTCGACGCGACTTCTTCATCGGGTACATACATATACAATAATGTCGAATGAAATGACATTTCGAGTTTTTAATTAAAATATTTTTCGGGATATATTTTTGGTGTTTGTGAATGTTAAAAACATTAAGAATTTTTTTTTTTTGTTTTAAAGCTTAACTATGGTCGATAAAAACTTATCGACCAAAAGAATAAAATCCGATTAGGATGGGGGTCGTATCGTAACAGCAGCAGGCAGGAGCAGCAAAAAAACTAAAAAAGATCGTGTTGTTTGGTTATTGATCTGTGTAGTAATGTTTTACAACAAATCAGATATATATACAGACAGACAGAAATTTTTGGTTCTAAAATTTCATTGATTTCGGTACAATAGATTAGTTTTTTGTTAGGAAAAAGGTTTTTGGTTTAATGGTGTTTTGGGATATTGGGGATAGGATTGGGATACATATAAAAATGTTTTTAACTGCTTAATTTTTTTATTTTTATTTTTAAATGGTGATTTGCAATAAAGTTTGGTATTCGATGGTTTTTTTACAACACAGAGAAGATTTTTTTTGTTGAATGTGTGTTCAACTTTTATATTTGCGCTATGACGGGGAAATTTGGTAGATTTAAACTGTGTATGTATATTCAAACCTTGCTTAAAGTGTGTCACATTTAACTCTAGTTCTGATTAAATTTTTGGTTAAGATAAAACAAAATTATCATAATATTTGATTGTAAATTTGAATGGAGTCATTTTATTTTTAAACAATTTAATTAGTTTACTTTAAAATGAATTTGAGTGGCTTTCGTTTAAAACGTCGGTGAATAATGAATAATTATAATTGAATTTGAATTACTATTATAAACAAGTGGAGAATCGAACAGATTAATAAAATTTTACTTTAATTTGAGGAGGGTTTTTAAAAATATTTTTTATTATAGGTTATTTTTAACTCGCTTCACATGATCAACAAATTACAATTGCTTAGATATGCCAGAAAAGTAATTAAAGTTTAATACATATATCAAATAAATATGAGTTTGATTAGAATTGGAAATTTGATTAATTAACTTGAGTATAGATTTTGAATAACATTTCCTTCAATTTGATGAAAATTGAACACAGCTTGATATAAATTAGAAAATTGTATTCCACATCATTACGCGTCATTTTATTTATATGTTCGTATGCAATGAGTCTCTCAGACTCATATGCTATTTTCACATTAAAAACAAGATTATTGTAGAAATTTTATGTAACAATTCATTTTAATTATAAAAATAATTGAAATAATTATTTCTGCAACATAGAAACATTTTTCATACAACTGCTAAAGAGTTCTTTATTCATATGTCAAAGTTCCGTAGGATAAATACAGCATCTACGTTTTATTCTACAGATTCAATATGCTGATCCGAATCTTTGGTTAATTTTACTACTTTTGCTACTTCGATTAAATTAAAAAATGGAGCCATGCGTGTTTTTGACACCTATATTTAACCACTGTACTATATGCTCGGGAGAATTCAAATGATAATATGCCGAATTTCTAAAAATCATTTTAAATTCGATTGGAAATTTAACATTTCACAAATACCGAAAATTTCTAGTTAACTTTATCTAAATTTGTGAATTTTGAATATTGTAATAATTGGAGGAATGCTCGAAAATTGTTTATGTATGACACCGACACAACTGCAAATATGTGCACAACCCGGCCTATCATTAATGTAATAAAAGGATTATGCATATATATATTTTGTGCATATGGAGAAATAGTTTGAAGTATACTGTTGATATAGTATGCATAATGCTTTTACGTTACAAGAAACGGCAAGATGTACATGATTGCGAGGTTGCAAATGTCATCAGAAATGATCACATCGTAAATAAGGTACCATTATTATTTACTCGGAACCTTCATTTGGAACCAATGATTTTCCCCCTTTGCTTCTCGTTCAAATAAAATTAAAACTTTTTCTATTCACATAAGATCGCAATTCGTCGAACAATTTTTAATCCTTTATATTATGGTGGTAAATTATTCCAGCAGTATTTAGTTTACGTCTACGGACGCATAGAAGCGAATAGGTGAAATTTTATCCGGTCAAATCAGAAAGCGATACGTGATAGATAGAATCTTATAAAGGTACTATGTAAATAGGTCGTGATAATAGTGCACGTGCTGGCAATATATATATTCTATCTTCTTCGTCTGTTGGCGGTCCGCGTTTCATGTCAAAATTGTGTCAAAACAGCATGGCGATGGTAAAGAAATTCGGTCGTCCTGATTTGTTTATTACATTCACGTGTAATCCTTCATGGAAATTAAGTCCGAACTACAACAACTTCAAAACTCATCTGATCGTCCGGATATGGTAATCCGCGTTTTCAATCTAAATTTAAAAGAATTTTTAAATGACATATCAAAGTAGCATATTTCCGGAACTGTTTTCTGTTATGTTTACATAATCGAGCTTCAAAACGTGGACTTCCTCGTGCTCACTGTTTGTTTACAATGAGCAAATCAGATATGTTTAAAACATCTCATGATGTTGAAAGAATAATTTCTGCTGAGATTCCTTGTAAAACTGATAATTTAGGTCTGCATGAAATAATTCTCAAACACAACATTTATGATCCATGTGGAATACTAAATCTTAACTGTGTTTGTATGGTGGAAGGAAAATGTTCTAAACAGTTTCCTAAAATGTTTTGCACTGAAACTGACTTATCTATGGATATAGTTATCCAAAAGACAAACGACGCCATCCACAGAGTTCTCAGCCTCTGCCACTATTACGCTCAAATATACCAATTAATAATCGGTTTATAGTTCCCTACATTTCATTTTTGAGCTTAAAATATAACGCGCATATTTATGTGGAGTTGTGGTCAACCGTAAAGGCCATTAAATATATCGATAAATATATCACAAAAGGACATGATTGTGATCGAATTGGCGTTCATGTGAATGATTTTAATAACTCTCACGATGTGGTTAAATATGACGAAATTACTCAACTTCTAAATTGTCGTTATCTAAGTTCGCAAAAAGCAGCATGACACCTTGAAGAGCTTCCCATGCATGACCAGTTGCACAATGTTGTCATGTTGTTGATCCACCTTAGAGAGGGACAATCAATTTTCTTTAATGAAAACAATATAGAAAACGCATTACGACGTGAAACTGTTAGAAGAACTAGCCTAACTGATTTTTTCGATCTAAATTCAACGTCTAACGAAGCTCATCAATTTTTATACCAAAATATACCAATGCACTATGTACTTAAAAATAATAAATGGGTTAAGCGATCGCAGAATTCACGTTTTGGAGAAAATTATATCGGCAGAATCATATCAGTTTCTCCAAGAGATACTCAGTTGTACCATCTCAGATTACTACTTCTTTCTGTTAAAGGGGACGAAGCAATATCTTACGAATGTTTACAAACTTTTAATAGTTTGACACATCCAACTTTTAATTATTTGTAACAATATTGTGTCACTGTAATCCTGCAAATTCATTGGAACTTTTCAATAATTTTAAAAATTATATGATGGAAGATTTTCTTCACCAGGGTAGCACCGAGGACAGTGCCTTTTTTAGCTGCGTTTATTGCTTAAAAGATCAATGTGAGGTATCAGGTATCGATTTTTTTTACCTTAGTACCAATTTTTCTTCTTGCAGAAAGGACTATTTCTTTAAATTTTTTATTTACATAAGTCAATTAAAATTGATTTATTTATTTAATCACATAATCAATATGCACATACAAATCTGGCGACTAGTTATTGTTATATTGCCGTATTCGAAGTTTTGCAATTAAAGCAATTTTACCAATGTACGTTTGAATTTGAATCACTCGATTTAACAAGATATATTCAATCAATAACAGCGTTATAAAAATTGAAGTACATATTCTTCCAAATTCTGGGAATTATTCTAAAATTGAAAACGTTTTACAAAATTTAAATTATGATCAGTTTTGAAAAATATTGTAAGATTCAATTAGCGCGCAGACTATATTTTATAAATTGAAACATTTTTAAAAATTTTGGGAAGGAAATTTGGGAAATTTTCTAATATATAAAATGGAACTCCATGAAATTTTAAAATCCATGAAATTTTCCGATGAAACTTGACTCTGGTGACTGTTAAAAATTTACTGAAATTTGTAAAATCTTCAAAATTTTGTTAAACAATTCTTATAATTCAAGTGATATTCAGAAATTAGAAATATCAATTAATTCAAAATTTGAAAAATATCCTAAAATTAACTTATTCTAAATATGTAAATTTCGAATAATGCAAAAATTGGAGAAATGTTCATTAATAATGTTTAATATTCGAATTTTTAATTTTAGTTTGAGGATCATATACGAGTATGTGGAAAAGGAAAACAAATTAGTTTGAAATCTGAACCCTACAGTAAAACGGGCCTTGGTCGGGGCATACTATAATCCGGCTCTGTTGGTAACGATTTGGAAGAACATTGTTTAGTATAAATAATTGATTTCTGCGCAGAGTACCCACACATGTCAACCCCATGCTTAGTAAATATTGTGCCCGGTGAGATGGTAAACAAATTATATAAATCAAATGTTACATTCCTATTGGAATTATGAAAGCGAGAACACAATTATTGCACCACAATATCCTAAGTTGATTGATTTCTATTCTAAGGTCCTTCTTTTTTTAGTCATTGGACAGTTTGATTACTATTTTCTGTTAAAAGGGTTATTCTTTGCTCGGTCTTTCGAAGCTATAGAACCTTTATTTATTATAACATCACCAATAAAATATAAAATTAAATCTGCCAGTGTAACAATATTGACCCTCCACTGAAATCAGTTTTCGTGTCATTTTAACCATAGTACCGATTATATTTTTGTAAAAATCAAACATTGCTATACATAATTTATAGTTTTTAAAAGGGAGTCGAAAATTAATCCTTTAAGTATTTACATCACAACAAAATTGATAAGGTAAATTTTTAAATTAGTTTTTAAGCAGTAACCGACCATATTTTGCTGAATACATCAGCTTAACTTTAATCCAAACGACCGAAAAATATTGAATTTTATATTAGGGCAAAGGTTTTCTCATTTTATATATTAAATTATTTGAAATCTCTTCGATAGAGACGCGTGGTATTTTTTTTAAACCAAATCCCCACTTGAACTCGAAATTAGCATCAATACATATCCTGTTAAATATTTAACTTCCGCACACAACCTGAGAGAATGATAAATCAAAGTAAAAAAAAAAATGTATACGTATTTTTGCCTAGAATCAAGATAACAACATTTATGTGAATGCGAAAATGGTATCTAATCGCAAGAAATTTCCATCAGATGTAATAAAATTCTGATCATATACTGTAAACATACAAAATTCTGCGGTTAACATATAGCAAGTGTAGTGAGTATATTATCCATACATACTACATTTGTATAAAATATGTAAAATGTTTCGTTTTTCATTTCATCTAATTTTCCATTTAAAAATTTTGTAATAAATTTTTCATGAAAATGGAAAAACATTATATATATACATATGTATGTATATACTTTTTTTCATAATGCTGCTTGTTTGCGAGAGTTGTATTTTTATTTTAAATTAAATATTAAATACTATTTTAATGATCATCTTTAGGGAATTTATTTATGTACATATGTACATATATGTATGTACACATATATTATGTACATAGTGTGTACATTTACTAACACAAAAATCTCAAACCTGAAAACACAAAAAAAAAATTAAACCTGTGGCTTTATACTGAGATTTTAAAAGTTGATTTTTTGTATTTAGATGTAATACATGTATGGATATTTTTTGGAAGGTAGAAAACTATATGGTGTACCCAATCTGTGGAGATTATGTCATGGGGTATTAGTATTAATCTACATAGAATTTTTTAAAGAAATAAAATAACAACGTAAACTAACTAGTTAATATTTAGACACATTTTAGTTTATGATTTATACAGTATTCTTAAATATGACTTTCTTAAATTTGAACGCTGCTTTCACACTTCATTTAATATAATCTTTAATGAATGAGAGTGACATAAAATAATTAACAGAAAGAACTATTATTTTAGTATGGTTATCCATATACATTTTAATTTATGTCATGTGAATGATTTACGATAAATTGAGAAGCGAGTGCGTATAGAATTGAATTAATTACATATATCAAAACTATAAAATTATACAATTTTAATAAATTTTTTTTCTTCTATTTCTAGGTAAGTCAATATGTCTAAGCTATGTAACGTAATAAACTGTTAAGTTGTAAGTACAGAACTATGCTAGAATTGTAAACAAGCGATGTACGAATAAGCGGATCTTATTAAACCCGAATTGGGTCGCATATTTGTATTTGATTTTTACATAGCCTTATTTACATGGATTGAAAATGGGAATCAAAAATTTGCCTTAGCTTAGAACTATAAATAAGCTTTCAAGAGCTTTTAATTTTTCAAGCACACAAACAATATTTATCTTTTACAAAGCTAATTTTTGATACAGAATTCTAATACTTTTCTAGCTAAATTGTATTTCGCTCAGTTCTTCTAGTAAATGAGCTTTCTTATGTTTTTAGTTTCAAATTCTGTACGTTAAAATATGATTTGTGTTATTAGATAAACCAATTTGCTCTAAGGGGTCAAATCGATTTTTATCTATTACATTACACTAAAATTCATGATCCTGCCGCAAAATCATTTAACTTTTAAATAATTTATGGTGTTCCAACCCAAAGCATAGCTTTTTAAAATAGTTCCTTAAAATTATTTAATACATATACATAATTATATTATGTTTAATCTACTAGTGAGCTTTGTCTACTAGTTTTTCAAAGTACAAACTTATACAGCTGGAAGCGTTACAGTTAAAAGTCAGAATAAAATTATCGCTATGTAATTAAAATGGCAAAGAATTAAAGATTTGAGTTAAATTAGGCATGTGCGATAATAATTAAATGTTACGAGCTTTTAATTTACATCTATTTCTTAAATAAATTTATATTTGTCAAGTTATGATGAAATGAAACTTTGCCAACGAATGAGGATAATTTTCAGATGAACTTTAAAACTGTGCTTTTCTGAAAGCTTCATTTTTTTAAAAATAACTAATCCGTAACTAATTCCGGCAACTTGAGTTCTAACGACCTCTAATAGAGTTGATCATGAATTTACGCAATGTTTATATCTTATTGCGAATTTCAACAAAACCTCGATTTATTAATATTTTATTATTGATTAGGTTTTACAGTTTAATTTTCCTTAACCTAAACTTATAAATAAGCTTCCAAGAGCTTTTAATTTGGCAAGCATTAAAAATATATCAAACTATAGTTCGCTATTGACACAAAATTCTTACATGATTTTATATAACTTTTATATTAAACTTAGACGAACCTGTAAATGAGGTTTTTGTGTTTTATTTTAAAATTCTGCACTTTAAAAAATGGTTTGAGATAAATTGGTTATGTGCTTTAATAATTAACTGTTCCTAGCTTTGATTAAATCTATTTCTAAAAACAAAACTATACATATCAAGTTATGATGATATGAAATTTGCCAAAGAATGAGGATTGTTTTTATGACGAGCTTTAAAATTGTGCTTTTCTGAAAGCTCCATTTTTTTTAGAAGAACTAATTCGTTTTATTTCAATTCCGGTAACTTAAGATCCAACGAATTAAATAAATTTGCGCAATGTTTAAAGCTCTTATTGCGAATTTCAACAAAAGCTCGATTAATTAATCTTTTATTATTGTTATTTATATAATATTTTGGTGTTGACATTTTTTATTTTTTAAACTCGACATGCAATGAGTTTTTTGTGGTTTTAGTTTAAAACTTTTGCTGTCATGTTTCAGAGCGATTTGATTCTTGTCCATTTTCTCGAATGTCGGGATTCTGGGTCTAGTTATTAAAATGAATAAAACTCTACATTATGAAATGAAATTGTAATAAAAGCGCACTTGTATTAGCTTTTCAAAGTAGTGTTTTGCAAAAGCTTTTATATCGAATACAAAAATTTCATCTAATATCGCCAAATAAATAAAATAGTAAAATATTGAAAGATTTGAGGTTTATCGAGCTTATAATTTACGTTAGATTATTTATTTTCAAAATGAAATTCTATATTTCGAGTTTACAATAATTAGAAACTATAATTTTTAAACGAGCTTCAAATTTTTGCTGTAGCTTTTGTCATTAAAAATTGATTCGTTTCATTCGTAAGTTCCAATTTCGGTGGTTTAAGTTCAAACAAATTTGATCATTTACAATGTTTTAGCTAATACAATAAATAAGCTTTCCAGTGCGGTTTCTTCGTATGACTCATATTACAGAATACGTTCCACAATCCCTATTAGTCAAGCGCTAACAATAAATTTCAACAAATAATATCTGAACATGGTATGCCACATGTTGCAAGATTGGAATGAAGAAACTGTCTTGTGCTTTTATTTAAACTAGCTTTTAATTCGCAATAGTCCAGAAGTTTCATTAACTTTAATTATTAGTCCGTACAATTCTTTAGTTTTCCAGATAATTTATTCGAATATTAATATAAGTCGAAAAGAATTTTTGCTGAAAGAATATTTCTTCCACAATTCCTTTAAAATAATATGTGTCTTAATGGATCAAAGCATTAAATATAAAATTTAAATTGGCGTATGGGACATATGTTTAAAATACATACATATTATGTCCCACAAATTTTATTATCCTTCAGGATCAATAAACTGTGTTATGCACCTCGAATTCTGTTATTTCTCATTGTATGAACCGAACAAAATAGATCAATTTTACTAAAACTATGATTTGAACTATGGTTTGACTAGTTTGATAAGAAAACAAATAATTTAAATTTTAGTATTCAATCCAATTAAAAAAATACATATATAAACATACATAAATATTTTATTTTAGTTTTCTATACAAATTGAATTAAAAAGATGACTCTGAGGTGTATATCATATTTTCTCTTGTATATAAGTACATACATATATCCGATTATACATAACATCGACTTCGTATTATGTCTGTCTGACGAAACATTGTGTAGTACCTATGTACGTATATGGAAAAAAAATATTCCGGTCTGAAAATCGTTTAATCGGATAATGAAACATTCTGAATTTCCTATTCATTCCAAATAGCAAAAAAAAAAAAAAAATTTTTTTTTATTTTTCAACGATAAGAAAAGTATCTCAACACGATGCTTGACTATTTCGTTTTTAATAATTTTCTCCTTCGATAGAATTTTTATTATTAAAATTGTAAAAACATATTGCATATTGCACATATTTCCCAATAACTGCAGTTTTTCTTTTTTGTTATTTTTGTAATAATCACCAGTAAGAGCTTTCAATATCTCATTACTATTATATATTAAAGTTTATATTTTTTTATTGCGATAAAGTCTAATTAAAGTATTAGATTTAATCTCTTCCCCATATATAATATATCGCATCTAAGAGCGTCACGTATTCTAGTTTTATTATACACAAATCACTATCATGTGGTATATGTACATATATTGAGGGATTATCTCTGGATACGATTTTTAGTAGGTCATTTCCCAATTTTCCGCCCAGCATTATGATGTACATATACATATATCATTTTTGAATTATGTAATATGTGTATATTATGTACGACATGGATAATGGATGGGAATGTTCATAATTATTTAAATAAAATAAAATATTATTTCAAAAATTTCAAAAACATTTTGGTTTTAATGGAAATGTTTTGGAAAGATATTGTTTAATTAATTTTTATTTTATTTATTTTTTTTCTGAAAAATTAATTCAGTGTTTTTATAAAATGAATTTAGTATAGTATAGTTTATGTATTTGAAATTTAAATGAAAAAAAAACACCTTTTCGTACTAAGCGCTCTTTCTCCCGTATACTTGATTTTTATTTAGCAGACGAAACTTTTTTCACATTTTCCTTTTTCAGTATAGGTTAAAAGTTCTGTGATGTAAAAAACGAAAAACACTTTTTTTTCCCACCCGAATACTCTACAGTGGAAAATTTTTATAATAAAAAAAATGAAAATATACAAACACAAAAAGAATGAATATATAAATATATGCTAAACCAACATCATCATTTGATTCATTCGGTGATCTGGTGTGATGTTGGAGTTGGTGGTAGCGATGTTGGTGGTGAGGCGATGATGGTACTTTACAAGTCACAAAGAATTAATTTTAAAATGAATATTTAGGTTTGATGAATTTTATTTTGTTCTCTATGGATTGAAGGATAGTTTTTTATGCTGATGATGTATAAAAACCATAATTAATTCATCTAGTGAATTGATCATAAGTTAATGGATAGATTGATTATTGGAATTTGATTTAAATTTAATTAATTTAGATATTTTAAATATGTTGATTTTATATTTTAGGGATTTGTTAAGTATTCGAATGCGGATTACCTGATGTATATCTCTATTCTGAGTCTAAAAGTAAAGTTTTGAACTAAAACATAAATTTGCATAAAATTAATTTACTTTTATTAAGCCAAATGGTTCCCAGTCCTAATTGTTAATTTTTGCATGACATAGTATTTGTGAGAAACATTTGTTTTATTCAGTATTTGTCTACCAGAAATTAAAATTGTATAATCTATATATTCCAGTTGGCCCAGATTCTAGCGTTCAGTTTAGTCATACAATTTAGTACATTCGGATTACGCTACTCTATTTTTTTACACACAATTTTGAATACTATAGCTATTCAAATTACACAACCTTGAATAGATATTTATTTACTACATAAACTTGTTAACGATGATATAAACACGATGTGCTAATGAAAAATGTATAAACATGATAAATGTTTTAGAAATTAGAACATTTGGTCACTCATATACTAGTGTACACAAGAATCGTTCATACATTATTTGTATATAAATTTTAAATGACCTACAGCCTGGTACTTAAAGAATTTAATTTCAATCTAAACATAAAAAAAAATTGTTTTCAACCTATCACAAGATATCTTGTATTAGATAACTTATTTTTTCACATATACATATACACATATTTATATTGAGCCAATGATTTATCGACGTAGTCATAAATAACATTTTCGTTCGTTCCATGTTCAAAAATATATAAATCTTTAAAAAAAGAAAATGTAATTTTGTCTAAATAGAAAAATAAAACAACAAAAATTCAAGATATCATAATGACATAACTTATCTAAAATAAATATTTCAGATAATTTTTTTTTTTTTTTTTTGGATTTTATTTGGAAAATGTTACCAAAATATTTGTCAAGATAATCCAAATTAAACTGCTGAAGCATATAACAACATGAGCTTAAGTAATTTTTTTAAAAAGTTAATAGTTTTAAGGGTATATGTATGTTGGGCGTAATGGAAAATTGGATAGGTTAGGTCTATGTATATGCTATATACATACTTGAAATGGTAAGACAGTATAAATAGTTAGAAGGTCGAATCTAATCAATGATGTTAGCCTATACGAAATATGACTTCAATTACCAACAACCCGCAAACTATATATTAAGTTTTTCATCATTCTGCAGCAGTATGCTTGTTATTTGAGGGATAAAGTAGCGATGTTCAAAAATTGTTCAGTTCTGAATGTGTTTTGTGGTTTTCAACTACAAGACCAATATTACGTCTTTTTGATTCAAATCGAAAATTAAATGAAAGTTTTCAATTTCAAACATCAACATCAAAACGTTGTAGTGTATTCTTTGGTTTATAAACTGCCGCTCTAGTACTTCCAAGCATTTGACTTATATGTGCCCTATTCCCTTATCTCTTAAAATACTTCGCCTAAATCAGTTCTGGATTTTTTGGACACGATATATTTGTATAATTGATTCATTATGAATAACACTGATGAACATTAATAAATATGCGGTGCAACAATTGATTCGTAAAATATAATTTTTATCTCACGTGACATTTTATCCTTAAAAAAAAAAAAAATTAAAGTTGGGCGGATTATTTCAGCACTGAATGCCACTATTGGGCCCACGTTGCAATACCCGGACAAACACATATACATACTTACAAATTAAAATCATCCAACCGTGATTTTTGGTCACCACCGAGAATCAAACCCTCGAATAACAAAGCAATGACGGTACTTACTGTGCCAACGAGGACGGAAAAAATTATATCCTTAATATTGTACAGTATTAAATAGGCCTGACGCTTTAATCATTTTTTTAGCAGTATAATCTGAATGATCGTTAAAATTTAAATTTTCTTCTATGATAACACCTTGTTTTACACGTTCAATGACTTCATTATCTATTAATATATTTTGATTATATTCTAGTTTTGTTTGTATTGACAGCACCATGTACTTTTAGAAATGTTAAGTGCCAATTTATGAAACATTAGCTATTTACTCAGATTCTCCACATCTTCGTTTATTTTCTGAACAGCTCCAATAAGGGTTGGTACAGCAATCAAGGTATCATCGGCAAACATATTCACTTTAAACATTTTTTTTTACTTCCACTGTATCATTGATGTAGGATGAAGAGCAATGGTCTTAACGTAGATTCTTGCGATACTCCAAGATTATTTCATATTTGCTTACATTTTTTTTAATAAAATTTGTTTCAAAAGCTCGTTTAATATCCTGGAATACCTACGCTACTACTACTTTGTTGCCATCTAATTCAGATTTTTCGATCATCCAACTTTAAGTTTAATGCAGTTTCACACGAATGGAGTTCTCGAAATACAGATTGTTGGTCGACCAGTATATTTTATTGTTAATGTGGTTTATTAATTGATTTTTAACTACTCGTTCTAACACAGTATATTTTTCGGGAATAGTTCTTCTGGTGTTGTTGGCTTAAAAGTTTTCGGAATTGGATTAATCGTGGATATTTTTAAGTTTAACTGAATTAAACTTTTATTGATTTAATTCTACGATTTTTGTTGTTGAAATAATTGAACTGCTCCTTCCTTAATGATTGTTATATATATTTCTGTTTATATAGTTATATGCATCAATTTTGTTCAAGTTAATCCATTCACACAAGTTTTTAACTTTAACACAAAATAATCTTCAGCTGCTGCGCTGAATTCTTTGTCTCTTTGGTTTAAGTTAATTCCTTGGCATCCCAGAAATTGTTGATTTAAAACGTAGGTAAGTGATTCATAAGAATAATTCTGTTGACTTTGTCTTCCCACAATTTAAATTAACGCTTAACATAGAATAGTCACTAATTTGCTATCACTAAATCTATTCAATTTTCGCTGGTTGTTGTAACTCTAATATATTCTTTAACCACCTGCATTATTATACTCTATGATCTCCTATCAAATGATTAAATTTTACATTGTAATATTCATTGGATTTGACATCAGTATGAAAATCACCAAATATGAAATTATTTTTGCTATGGTTTATGCTATTTTCCATCCATTCGTCAATTTTTAAGAAAACTGCTCTCGTTGTTTGAAATGATCTGTATAGTGTACTCCGAATATTCCAATTGTATGATATCCTTTTATAATTTGTATTGCTAAAAACCAAGTGTGTTCCTTCTCACAGTTGGAAATTATTTTGAAATTTATGTTTTCGTGAGATAACAACTCCACCTATATGTCGACTATCTGAATCGCAGCGTATAGATTATATATTATTGTTATACATAGACTTCGGATGTCGGTGTGTAGGGCGTCTTGTTTTCGAAACTGCTATTGGTAATTGATTTGGATTCTTAGTATCTTCAACTTACGTAGATATATACTGTGGTTAGTATGGTTTACAACAATTTTAGATTTAGCTTCTTATTTGTTGATTTCTGTGCTCCGCTACAAAGTTCAACAATGTGCAAATGATCCAGTTTAAAATTCAACGGAATAAGTTTAATTTGTTAAAGC
Source organism: Tipula unca (assembly GCA_951394425.1). NCBI lineage: Eukaryota > Metazoa > Arthropoda > Insecta > Diptera > Tipulidae > Tipula > Tipula unca. The sequence continues at coordinate 122,378,812 of OX596382.1, forward strand.
TTTTAGGAGTTTTTGTTCACTTAATACCTAGAAATGTGCTTGGGTCGGGTCCGATTTTCTTATGTTATGAATAAAAGTGAAAGTACACCATTAATTTGTTGTTTAATAATTCTTAGCTTATTAAACGTTAAAATTATACAACCAATATTAGAAATAATATTTTTTTTATTTTAAATTCGAAATTGAACCAAATCCACAAAGAAACATGTGTTATTTTGAAAAAGCCATTATTGAATCGGCGACATTTTTTCCAAACTCAAATGTAAAGTGATGTTTGATACACTTCGGTCAAATTTTATAGCGTATAATCCAAAAGAAGGAGATGAGAAAACTATTTGAAAATTTAGTATCGTTTTCGTTAGGAATTAGGATAATAAAGAGCCTAGCCTTTGTTCCAAAAAATAAGGTAAATTCATATTAGATACATAGAATTAAAAGAGAAAAATGTATTTGAAAGCTGCTTTAGAAACTGGACATATTTTGATTTAAAAACAAATGTTGATCAAAATGTGTCTTTGGTTTGCATGTAAAATATGAGCTGATCCGGATCACTTGGTGTCATGGTAAATAAATCAGTTAATATCGATTAGATTTTCTTCCACTTTGTGGAGATTGTTTGTAATATTTCTGGAACCTTCGTATATTTCAAATCGTTAGATATTCTTTGCTTGGTTGTTTGGTTGAAGCTGTTTTGTGATTGTTTTTTGTAATGTAAGTAGCAGTTATAGCTTAATCGTTAAACCTTTCATGTTTCCTTCGTCTGTATATGTAGCAAGATCGACCAGATTCTTTTATTATTAAATCTATCTTGCGCCTATGCACAACAACTAACCTTTTCATAATTTCAGATCTATATGTGATTATCGAACATTTTCAGATTCTATGATTTTTGAAATCAGAGTTTTTAGATATTTGATCAAAGAACCCAAATCTATATTTCTTACGCTCCCAAACCGTTTACCTTAAGCTCCGTTGATACTGCGTTGCAATTTTTCCAAATAGTTTATCATGAATTTCAAAATCGCATCAGCTGTCAAGAGCTTGCCATCTTGCCTATACCTAGCGCTTCAACCGCTAGCTTGATTCGTATCGAGGCTGTTCCATCTCGTTTTACAGTCCATAAATTTAACTCACTTTCGTGGATTTCTATAACATCTTGTTGTAAAATTGAATTGCGAGCCGGCAAAGATTTGAACTAGTTCTTAAAACTTAAAAAATATTTAATGCGAAGTACAACAAATCAGTCGTTTTATTCTTCAATATTTTGATTTTGGAGAGTGTTGTGTGTCACAGTTACAGTGATGAATTTTTACCATCTAGAAATATAGTTAGACATTACTTCGCATGGAGGTGATTAGGCATTCGACTCTTACTTTCTTCTCGCAGTGTCTCAACTAATTCAACTCCGCAGTGTCTCTAAGCGTCGCAAATCCTTAAGTGTGAATCTGTGTATGCCCATTATTGTAGATATCTGTGTGTCGATCTTATAAAACAGAATTTTTTAAAACAGAAAATAGTTAACCAGAATTTTTCGGGAAAAAATTATTACAAAACGCAGTATTTTGTAAAAAAAAAAATGAAGAACATGCGTCCTTTAAAAATATGCCATTTAGATCCTTGTGACATGATTTAAATCAAATCTAAGCTTTCATAAGACGTGATTAAGTCGAATCATAACTTTAGTAGAAATTCTATAAGTTCACTAAAAAATTTAAGTATTAAAATTGATTTTTTTAAGTTAGCAAAGGTTTTACTTTAGATCGCTTAAGCCTTGATTTAGTTGTGTATAGTTTTAACTAAACAAATAGATGGTCATATTAATCCTGGCATTGATACACTCAATTTAAAGATTTGATTGTCCTAGCTTCACAACAAAACAAAATACTGGCATATGAAAATCCCTACAATTTTTATTTCGAGCTGCATCTTCTTTTTTCGCTAGATTATCGAAATTGAAAATTCGATAGGAGTGAAAGTAGGTATAGAAATTATTAATATATTTTGATCGTCACTCACTAAAGTCAAGCCTAACGTATTCGAATTTTTTAATTAATTATGTTTATTCAATGTTAATTTAGACTTTAGGCAAATATTTAGAACTTGTTTTATTTTTAAAATCAAATCTCTTTATTTATTTTATTACTAATCGCTTATTTTGTGACTCGAATTTTGACTTTTGTTATATTTAAGAGTGAATTTGATTTTCGGATTCATTTAACTCATGGGGAGACAAATCCAAGTTAAAAATAAAATAAATACCAACACATACATACATTATTTAGAGACTGTTCAGCTAGTGGATTTATTGTCCTTTGAAAGCTGAACAGTATCCCTATTTGTACACGGCTACAGGTCCGTCTTTTAATTGGCCATCTGCACAGTTGTTTACATTACTTTTAAAATCCAAACCAATTTTGTTTAAGACGGAACCGATGGATGAAGACTGAAATATAAATCACCAATAGTAATATTTTATTTGTGTCGGTATTAAATTTATTAAATGATAATGGTTCTTTTGACGAGTGGATTCCTGCGGCATATTTATTGATTGACAAATATCTTTACAAAATTTTAATTTTGATTTTCAAAGCGGATTATGGCATGCATAAAATTCCAGTTCCATCATAATTATTCATTTCCAAATTCCATATGCAATAAGCACATAATGAATATATTTTCATGGGTTGGAAGTCAGTGTCACATACGTATACCGCAATTTTTTTTGCTGTTTATTTTTGTCGAAAAATTCATAGTAATCGATAGTATGCGAAACTCTATAAATAAATATTTAATGTTATAATACTGATGCATTTTTATTCAATTTTTCACCATAAGCAGATAGAAATGAAAATGTATGACAAACGAATTTTCCATTTATAATTTTCAGCCTTGAATAAAAACTAATTTCTTTTAATATTGCACTTTAATTAATGTAATAAAACCGATATAACAAAAATAAAGTAACAATGCAAAACAGTTATTATTTGCTAGTGCGATAAGAACAACAATTGTAATTAAAATACACACACACACACACTAACTATACAACATCTATACAACACATGAAAATGAATTAAAAAATTTTCATAATTTTGTATTGATCTGGGATAAAGATGCAATGCCTTGATATTTTAATTTCATTATATACAACCGAGATAGTTCCAGAAGATTTCGCACGGGTCAACAAAGAAATAAAACAAATTACCAAGCCAACCGTGTCATTTCGTTAAATGGTATTTTCTTTCAATTACTTATACTACAAGTGTGTTAAAACCCATTTGATCAAAAACACAAAAAAAATTGAATATAGCGAGCGAGAGACAGGGGAACAAAAAATATAATCAAAAGAATTTTCTAATCAGATTATGTTATCAAAATATTGAAGGAAATTTTATTTTTTTGTATATGTACGCTGTTGTTGTTGTCGGCTGAAATTCAATTTTCAGAAAATCTAATTAGAAAATATTAAAAATATCTAAATGAAAATGGTTTTTGCATTTTGCTGCCTGCCTTCGTTCTTTCAGTCAGATGAATAAAAGAATATGTATCTGTGTTTCTCTGTATAACCAGAGTCAAAGTAAATAAATATGTATGTAAGTACATATGTATATCGGAAAACCAAGAAATTGGAATACATACATACATCCTTAAAATTATACTCTCACTCATACACACATATAATATACAGACGATATGATACTATTATCACGTATTTTCATTAATAAATATACAAAAGTACGTGCCTTCGAATAACATCAGCATAACGATGATAACAATAACAACAGCAACAACAGCACCCACCAGTAACAAAGAAAAAATGTTTCTTGACAATGACGATGGTAACAACCAGGGCGAATGAGCAACAGAATGATTTTACAAAATATTAAAAAATTTCTGTTTTAAAAGTTTTATCGAAACCATTTTCCGTTTTTATACCAGTACTTCTTCTCGTATACATATAAATATGTATATATATCATATATATATATATCTACTATATCTGTTGTGTTTGCGTATGTAGGTAAGTATATATCCATTCCAGATACAATTTATATTCTGGAATTTCCGAAAAGCGTTAATTTATCACAATATAACTTTTCTCCCGTTCTTGATAAAATTCCATATCAGAGATATATCTAGCCGGTATATACGTATAAATACATACATATAAGTGTATAAAATAAATAATCAACAGAGTGTGGAGTGGCTTGAATATATGTATGTATATTATTTGTAGTATGTACATATATACATATGTATATAAGTACCAGCCAGTCACTTTAAATATCGTATACATATTGTTCATTTCGCGCAACGTTAATGAAAAATAATGGCTGGCGTCTTTTTTTGCATTGCCATAAATCATTTTTTGATGTTTATTTTAATATTTAAATAACCCTGAGTGTGTAGTAGCCTGCTGCTGCTGCCTGTCCAACTGAGATATTATATTTTGAAACAAAATTTAAAGCATCGTTCAAATCTACCTAGATATATCTCAGAGATTATTGGCAGGAGTGATCTCGTGTTTCGCTAAGGTTTTATAATTAAAATTTCTGATACAACAAGGTGGTTTAATATTTTCCAGACGAGATTTTTAAAAACATTAACATAATATATGAATCAAATAGTTTAAAATTATATGTGACGCAGAAAACACGTAAAATAGTTAAGAGAGTGCTAAAATTTTAAGATATTTGAATCAATTGGTTGTCAGCTTGAAAACTGAAAAAAAAACTGTTGTGAAAACTGAAAACTTCACAGTTTTTGATAAAATAAAAAAATTAAATGTTGTCTTAACTTAAAAAATAAATAAATTCACTTTTGAAAAAAGCTCTGCCACGACAAAATTGTCTTAAGTCGAGAATCGTTTGATCCAAATTTTCTATTTCTATTCTAAGTCTATAGTTTTGAAGTTTATTTTTTTCAGTTCTTGTTAAATATATTTTAATTGGGGTTAGCTTTGATGAAGAATTTCTATGTTTGAAAGCTTGGGACTATTTTAAAATGTTATAGTTTGTAAGCCAACGTTTGTGAAGAAAAAGCTAACAGGTATAATTTTTGAAAAAAAAATGAAAAGCTCTGAAATTTGTTCCGTTAAAAGTTTTTAAGTCGAATTAGTTCAAAGTATTTGAATTAAAGTTAACTTTGACTAAGAATATAAATTTTATAGAAAGCTTGGGACTATTCTCAAATCTTATAAATTTTCAGTCAATTTTTGGTGATGAACAGTACCAGGTGAAGTTTTTAATAGGTGTCAAAATATATTGAAAAACTCTGAAATTTCTCTTGTTAAAAGTTTTTATGTCGAGTTGTTTAAGTTTAAGATATTTGAACTATAAAGTTAGCTTCCATGAAGAATTTAAGTTTTTGTTGGGATTTTAAAATTTTATAATTTGTGATGAAAGCTAACAGGTAAAGTTTTTGACAAGTGTGAAAAATAATTTAAATTTGTTCTAAATGTTTCTAATTTTTAAGTCAAAGTTTGTGATAGGTAAAGTTTTTGTGGAAAATGTGGGAAAAAATAATGGTTTTAAGCTCTGAAATTTGTTCCTTTACAAGTTTTTAAATCGAATTGTTTAAGTTTAAGATATTTGAATTATAGTTAGCTTTGATTAAGATCAGTCAGATCTTAAAAACAAATTTTTTTTAATTATTCTGCGCAGCTTTCAGTGATGTAGAAAAAAATTTATAAAAATTTTGATGGGTCGCATTTATCTTAAGTAGTAAACCTAAATAATAATAACAGTGTTAAAGGCCATTACTGGCCCCTTACTGAATCAACAATCTGGCTCCAACGGTTTCGATCCTGAGCTTGGTCTTCATACTGTCTTAGACAATCTGAAGAGGCCAAGTCGTTCTCTACATCGTGGAGCCATCGTCGCCTGCAACGACCTCTGCGCCTACCATATGGTGGCTCTCCTTTCAGAGATCGCTGCACAATTCGTTCCGGATCAGCACGCAGAACGTGACCGAGCCAGCGTACTCGCTGAGATCTAACTTCATGTACAATATCGGGGATCTTCATCAGATCTCTGATCTCGAAATTGTACAGAGCTCGGTATGTACCATCTATTTCGCGTTTAGGGCCATAAATCACACGCATGATTCTTCTCTGAAATGTAAGGAGCCATCTCTCGTACTCATCCGTCAGCGCCCAACTTTCACATCTAAACATAACAACGGGCCTGATCAACGCTTTGTAAAGCTTCAGCTTCACGGCACTTGATAAGTGTTTAGATTTTAGCAGTGGCCTTAGAGGATATAAAGAACGACTGCCAGCTGCCAGCTGCCAGCCGCACTTTAATATCCTCACCCACACTGTTATCGTGAGTGATAAGAGAGCCCAAATATTTGAACCTCCTCACTCCCTCAAACGTGTGGTGGCCACTACTAAAATCTGGTGTGCCATTGTCTCTAAAACCAGAGATCAGGTATTTCGTTTTGGACTCATTGATCTGGAGTCCAACAGAAGCTGAAAACTCTACAAGCGGATCAAGTATTTCTTTCACTCCGTTGTTATTCAGTCCAATCACGCATATGTCATCTGCATATGCAAGCACTTGATTGGACTGGCGATATAAGATGTTGCGCTGCGGTGTTTCAGTTTTACGAAAGATGTACTCCAACATGAGATTAAAGAGTATCGGGGACAGAGCATCTCCCTGCCGAACACCCGAGTTAACTGCAAAAATTGTCGATAGCCTGTTCTCAACTTTAACACAGCATTGAGACTGCGTCACTGTCATCCTACACAGTCGTACCAATTTTGTTGGCATTCCTAGGTATTCCAGGGCAGACCACAAACTCTCTCGATTGATCGAGTCGTAGGCCTGCCGGAAATCCAGGAAAACCTGATGTACGGAGATGGATGTCTCATAATATTTAGATAGAATCATCCGCAGCGAAAAGACCTGATCAGTGACTGATCGATTCGGACGAAATCCTCCCTGATAGTCACCAACCAAGCCCTCCGCCAGAGGAGTGATTCTATCCAATAAAATGTATGACAGTAACTTGTATGCTGTGCAAAGGAGAGCTATACCGCGATAATTCTCACACTTCAAGCGGTCTCCCTTCTTGAAGATAGGGCATATCGCGGCCACTTTCCATTCATCAGGCATAACTTCGGTTCGCCATACTAATCGAATAAGGTCGAAAAGACAGTTCCACAAAGTATCCCCTCCGAATATCAAGAGCTCCGAATTAATGCAGTCCACTCCAGGTGAGCGGTTTCGTTTCATTCTCTGCATGGCCTTAGTGGATTCCTCATGGGATGGCTCCTCAGTGCAAATCTCCGCAGACTGTTTTAGAGGTGGCTCAACAACAGTCTGTGACGCATGATGAACATCAAGCAGCTCAGTAAAGTGTCCACTCCATGCGTCAAGTACTGCGTCGATGTTGACACAGAGGTTTCCATCCCGGTCCCGAATGGCGGTTGACGAAGGCCTGAAAGTATGGTGCAATCCAGTAATTCCTTTAAAGAAATTACGTGAACTACGCTCATTGCTGAGTTGTTGTACTTTCAGAATCTCGGCCTTCCACCATTCTCGCTTCTTCCGTCTACAAATCCGCTTAGCTGCTCTTCTTGCAAGAGCTGCCTTGTTTTTCCTTGCGATTGTGAGACGTTGTTGCACTTCATTATGGGCTATATTTTGTTGCTCAACTGCAAGACGACACTCGTCATCAAACCAATCATTCTTGGGTCTGACTTTCACTATACCTAAAGTCTGTTGAGCAGCACTGACAACCGAAGTTTTCAGTACCTCCCAGACAGAGTTCACGCAGTCAGACTGGTAATTAGCTCCCTCAATGTTGTCGCTGACAAGATCCTGATATCGTTTCTTTTGACCTTTATTTATCAGACCTTCACAGTAAACCTAAATAAAATAATAAATAACCAATAAAAAGAATTATATTTCAGTTTTAATACACAAAACATTCAAAATGATTATGTATTTATGTTATTACAATCATATTTCAAGTGAAAATTAATAGGTCAAAAAAATTGCACGCCTTTTGGAAACAATGTCAACATTTAATGTTGGTACGGACTAGGGAAAATAAATGACCAAATGACATTCATTCATTCGAACAAAACAACAAACAACATAAAAACCAAAATCAGTTTTCAATTTAATTCTTAGTTTATCGAATTAAATATTAATTTCAAAAGTGTCAGTGACTATTAGAAAGTAAAATTATAAAAACATTTTGTGATTAAAAACATGACTAGGCCATTTAATTACAAATACAACATAAAAATGTAAACAATAAACATGAATTATTGTACTTAATACATCACTGTGTAATCGCCATATTTTTTCTGCGCGATAACTGTCAAAATTCCAGCGAGATTTGAATACTACTATACATTTTTGAAAGCTTGGGACTATTTTAAAATTTTTTAGTCAAATTTTGTGATGTAAACTAACAGGTGTAGTTTTTAATAGGTGTAAAAATTGAAAAGCTCTGAAATTTGCCTTGTGAAAAGTATTTAAGTCGAGTCGTTTAAGTATAAGATATTTGAACTATAAAAGTTAGCTTTCATGAAGAATTTAAATTTTTGTTGGGACTATTTTAAAATTTTATAATTTGGAAGTCTAAGTTTGTAATGAAAGCTAACAGGTAAAATTTTTGACAAGTGTGAAAAACTAATTTAAATTTTATATTTATTCTAATTTTTTTTAATTTTTAAGTCAAAGTTTGTGATAGGTAAAGCTAATAGGTAAAGTTTTTGACAGGTGGGAAAAAAATAATTGAAAAGCTCTGAAATTTGTCCCGTTAAAAGTTTTTATGTCGAGTTGTTTAAGTTTAAGATATTTGAATTAAAGTTAATTTTGGTAAAGAATATAAATTTTTAGAAAGCTATGGTCTATTCTAAAATTTTATAATTTTTAAGTCAAAGTTCATGATGAAAGCTAACAGGTATAATTTTTGATAGGTGTGAAAAAAAAATTGAGAAGCTCTGAAAATTTATCGCGTTAATAGTTTTTAGGTCGAGTTGGTTAAGTTTAAAATATCTGAATTAAGTTAGCTTTGGTGAAGAATATAAATTTTAGAATGTTTGTGCAATTCTAAAATTGCATAGTCTTTAAGTTAAAGTTTGTAATGAAGGTAAAGTTTTTAACTTATTTGTTATATAGAAAATTGGAAAGCTCAGAAATTGGTCCTATCAAATGTTTTGAAGTCTTAAAAGTTTAAAATATTTCTATAAGTTCTGACGGGTTTAATGGAAATTATAAGTTTTAACTAAAATTTCTGCCTTGAACTATGTAAGCTTGTGAGGCAAGATATATTTGAATCAAATAATTTCTCTAATCAACTTACTATAGTTATTATGGAAAATGCGATAACAGTTTATTGTAATTGAGTTTAAATGAATGTTGTTCATTTTAATGTTTTTGTGTAATCTTTTGTCACTATATAACTTATTTTAAATAAAAAACTTTTATTTTTGATTTTATAGTTTTAATTCTTCCTTATTGTGACAATTTTTATTTTTGATTTTTTCGGTAAATCGATTTCGACTTGCGTCTTCCTCAGTACCTTATATATTCCTCAGTACCTTATATACCCAGAATAGTTAACAAGGTACTGAGGAAGACGCAAGTCGAAATCGATTTACCGAAAAAATCAAAAATAAAAATTGTCACAATAAGGAAGAATTAAAACTATAAAATCAAAAATAAAAGTTTTTTATTTAAAATAAGTTTATTGTAATTAGTTATTCGTGTCTTCTTAAATACTAACATTTTTACTTAAACCCTTTGTTAAATAGCTTTTATTAACAGTTTACTTGATAAAAAGCATTTACTTGTTTAAATTGTTGAAAATACTATTATGAATCTTTCATTATAATTGAAAAATTAAATTTTAATTGATACTGCTCTACCCATAACTTTTAGGCCGATGATCGTTATTATTTAAATTTAACTCGAGAATTTAAGCTTTTTCTCACATACTTATTTGGATTATTTTATCCGAGTATCTGGACTAATTAAGCTTGATTTAATAGGAATATATACTTTGATATAAGTTTAGTACGTGTGGTTTGAAAATCGTACAAGAGAATAGCTTTATATCGAATGAACTGCAGCAATGTCTGAAGACATTCATAAGCCCAAACATTTTTGGATCTCTTACACATTTAATGAAATTATTGAAATAATATTGCAATTCGCTGCTCTCACAATAATTCATTCAACGTGACAGTGTACATTTTCAATCATCAGACGAAATTAACAATTAAACGTTGCCATATGCGGGTTTCGTTTTTAGCAACGTTTTTCCATTTTGTTTTTGGAATAAATACCAGGCTTTGCTTGAAACTTGATCTGGTTGGTGTATGAATCACTCTCAGCACATTTCTTATGGCTATATTTATTTTCGATATAATATTCCTTTATTTTTAAAATTGTTTGTGAAAAGGTTTTTCTAGGCAAACTATAAAATAAAAATTCCATGCTAATAAAATATTTATAAATTAGAGTTTTCCGATACCAAATGAGAATAGATCCGAATACAATATCGAATAATAGAAAAAATTGAAAAGGGTATCGTCTTATCTCGCCACCATAAGTCCTCGACTTGAAATGCGTTGTTATCGCCATTGATAGTTATTTATGTAGTGCAATATAAAAAAAACTCCGTTTTTCAATTTTCCTTCCCTCAATCCGCATGCGAATATTTATTTCGTATTTAAATCTCTAAAAATTTCCATAAAGTAGGTTTTTCGATTTTTTTTTTTTTTTATGTATGTATTATGCCAGATCAATACTAACATAACTTTTGTTGATTGAAAAAGAAACAAAAAATGGAAAAATAATAATAAGCCAAAAAATAAAATAAAATGGAAAATTAGATAAGAATTTTTTTTTTTATGATCTAGAGTTTTTCGTTTGGCTTGGCTCTGTGTATTTTGTTTACCAATTCCGGAAAAATAAATTTTCTTCAAGTATTGTCCTATTGTTATATATTATGTTTATATTTATGTATTGATTTTGTGTAAGAGGTTTAGGTTGTTTTTTTATCATGTTTTTTCTATACAACAAACACACAGCATTAATAAAAATGTATTCGATGTGTGTTGAATTTTTTCCCCAAAAACATCGAAATAAAAGTGATATAAATTATTTTGGATTAGATAATATGCTAAAAACATTATTTTTAAGTAGATTTAGTGTATGTATATGTATATACATGTATAGAGAGAGGATTAGATTATGTTGGGCCATTAAGTGCATGTGTGTGTGTGTGTGTGTGTGTGTGTGTGTGTGTGTGTGTGTGTGTGTGTGTGTGTGTGTGTGTGTGTGTGTGTGTGTGTGTGTGTGTGTGTGTGTGTGTGTGTGTGTGTGTGGAAGACCGTTTTTTTTATTCAAGGAATTAGAAATTCTGTAAAGCAGGGTAATTAGGATAAAATAATTGGGACATAATTTTGCTACTTAAATATTCTTTTTTCGATAAAAATTAAATTTGTATTTTTCTTATATGGAAAATGAAAGAAAAACTTTCAACGATGTATACTTGAATTTTACTTAAGTACTATTTGGAATTTATACTTGGCATTATTTATATGCGACAGTTTTTTGTTTTATTATTAATGAATTTTGTTTGTTTCGAGAGATTAAGAATTAGCACGGATAATCGTGTTTTCTAATCTCTTCTTATAAGCTTGATTTTGTACATATTTACAAGACATTAAAATTTACTGAAAAATTGCAAGATAACATCATTTGTTAAATAAACTTGCAGCTGATAACGATACGGCAATTTTGCCATTGATTCGATTGGTATGGTCAAGTGATTAACTGAAGAAGCTTTTAAAATGAGACTTTCAATTTTCCTGGAATATAATCTGTAATTATCCTCTTTACACGTTATCGTACCGCCCCATCTCATATATTTTAATATTCCGTTTATTTAATTTCTTAGCTTCAAGACATAAACAAAATACATTTAGAAAACCATTTTATTATAGGATCAATTCATAAAGGAAATAACTCCTATTTTTTCACACACAAAGTATAATTACAATGATGAATCATAGTATTAAGCAAATGAAGTAGAGAAAGGAAAATATACTCGTGGAAATTTAAAAAAAGAAAGAAAGAAGAAAAATCGATGTAAATTACCTTTTCTTTTTGCCACGATTTCATTTATAAACATCATCATCATCGCATAAGTTGGAATTTGCATGGCGGTTAGGCGAAGTTACAACAACAAAACGTAAATAACAAATAATTTTCCAAATTCAATTTCGTATTGTATACTGCTTCTCTCAAAGGAATTTCTTAACTATAAAGCGATTTATACTTGTCGATGTGAATCGAGTATCGATCTGCACAATTGGTTTAGAATCCTATTGGGATGAATATTACGATTTGTTTTGGATTTTTTTTTGTGTACTAAAGTCCCGGCCTATTCATAGCGGGTATAATAAAAGGTTTCGTTTTATTTTTTTGTTGGAAAATTATTATTACAATTTTTATTATACGCCTGCCTCCTACGACTTATAACCGCCATTAGCGGCACAATATACACGTTTTAATATTAAAAATGAAAATTACTATAAATGGGAAAATTATACGAATACTATATATTGATGTCTAATTAATCATTTTGGAAGAACTTTGTAATACGATAATAAAACTGAAGAAAAATGTAATTATTGTATTTTCACACATTGTAAATGTTGGAGGTGTTTAGGGTTTGTCGGCTCGTTCGTTGACCGGGAAGATTCAGAATTTCAAATGAATTTATCAATAGTATTGTAAACGTCATAATCACAAGGGTAAAATATTAATCCATAATTTTTAAAGCTCAAAATCGGAAGTTAATACTTAAAATAAGAATTGGAACAAAAATTTGCATTTAAATATGTTGGAAATAAAATAATTTTTTGTCGTTTCCTAGTAGCCCAGATACGGCATAATGTTATTTTAAAAATAACTTTTTTTAATAGATGCTGTAAAATCAGTAATTTTGATTTTAAAATATATTTATGAAGCGTTGAATGAAAGAGTTTCAAATGAAATATATTGCGGAAGTTTAGTGGAGAGCAACAGTTGTGAATATTTTACATTTTAAAGTCTATTCCTTAGACAAGAGAGATTGCTTTATTCTTGAATGTTCCAGCATCTTTTCTTCCTGGTTCAACACGGCTGATTCGTCGACAAGTTTCTCAAACTAGCTTAAAGAGGCAACATATAGGACCATTGCGCAGACTGGAAGCATTCTTGCAATGGAACTGAATTTAATTTCCATATAATGAAGTCGTAATTTAAAACAGTTTATGAGAAACTAGTTGCTTACGGACTATGCATTGTCCATGGTAACTCATTTTGATCTAAATCTTTTAAAAACATTGAAACTTTGAATAGGGGCACTTTTATATGTAAATACTACCACCATAATAGCGAGAAGGTATAAGGATATAATATTTTTAATAATATTTCTTAGCCACTATCCATCCAGAATAATAACGACTCGTCTGTTCACAAGATGATTCTCTAAAATTCGGGTGGGTTGTGCGCTCAAAAGTGAATTTTAATATTGTTCAGTATTCAAGATCATTAAAGGACCAAACTAATTAAACTTGGTAAAAAATGGGTTAGCAACATTTTAAATACAATTTTATTTTCTAATATGGTTTGCCTTATTAGCAAATAAATATTGTGCTGATACCATTGTCAGGCGCAGTCCTGAATATATTTAAAATGTTTTATTATTTTTATTGATTTCATGTTTGTGCGAAATTTAAATCATGAGCTTCGTGGCTGCCAAAAAGCTTGGAAACCACTGATTTAATCTATTCAATAAATTCAATTTTGCTTCGTTCACCCAGCACTGGATAATAAACGATGTACAATTTGATCGCAGTTTATTAGAATAAGTGCCGTTTGACATTGCCAAATTTGTCATGATTTGTATTTTATTCCTAAGCATTTAACTGTAATGTGCAGATGCTGAGACAGGTCAAACTTGAGATGGACATATGGAATATTATAAGCTATATCCGAAGTTTTCTGAGGAAATTTAATTTTAATATTTTAATTAAAATATAATCGTTAAGATCCAATTGATAATTATAAGAAAGTGTTCAAAACCAATAATTAAAATCAGAGCATTGAAGTGATATTTTTATCTTTGTGGATTTGGCCTTTTCAAATGATTCTTTGGGTTTCCGCACGGCCTTCGAAAGTACTTTTCGTTACATTTTAGTTACGGAACTGAATCGGTTTGAAACTATACCTGACTATGTAATGATGCTATTTTGCTTTGTGTAACATTGTAAATAAATTAAATGATGTATTGAGATTTGAGGGAAGCTTTCAAGAAAGCTAATATTATTTCGTTTTTTACAATTTTGCTTGCATATGTATATGCTTTTAAATTGAGTTTAATGAAAAATTATCACAAAACGGGTTCATTTTAATTTTCGAACAATAAATTAGTAAAAAAATATTTTATTTTAGTCAAAAAAACAATTTTTCTCGTTTTCGTCGTTCGATTTGACGAAATTGATATTTACATAAAAAAAAAAATTATCGTTCAATGGGAAAACGAACTCAGCCAAAACAATTATATTTTTGTCGTGCGGGGAACACAATCTTGGATGAAGTTAACTTCAATTTATTTAAGACGTCAACAATTTTTAGAGCTCTTCCAACTAGCCAATTGGAAGAAGAACGACTACAGGTCCGTTTTTAATTTACCATATCCTCCACATCACATAGCTCCATGCCAGCCTGTAGTGACATGATCATGACTTAAAATCCAATTTACATTCCGCCTCTATTAGAATTCGAACCTGGTACCTCTCTATTCAAACTAACCACTGTGCTATATGCGCTCTGTTATAAATAAGTATTTGTCATTTGATTTGTTTTTGTTTCGTTAAAACTAAGAACGAATGGGACGAAAACATTTATTGTTCCGGTTACGATTTCGGGTTTGATTTTTTTTATTAAATTCAGATTAAAATCCGGAAAATATTTCGGTTAATTACGGTTCAATTTTCTGGGTCAGTTCCTGTTTGAAGCTCTGATTTAAATCGAAACACGTGCTTTCGCAGGACCTAATAGCGCACCGATTTTTATACTAACCGCATTTAATCGGAGTGAAAAAATGGTACATTCGAATAAAATTAAATCTTAAATCTCAGTATAGGATGGTAAATCAGTAATTCAGCTGGATTAACTTAATTAACACAAATCTCAGAGATGTTCTCGCATAGTGATTATATACAATCGAAACGAGATTACATTAGCCTTTTTATTCAATATTCATGGGTCGTTCGAAAAAGTTGGGTTATCAAACATGTATGCCATACAACTCATCAAGTTATTCTGAGCATTCCACTCAGGAATGAGGCTCCCATTTTGCTTTACGTTAGATGGAGAGAGGTGCGAAGCAGGTGAAATACTATTTTTTCTTTTCATCCTCATCTTTGCAGTTACGATAGTTATGTGAAGGGACTAACAGTCTGCCCGTATGTTTACCTATGAGAGAGTGATCGTGTTAACTCCCACGACCATGCTTATTTAAAATGCCTAATGTATCCCCTTTCGAGTGTATATAGTCACTATGTGAGATCATCTCTGAGATTTATGTTAATTAACATAATCCAACTGAGTTACTGATTTGCCATCCAATATACTGAGATTTGAGCTTTACTTTTGTTCGAATATATCATTTTTTGATTAACTGTACTGTTTTTTTTTTGTTTAAGTTTTAATTCTTTTTTTATCATTTTTGGCCAGCGATCGTCAAAACATTGTCACTATTTGTGGTGACTTTATTAGTATTTGAATCAATACAAAGTACAAAATATTTTGTTGGTCAATGGCTTTAATCAATCATCTGTTCAATTATAAATATTTAGCAAGAAAATCCTTTTTTCTTTTTACCCCAAACCTTCTAATGTCTTTTACCGGTAATTGGATAAATTAATTTGGATGAAAAAACCGATTAATCGTTTACTGGTCTGGTAAAGCGGATCCTATTAACGACCCAATTGTATTCCTTAAAAATAAAGAATATAAGTTCCAGCTATAAAGAGAATTGTATTAACGAACATGATAGTGCATTTAGCCTTCAACATGATGTTACTGCTGAAGGTTCGTGCACATCACAAATTTCTAGTGATTTCGAGAAATTTTTATAGTTAGTTTTGTTTTCATTTATCTGCAGTTCTATATATAGTTTCCCATTATTCCAAGTACCTTCTTTATTAAGGCTTTGGAAATACGTTTTTAAATTGTTTTTGAAACTGTTTTTGGTAAATTAAAATCGAATTCATCCTCTACGGTTTTGAATGATTTAACTGATCTATTATGGTAATTATTCGAGCGACAATAATTGATGTTTACGCAAAGTTTCCTGCTTTGAACATTAATAGAGATGTTTCCCAATATGTAAGATGAATCAATGTGACCGAGAAAGACGTTTACGATAAAAGCTGCATCCAGAAGAAGGCGTCTGTTTCCAGAGTGCACATTTGATATTCTTTGCACCTTGTAGAATAAGGAGGTAAGCGAACTACGTTTTCATAGAATGGAATGTTATGATCATAATTCAAGCCAGTTTTGTTCAACAGGAATATTATAGAATGTTTTTTGTATGCTTTCTATTCTATTGATGTGCATAGCATAATAGGGATTCCAAATGGTTACAGCATATTCCACTTGAGAGCTTACAAATGCGTAATATAATGTACGTAAAGTTAATGAATCCATGAATTCGCCGGTCCACTGCTTGACAAAGCCAAACATGGAGTTAGCTTTAGCAATACAATTATTGATATGGCGGTTGAAACTAACGTTCTCAACAAATATGACTCCTAGATCAATAATCTCGCGTACTCTTAGAAACTTCTGTTTCATTTATTTTATATGCCGTAATTATTGGATTTCTTTTACAATGAAACGACATACTTTCTTAATATTTAAGTTCAATGAATTGTGGACACACCACTCACTAAGTCAATTGAGGTCATCTTGTAGTTTTTCAGCATCAAGTTCATGTTCAATAGTATGAACATTTTTTACGTCATCGGCAAATATTAGAATATTTGAGTGTTTTATTAACTAGACTATTCCATCGATGAGCACAATAAAGATCTATGGGCCAATATGTGATCCTTGAGGAACACTAGATATCACTTTAATAACGTTTGATTTCTCATTTTCAATATTGCAGACGGTTTGTTAGATATGATTTGAACCAATTAATAAATCCGGTAATTAAACCGATTTATCAAGCTATTCACAAACGTTTTTAATATAGAGGAGGGTATATCATCCGGCCCACATCCATCGCCTAATTCGCATATGACAGAAGAAGTGATTAATGTGTTGTTGTTGCTAATTTGATCAGTGTATCCAGTATTATCACGTGCGGTTTATAGATTGATTGGAAAAAAGCTGCCAACATGTCTTCTATCTCCTTAGCGTTCGAAGTGCCGGTATTATTATAAGTCATGATGGAGGGATATACTTCGATTTCATGTTTAGATCGAAAGTATTTCTAAAATTGTTTAGAATTTTCTTCAATTTTACCTTCGATACTTGCAAGGTAAGACCTATACTTAATATTGAAATAGTCAGTTTCCAATCGTGATTTCATCATTTTAGTATAGGCCCTACATGTTAGATTTTTCAAATTTATTAGCAGGTCATCAAACCATGGTGGATGAATGTTCGGCGCTTTATTGAAAATAGGCACATGTAGTTCAAAGCCATAAAGTTGATTTGTTGTACATGTTCAGATTTTTTCAGTTTACAGTAGGATGTATTTTGTGGTTGATATCATTTACCACAAATGGATTCAGTGATTCCATTACTTTGAAAGCATCAGTCTCAGTGGTGAAGACAAGATCCAACCTTTCCAAATTATTGAAAACCGTGTTAATTTGGTTAAGATTAAAACCAAGCACGGAGTCATGTTTTTGCTCCGTGGGCCCATTGTGGCATTGAGTGCGGAACCTCAGTAGGTTCCAACCGTTTTAATAAAAAAAAAAGCATGGAGTCAACAAATATAGATTCTGCGTCTGTTTTTATAATACATGGAAGAATGCAATTCAATTCCTTGTCATGATTCCAGATGGCATAGTAGTAACTACTTGATTGAGGCGCTATATACACCGTGTATATAAATACATATCGTTTATCTATTATAATCTTCACACAGATCTGCTCGAGCACTTTTTAGATTTGAATGTACGGCTATCAATACGCCACCGCCTGAATCCTTAGCGCTCGTTTCGGGAGTGCGATCACATCTATAAACAATATAATTATGCCCAAAGAATTCGGTACTATGAATACCCAGGTTGAAATTACTTTCCCCGATAACATATATTGGGTAGTTTGTTTGGAGAACAAATCGATCAAATTGGGATGCTTTTGTTGCCATTTTATGCATGACGTTACAGATGGTTTGGTAGTATTAGGCAATTCTTGTATAGCAGGACAACTGGTATTAAAATGTGGCGCCTTCATCACTAGCGAATGAAGCAAATCATCTAGAACAGGTGCGAAATATATAAATGAGCCCGTATGCCTTGATATTGCAACTATAACATGTGCGGACGTACAGTTCAAGCGGATGAGGGTTTGTTCTTACACATATAAAATTAGGTGACGTTAGTCCTTGTGCCTATTGATTCGTTAATAATTTAACGGGCCATTAATAAACGCTTATCTGCTTTGGTAAAAGTTAGATAATATTTATTCTCTATAAACGATAGTGAAGTTAAATCTGGTGGTAATTTCAAGAATTCCATTGACGCCTCAACACGGTTTTTAGTGCAGATATCAGGATAAAATTCTTTTAGTGCTAATGTAACATCAGCAGGATATATATGTAACATTTAGCTGGTCCGAATTCGTAATAATTTTGTTAGCATCATAAAATGGCATATTGATACATTATATCGATTTCGTCAGCGTTAGTATCACCTTATAAGAAGTCTTTTGTTGGTCATTCTAAAATGTAATTTTAATAATATTTTTAAATTTTGAATTATGTCTACTTATGCAATTATTTGAGAAAAGTATAAAATTTAAATAATCTATTTTTTATTGAACGAATTATTATATTTGAATAAATTATTTTATGGTAATAAAGTATTTTCAAGCACACTACCATTAAAGTAACTATTTTATAGATATGTTGTTATGCATACATAAACGATACATGCAACGAATAATCCCAAAGTTGTAAAAAATTCAAATGACTTGTCAATTTGATATACCATTCCTAAAATACATTTAGACCGACATGATTTTGTCAAAATTGTTTTCCAAAATAAACAATTTTATAATGCATTTCTTGAATATATTTAGGTTATCAGTAGTGTACACAATACTCTATTTATTGT
Organism: Tipula unca; assembly: GCA_951394425.1. NCBI lineage: Eukaryota > Metazoa > Arthropoda > Insecta > Diptera > Tipulidae > Tipula > Tipula unca. The sequence goes on from OX596382.1 coordinate 122,398,193, forward strand.
TGTTGTCAAAATAGTAAAAAAAAATGTATTTACTTACTTCTGGCTTTTTGCCAAAATGAAAATAGTATATCAAAATAAATGGAAAAAATTCTTATTTAATGATAATATATAAATAAATATAAATGATAATTAAATTAGACTTTTCTATTATATGTATTTGTTATCAATTTTAATGATTTAGGTCGCGCAAAATTATAATGAGCAAAAAATATTTGTATAGACAAAAGATTGGAACGCTTCGATATTTCCAAATAATTTACTCTACATTATTTAAATTAGTGTTTTGTGTACAAAATATATAATTATAAGAATAATTATTTATTCATTTGTTCTGAATGTCGTATTGATGAACTTATCGAATTAATTTTTTTATTTTATTGAATTTGAACTATGATTTGAACAAATTCAATTTAAACCAAAATACTAAATAAATTTGTGTCTGGGGTTTGGGTGGTGGCTGCACCAAAATTTTATTTATATAAACTTTATATTTTTACCGTTGTTTTTTGGGTATAGGAAAAACACGGATGTGGTTTTTCTCGTATAAAATACATCTCCAATACTGCAGTTTTTTTTTATGTGGTTATCAGATTTCAGTTGCAAAATAATATATTCTGGGAATAATTTTTGTATAGAACTATATGTATGCTAAAATGTAGGTATACATACTACGAGCATATATCGATTTAGATAAAAGTAGCCGCCATTTAAAAATAATTAATTATCGAATGATACATTCAATATTTTTCATTTTTCTCGTCATAAATCATCTCGCCTATACACACAATACAACCTCCATATATGTATAACTAATCATCTTTCATATTTAGCGTGTCTATTTGTACATAACACATTTTGCACCAACAATAGGATTTCTAAATTGATTTTAACTGTGTTGAATATATCTAGAATTTTGATGTTGAATAATGATGTAAAAATTAGATAAAGAATATAATTGGTTTGTATATATTGTTTTGGAAAATACATTTATAGAAAACCCTACCTAAATTAAGTACATATGTACATATATGATGATAACTCGGGTGGAAATGATGTATTTCAACGCCATATATATATATACTTACTGTATGTATGTATGTGTGTACGCGATAATTTATATTTTCTTGACATATCTCGCTGAAAATTGACGATGGCACCTAAATACATTATGTGAATAAATTTGAATTTCAAATTAGGATTTTTATATGTACGCGGAGAAAAACTAACTAAAAAAAAATACAAGAAAATATATATAATTTTCATCATTTCCGTTTATTTGCTTTCTTCTGGTTTTTCCGTTTAGTGTATATAAATATCAATATTTGCATTTAAAATAAGCTAAAATCGTGTCTGGGATTTACTTCCCCTGATTTATACATATATACACACCGAGAAAGTATATATGCAGTATGACATATGATGTATAATTTTGCCAAAGAAACCAGTGATTGATTGTGATGCCCTATACCGAAATGTTTTCCACACCTTAGCTATTTATAAAATATAATTAATATTAATATTAATATGTATCTACATATACTCTAATGTTTTCTATAATTGCTGAAGAAAATATTAAGCAAGTCTATATAACACAATACTATTCATTCATTAGATTAGATTTAAATAGTGTGTCTATATGTAATATGCATACACACAAAAAGTTAAGTTTGTCTATAAAAATATTTTATTGAAAGACTATCACTGAATGGTATTTTTATATGCCATCAATTGATATGAAAAAAATATATATGTATATATGACTTCTATATAGTTGTGCAGGTTTTTATTTGTTACGTGTTACTGTTTTCATGTATGAATAAAATGAATTACTTGTTACTTTTCCGATAAACAATCGATGGATTGTGTGCCATGATTTATAAAGGCAATATTATAAATCAAAACATTTTGAAAAATTTGCAATCTATAATCTCTATATCATTGAACTTCGTTTTATTCGCCATACTGAATTCACTTTGTAATGTTTGTAATGATCATATTTTTAATTACACGCCAAGCATCATAAATATTTCTGTATAGTCACGCTATAGAAATATTTAAGATTTGACACTCTGATTATGGGGAATATGAGTCTGATTTGACAAGTTAATAGTTATTTTTTGTTTCCTAAATTCACTACATTTTTTTTATATAAATAATACAAATCGTGCACTGTCTATCTGTGCAGAGCATTAATTAAAATCGGGAGCCGGATTTATTATTTTGTTGTTTTATTTAATTCTGACCCCGTAAATAGTACGTAATTCTGCAAATACAAATTTCAAATCCAACTTTTGATGTAGCTATCGAATTTTGAAAACGCAGTTGAACGAATTTTGGACAATTTCCAAATTGCTACTTTCAAAATCAGAATTCATCGATTGCTTCTTGTCATGAATGTAGAAGTAGTGTTTTTTTTATTCTAAATAGCAGAAAATTATTATCATTTCAAGTCCAGCTGTGACCAGACTTGTCTTGCTATGCTGCAACTGCCTCTTTTTTACTGCTGATTTGAGTGCTGTGATAGGCTTTTCCAGGTTTGTCCTTTCGGATTGCAGTTGAAGCGTTGTACCGTCCTAGCTACGAGTAGTAACCCAACGCCACCCGACTATCCACATAAATTGCAATATCAATCGAGAATACCACATTATGTCTCAACAAAGTCAAGACCTCCTCAATCACTGATGTACGGAAATATTCACATTTAGTTTATCACAGAAAACTCCAACTCCTACTTTATCGTCTATCATGGAGTCATCCGTGAACAAACATAGCTTTGGTTTCCGATAGCAACCCGCCCCTCCAATATTCTCTTAAAGAGCACATGGTTTCATGGAAACCTTTCTCGAAGCAGAACGTTGGTGTAACGTAGTTGATATTCGCCAGTTCTTTCCTTAGCGATCTGATTATCGTCGAGTGGACTGTCTGAATACATTTTTAGTGAGATAGGCCATGAGTTGCATGACCGTGTTTGACGCCATTTGCTTACCAAATAAATCGACTGAAGGATGGTGAAACATGACCTCTAAGATGTCGTCCTCAACGCCCAATTTATAAGCATACAGGCCGTTCTTTGCTACTTCTTGATCTCATTCCTGTAAGTTATTTTCTCAAGAATTGGCCTGACCTGGCTTCTCTCATATCACCTCCCGTGGTATTCATTTCCGTGATGTGCGTAGCTCTTTCCTCCCGTGAGCATATACATCGGAATGCTCCATTGGTTGGTGTACCTTCCTTTTCTGCCAGCTACACCTTGTGCTGACAGGCTATCTCCCACAAAAGGAGCCAAGGATTCCTTGTTGATTACCACTGTGGATAATCTAGAGCCCCCTTGGCATCTTCTTTGATTTTCTCCTAGGCGCTTTAGGAAAACCAAATTCAGTGTGTTATACACCAACTTCCATTTTTCAAACAAACAGCTTAGGTTTTTGCACTTTGTGAGGAGTTTCCTTCTTCGTCTGCATTTAGGTCCAGTTGCTGGCGACCGCTTCTAGCTCATCGTGGGAACGCTGTCTTTTTGATACGTACTTCCTTTCTGTTTTGTCGCAGCCGACAGTTTTCCTAGCTCATCATACCATGGACTCCCTTTGCCTCCAATCCGTTGCCTTTGGTACCATGGAGCCGTCCACTTTTATTATTGTGGACGGTGGCCCACCATTTCTATTCCTACGAGTATTGAAGAAATGCTGCACAGAAATCCTTATACGAAGGTAAGGAGATCCTTATCTCCAACTGTAGGTCGCCTGGTATCCAGAGGGCTCCGTTTGCGACTGCGGTTTGTTAAATGGGCTCCTAGCCTGGTAGCTCAACGGCCGGTCGCGTTACACCTTTAACCGGCCCATCTGCCGTTATTTAACGTGATCCACCTCTTACCTAGGTCACTTTTACCCATCTGTTCATTAAAAAACGTGAACCTGGACATTGTGAGGCTTGAATTTCGTAATTATTATCAATGTTTTAGAGTCGTCTGCTGCATTTTTCTGACTCTGTTTCAAGTAACGCCGTACTGGTAAGTTTATCGTATGGATTCAAATTTACCGTATGGACTATGGACAGTTTATAGTATAATAGTTTAGTTTAAATAATTAAACTCATTTCTCGGATTTAATAATGAAATTCTGTTTGATTGTAGAAAAATTAGAATATGGGCAGATGGAATGGAATAAGACTTTATGGAAATAGATGTATGTGTTGGAAATGGTATTGTGGGTATGTGGCCATAAAGAATGAAAATATAGTTTATATCTGTGAAGCTATATTGAATAAATTTATTTTGATTGATGGAAATCTGATTCAAAAATGAATTTTGAGTTTAGTTCAGTTAAAAATCGAGTATGCTAGAGGTTTTAAAATGATTTTTGAATACAATTTTGGAATATGGTCAACTGGAATGGAACTAAGCTATTCCTTAATCTATTATGAAAAAACTCGGTATGTTGGATCAAAATGAGATTTTACAATGAATGTTTAGGGGACAGATTAGTTTAAAAACTGCACTATTTCTTAACGGGTTAAAATATATTTCAGTTTGCTTGACAAAATAGGGATTTTAAAAGGATTTTTGAATAAAGTTCTAGAATATGGCCGTTAGGAACGGAAATATGAAATGATAACATTACAAAAACAAACTATAGCTATATTCCAAAATTTCACTAAAATTTATTTTAAATCACATTTCTATCTAACAAATCGACTTTCATTATAATCGATCAAAGAACGACTTCGATCTAAAAATCAGTTTAGAATGCATTTTCCATCCAATATACTGATTTTCATCATAATCGGTTAAGGAATAGCCTAGTTCCATTTCAGCTAACCATGTTCTAGAATTTTATCTAAAAATGATTTTAGACTCCCGCTTCCATCCAACTTAACGTATTTCATTTATCGGTTAAGAAATAGTCTAGTTCTATTCCAGTTGGTCATTATACAGATCGTTATCCAAAAGACATTTTAGAATCCTAATTTAATTCAACATACCGACTTTCCTCGTAATCGGCCAATCGAATTCCATCTTTCCTTATTTCAAAAATATACTGAAAAATCAGCTTATAATAATTTTTGAACAAACAAACTGAATTTGTCAATTAATCCGAGACACTAATTAAATTTATTAAAACCTAACTATTATACGATAAATTGTCATTACTAGACAATTTATGTCTAATCTCGCTCAGCAAAGACCATGGCATAAATTAAGAACTGTACCAACAATCGTTTGCATTTAGTGATAGTGTTCCTAAAATTCCAAGTTTAACTATTTGACGAAATTTAGTCTAACATTTTAAGAAAAATTTAGATTTAAACAAACTACTATCCAATTTTTTTAAATTTATATGATTATATTATTTGTATGTATATGTCTATTCATTTTATTCCTCTTTTCTATTTTCAGGTAAGTCCTAGTCAATTCGTCGATGTTCAAAAATGCGCTAAATTGTAAGTAAATACTAGTAAAAGTTTGATCGGTATGCGACATTCAAATATAAATTGACACTTGATTTGAATAAAATACGATTTTAATTTCGTTACCCCAACAATTTTATTGCTGAGTAATTAATTTCGGTTTTTAGCCAACAATTTTCAATGTTTAACCCATAAAGTTCGTTTCATAACTTGATTTTCGCTTTTTTAAAATAACTTAATTATAAAATTTGGAAAAATTAACGTAAATCGGAGACCGACGAAGAAATTAAAAATAAAAATGTTAAAATAATTCAGGATTTCAAACACAATTATGGAAATTGAATTAGCCTCGTAGCATTTTTTTAATTAAAACTGATGCATAAGCTTAAAAGAATTATTCCCAACAAAACTAAATAGAAGTTATAATTTTTTGAAAAAAAACTGTCATCAGAATTAATTTCATTACTGCTAATGTCTTAAAAATATGCAAAATTAAACTAGCCACAGTTCAATGACCATTAGAATTATGCCTAAATTAATTTGAAAATTAAATTTATTTTATGATTTAATAATTTGTATCCTCACATTAATTCTTAATCACCTCAAATAATCGGGCATTCTTAAAACTAATTTCCGGAGAACTTCTATTCGAATTTGAATCCAAACTTCTCTAACGCGATTTTTTAATTCAGCCACTGAACTAAATTGCTTCCCATTCCGATAAACTTCACGAGAAAGAATACCCCATACATTTTCAATGTGGTTCAAGTCAGGGCTGCAAACCGGCCAGTCCGTCGCCTCAATATTCCGTTCAATAAACCATTTTTGGGCTTCTTTTGACTTGTGAATGGCTTCATGATTCTGTTGAAAGATATAATTGGTACACATGAGATATTTTGCGTGCTCAATTAAACTGATTTCCAACATATCGGTGTAATCATTCGATTTCATTCTTGTAGAAATGCCGGAAGGCAAGCGGAAGTTTTTCGTTGTAACAAAATCCACCCCACACCATTAGCCGAGCCTCAACCAAAGTTCCTGCTTAAACGGATTTGTGTTCCAGTAATTTTGTGAACCATCTGAGACATTCAAATTGAATTTCTTTTATCACTGAAGAGCACCGTTTTCCATTTTTCCTCCCAAGTCATATGAGATTAAATTACGCTAATTCAAAATTATGCTAATTCAATATCGCTGAGTATATCGTCAACGTATATTTTTGGTTTGTTTTCCTAATTTAATTCTAATAAATTAATACAAATCTAAAACATTCCAGTTTTAATTAGTCCGCCGATTAGTCAGGTGATATTAAAATAAAAATCATTTAAGAAAAGAATAGGTAAAGAGGCTAAATCGAAGATTTTTGTCAAAAAGGGAGTTGCATTTTGACAAATCAGTAAGAAATTATGCTGCGGTCATGCAACGATAGAAAATTTTATTAGAAATTCGGCTACATATGGTATAAATAGAACTGGAGGCTTTAAAAAGATGGCATTACGAGAGATTATAGGATTTGTCTCCTATTTAATGTATTTGTCCGGTCCGGACTTCTCAAGACAACCAAACACAAGTAATAAATGTTTATTTATAAAGTTTATTTATTTGTTACGTTTATTTAATGTTGCTATATTAATTAGTAATTAAATTAATTTGTTTGTTATAATTATAGTTTTTATTTATTAAAATTCACAATTCGATTATTATAATTTCTTTTTATATTTTTTTGTACCACCACAATAAATTATGACGCGTAAGAATGGCTGCCTTATGCTGCGTAAAAACGTGTTGTCTGTTTTGCTGTTGGTGTTTGACTGTGTTGTTGTAGAGAGTGACGTCGCCTTCGTCTTCCAAAATACATGTCGTATTTTGGAGAGGGAACAGATGCGCCGGCGGCGGTCGACATTGCACTTTTGTTAAGTGTTGCATCACCGAATTGTTATTGCGTGGTGATGTTGTTAGATGGCGACATGCTTTACTATAAATGTTTTATAGTAGTGGTTCGGCTATTGGATGTGTGATGGGGTTAGTGAATGCTTAATTCAAATAAGTTGATTTATATTTGAATTTCACTAATTGTTTTGTTTGTGGCAGAATCGAATATCGGTGAGTCGAATATACGAGCTGCTACAGTAACCCCTCTCCAGATGAGAAACCATAGGTTTTGAGACGTTATACGATGAACCGGACGGTTTTAAATCGTTTGCTGGCTGATATTTGATCAGCTGTGTTGAGAATACCGTAGGCCGGTTTCAATCTGTCGATTGAGATTGAGTGGTGTTTGTCTTTGATTGAGACAATGAATTGCTTGCGTAAGCGGCGTATAACTTTGTATGGCCCATCGTATGGAGATTGTAATCCAGTACGAACCTTATCAACCCTGACAAAGACGTAATCGCAATTGTTGAGCGATTTGGGAACGAATATGTTGCTTTCATTCGTTGGTCTTGTTGCCGTGGGGATAAGATTTTGCATGGTGGTGCGGAGTTGGTCGATGACTGTGTCGGTTGTGGATGGAGACGGTAGAGGATGTTCGACGAAGAACTCACCGGGTAGCTTGATGGTTTGACCGTAAACCATTTCAGCTGTTGAGCACTTCAAATCTTCTTTGACCGTTGCTCGAATACCAAATAGAACGATTGGTACTTCGGAGCTCCAGTGAATTGTGTTGCCTCGGGCCTTGAGAGCAACTTTGAGCTGGCGGTGGAAGCGTTCGACCATGCCATTGGCTTGTGGGTGGTAAGCCGTTGTACGTATCCGATGTGAGCCGAGGAGTTTCGTTAACTCCGAGAAGAGCTTCGACTCGAATTGGGTTCCTTGATCAGTGGTGATGTCAAGTGGAACGCCAAATCGTGATACGTAGTTCTGTATGAATGTGGTGGCAATGGTTGCTGCAGACATGTCGCTCATGCAGTACGCTTCTGGCCATCGAGTGAAACGATCGACACAGGTGAGTAGATATGAGTATCCATTGGATGGAGGAAGTGGTCCTATAACATCCAAATGAATGTGCTCGAATCGACCAGGTGGAATTGCGAATTGTCCAAGAGGCGATTTTGTGTGTCGCTGGACTTTCGATTTTTGGCAAGATAAGCATGTTTGTGCCCAATGGGTCACGTCTTTGTTGATGCTTGGCCAAAAGTCTCGAGCAGTAATCAATTTACGAGTTGCGCGGACACCAGGATGTGAGATACCGTGTAGTGTGTCGAAGATGGTTCGACGTAGTTGCTCTGCGATGTACGGGCGATTTGCACCCGTAGATGTTTCGCAGTAGATTTCGAGGCCAGGTAGTTTGAAAAGCTCCAGTTTCAGTGATGAACTGGCGTGACAAGCAGAACCAGAAAATAAATTCTGAAGTTCCAAGTCTGCTTTTTGCGCTTGTGCGATCTTATTGCAGTCGAAGTGAGTCTCGACTGTGGCCGTTTCGTTTGATGTTGTGCGCGAAAGTGTATCCGCGACAACGTTGTCGGTACCTTGAACATGCTGGATGTCCGTGGTAAATTGACTAATATAATCCAAGTGGCGTGCTTGCCTTGGATTGCGTTCAGTTTTAGACTGAATTGCTTGAGTGAGAGGCTTGTGGTCGGTGTAAATTGTGAAGTCCCGACCCTCGACAAAATATCTGAAGTGTTTTATTGCTAGATATATTGCGAGTAATTCCCGATCGAATGCAGAGTATTTCTTTTCGGCATCCGAGAGCTTCTTTGAGAAGAATCCCAGGGGCTCCCAACACTTGTCGTTGTACTGTTGCATGACTGCTCCGACAGCAGTGTTTGATGCATCAGTAGTTATGCTGAGCTTTGAGTCGCTCAGTGGATGAGACAAGAGTGTTGTGCGTGCCAATTCAGCCTTGAGTGACGTGAATGCGTGTTGACATTCGTCAGGCCAAGAGAAGTTCTTGGCGGTTTTGGGCTTACGTAGTAGTACTGCCAGGTGGCTGTGAATTGGGTTGAGTATTTCAGCGAGCTTTGGTATGAATCGGTGGTAGTAGTTGACCATGCCGATGAATCGCTGAATACTTTTGATTGAGGTTGGAGCTGGGAATTCTTTAATGGCATTGATTCGGTCTTGTGACGGAAGGATGCCATTAGCGGTGATCTTGTGGCTGAGGAAATCAAGAGTGGATGCGCCGAAGACGCATTTTGAGCTCTTGATGTGTACATCAAACTCGACAAGTCGTTGGAAAAGTGTTTCCAGATGGAGTTTGTGTTGCTCCTCAGTTTGAGATGCCACAAGAATGTCGTCTATGTAGACGAAAACGAAGTCGAGATCTCGAACGACTTCGTTCATGAAGCGCTGAAACGTTTGTGCGGCATTGCGTAATCCAAATGGCATTCGGGTGTATTCGAAGAGGCCAAATGGTGTGGTGATTGCCGTTTTGAAAACGTCTTCAGGTGCCACGGGAATGTGGTGATAACCTCTGATGAGATCAAGTTTGGAGAAAACTTTGCAGCCATGCAAGTGCATGGTGAAGTTTTGAATGTGGGGTATCGGGTAGCGATCCGGTATCGTAACCGTGTTTAAACGCCGATAGTCCCCACATGGCCTCCAGTCTTGATCTTTCTTCTTGACCATGTGTAATGGACAAGAGACGGAAGATGTCGATGTTCGACAAATTCCTAATTCCACCATATGCTGAAATTCTGCTTGTGCAGCTTTGTGACGCACCGAATCTAGTCTGCGTGGTCTCGACACGGGAAGATGGCCTTCCGTGACGATGTGATGAACCACGTTGTGTCGGACGGGCATTTTGTAGTTCGGCTCTGCTGTAAGTAGTGGGTACTTTTTGAGCAGAGTGCCGTAGCCGTTGTCGATGTTAAAATGGATCGGTGTTGGTGTGTTAACACGAACCATTGTGGCGTTTATTGACAGCTTTGTAGCTGGATCAATCAGCCGTTTGTGTTTGACATCGACAAGAAGTCCGAATTTGCTTAGAAAATCGGCGCCAATGATCGGACGATTCACTGCAGCTAGTATAAAAGCATGCGTGAAGGTTCGTTTGAGTCCGATATCCACGTTAAGCAATTTTGTGCCGTACGTGTGGATGATTGAACCATTGGCAGCCGATAAGACTAGATCTGAATTGCGATTTGATAATGTATAATTCAATTTGAAATTCATGGCTGGAATAACCGAAAGGTCAGCGCCAGTGTCGACTAAGTAGGTGAGTTTGTTGTGTCTATCGTACACAAACAAACGGGACGTATAGGTTTGTGTCAGGGGAGGTGTGATACTCTCAACCCGTGACTTTCCTAGTTTTTTGAATTGTCAATGTTTATTTTTACGGCGGCCGTGGACGTCGATGGTTGCGACGTGTTGAAGTTGCACGGTGGCGTGCATTTTCGCGCGGCTCTACCAAATTTTGTGTGGAACCAGCATTTACCATGTCGGTATGTGTTGTTGCTGGGACTGCGGGCTCTGTTTAGTGAGGGAGCTCGTCGCCCACGCGAACGGCTTCGACCTCGGAGTAGCCCGTCGAGTCTTGACTCGATTCTCGACAATCTTGATTCGAGTGAGTTTGTTATTGTTGTTGTGGAACGGGGAGTTCTGTCTCCGCTGCGTTCCTTTGATGCCGGTATGGTACATTGACTTGACTGACGCTTGGTTGCTGGCAAACGTTTATAATTTCGAACATTTTCGAGGTGGAGTGCAAAATTGAAAAATGTTTAAAGACATTTGCGATTTGTTATTGAATAATTAGTCAGCGGCTGTATGTCACTATCGTGGGTTTTTGTGGGACGGTGATGGCGGGAGGGCGTGCAGCAAGAAACGACCGGTAGTGTGAATGTGGATTGGTAATGATTATGGTGGTGAAAAATATATATAAATAAAAATTGTACAATTGAAAATGATTCTACGTTAATTTGTATGAATAAAAAAATGATTCTACCTTAGTTAAAAAAAATAATAATTTGAAATTTAAATGTTCAAAGAAAAAAAAATTTATATAAAAAAAAAAAAAAAAAAAAACTTGGTACCGGTTTATTTTGTTGTTGTTGTATTTCCGCTGTTGTTGCTGTTTCTCCTGCTGCTGCTGATGGTCCTGCTGCGGTGAGGGTAAATCGCTTCACCTGTTATCCCGCGTTGCGTGGGTGGGTCTTCCCCTACACCACGTGTGTTGTGTTGTGATATTTCTAAACTCATTGATTCCCGCGGTGGTACGTGGGTTGGCCCTACGCACGTTTGAATAATCTGTATTTATTCCTTAATTCCCGCGGTGGTACGTGGGTTCGCCCTACGCACGTCTATGTTCCTTCTTCCCGCGTTGCGTTGGTGGGACGTACGTTAAATTAAATTTAAATTTTATATTGCGTGTTTTTTTATTTGTATATATTTTAATTTATTTGATGCGGTAAAAACCGCCGTCGAGGTCACCACTTATAGGATTTGTCTCCTATTTAATGTATTTGTCCGGTCCGGACTTCTCAAGACAACCAAACACAAGTAATAAATGTTTATTTATAAAGTTTATTTATCTGTTACGTTTATTTGTATATTAATTAGTAATTAAATTAATTTGTTTGTTATAATTATAGTTTTTATTTATTAAAATTCACAATTCGATTATTATAATTTCTTTTTATATTTTTTTGTACCACCACAATAAATTATGACGCGTAAGAATGGCTGCCTTATGCTGCGTAAAAACGTGTTGTCTGTTTTGCTGTTGGTGTTTGACTGTGTTGTTGTAGAGCGTGACGTCGCCTTCGTCTTCCAAAATACATGTCGTATTTTGGAGAGGGAACAGATGCGCCGGCGGCGGTCGACATTGCACTTTTGTTAAGTGTTGCATCACCGAATTGTTATTGCGTGGTGATGTTGTTAGATGGCGACATGCTTTACTATAAATGTTTTATAGTAGTGGTTCGGCTATTGGATGTGTGATGGGGTTAGTGAATGCTTAATTCAAATAAGTTGATTTATATTTGAATTTCACTAATTGTTTTGTTTGTGGCAGAATCGAATATCGGTGAGTCGAATATACGAGCTGCTACAGTAACCCCTCTCCAGATGAGAAACCATAGGTTTTGAGACGTTATACGATGAACCGGACGGTTTTAAATCGTTTGCTGGCTGATATTTGATCAGCTGTGTTGAGAATACCGTAGGCCGGTTTCAATCTGTCGATTGAGATTGAGTGGTGTTTGTCTTTGATTGAGACAATGAATTGCTTGCGTAAGCGGCGTATAACTTTGTATGGCCCATCGTATGGAGATTGTAATCCAGTACGAACCTTATCAACCCTGACAAAGACGTAATCGCAATTGTTGAGCGATTTGGGAACGAATATGTTGCTTTCATTCGTTGGTCTTGTTGCCGTGGGGATAAGATTTTGCATGGTGGTGCGGAGTTGGTCGATGACTGTGTCGGTTGTGGATGGAGACGGTAGAGGATGTTCGACGAAGAACTCACCGGGTAGCTTGATGGTTTGACCGTAAACCATTTCAGCTGTTGAGCACTTCAAATCTTCTTTGACCGTTGCTCGAATACCAAATAGAACGATTGGTACTTCGGAGCTCCAGTGAATTGTGTTGCCTCGGGCCTTGAGAGCAGCTTTGAGCTGGCGGTGGAAGCGTTCGACCATGCCATTGGCTTGTGGGTGGTAAGCCGTTGTACGTATCCGATGTGAGCCGAGGAGTTTCGTTAACTCCGAGAAGAGCTTCGACTCGAATTGGGTTCCTTGATCAGTGGTGATGTCAAGTGGAACGCCAAATCGTGATACGTAGTTCTGTATGAATGTGGTGGCAATGGTTGCTGCAGACATGTCGCTCATGCAGTACGCTTCTGGCCATCGAGTGAAACGATCGACACAGGTGAGTAGATATGAGTATCCATTGGATGGAGGAAGTGGTCCTATAACATCCAAATGAATGTGCTCGAATCGACCAGGTGGAATTGCGAATTGTCCAAGAGGCGATTTTGTGTGTCGCTGGACTTTCGATTTTTGGCAAGATAAGCATGTTTGTGCCCAATGGGTCACGTCTTTGTTGATGCTTGGCCAAAAGTCTCGAGCAGTAATCAATTTACGAGTTGCGCGGACACCAGGATGTGAGATACCGTGTAGTGTGTCGAAGATGGTTCGACGTAGTTGCTCTGCGATGTACGGGCGATTTGCACCCGTAGATGTTTCGCAGTAGATTTCGAGGCCAGGTAGTTTGAAAAGCTCCAGTTTCAGTGATGAACTGGCGTGACAAGCAGAACCAGAAAATAAATTCTGAAGTTCCAAGTCTGCTTTTTGCGCTTGTGCGATCTTATTGCAGTCGAAGTGAGTCTCGACTGTGGCCGTTTCGTTTGATGTTGTGCGCGAAAGTGTATCCGCGACAACGTTGTCGGAACCTTGAACATGCTGGATGTCCGTGGTAAATTGACTAATATAATCCAAGTGGCGTGCTTGCCTTGGATTGCGTTCAGTTTTAGACTGAATTGCTTGAGTGAGAGGCTTGTGGTCGGTGTAAATTGTGAAGTCCCGACCCTCGACAAAATATCTGAAGTGTTTTATTGCTAGATATATTGCGAGTAATTCCCGATCGAATGCAGAGTATTTCTTTTCGGCATCCGAGAGCTTCTTTGAGAAGAATCCCAGGGGCTCCCAACACTTGTCGTTGTACTGTTGCATGACTGCTCCGACAGCAGTGTTTGATGCATCAGTAGTTATGCTGAGCTTTGAGTCGCTCAGTGGATGAGACAAGAGTGTTGTGCGTGCCAATTCAGCCTTGAGTGACGTGAATGCGTGTTGACATTCGTCAGGCCAAGAGAAGTTCTTGGCGGTTTTGGGCTTACGTAGTAGTACTGCCAGGTGGCTGTGAATTGGGTTGAGTATTTCAGCGAGCTTTGGTATGAATCGGTGGTAGTAGTTGACCATGCCGATGAATCGCTGAATACTTTTGATTGAGGTTGGAGCTGGGAATTCTTTAATGGCATTGATTCGGTCTTGTGACGGAAGGATGCCATTAGCGGTGATCTTGTGGCTGAGGAAATCAAGAGTGGATGCGCCGAAGACGCATTTTGAGCTCTTGATGTGTACATCAAACTCGACAAGTCGTTGGAAAAGTGTTTCCAGATGGAGTTTGTGTTGCTCCTCAGTTTGAGATGCCACAAGAATGTCGTCTATGTAGACGAAAACGAAGTCGAGATCTCGAACGACTTCGTTCATGAAGCGCTGAAACGTTTGTGCGGCATTGCGTAATCCAAATGGCATTCGGGTGTATTCGAAGAGGCCAAATGGTGTGGTGATTGCCGTTTTGAAAACGTCTTCAGGTGCCACGGGAATGTGGTGATAACCTCTGATGAGATCAAGTTTGGAGAAAACTTTGCAGCCATGCAAGTGCATGGTGAAGTTTTGAATGTGGGGTATCGGGTAGCGATCCGGTATCGTAACCGTGTTTAAACGCCGATAGTCCCCACATGGCCTCCAGTCTTGATCTTTCTTCTTGACCATGTGTAATGGACAAGAGACGGAAGATGTCGATGTTCGACAAATTCCTAATTCCACCATATGCTGAAATTCTGCTTGTGCAGCTTTGTGACGCACCGAATCTAGTCTGCGTGGTCTCGACACGGGAAGATGGCCTTCCGTGACGATGTGATGAACCACGTTGTGTCGGACGGGCATTTTGTAGTTCGGCTCTGCTGTAAGTAGTGGGTACTTTTTGAGCAGAGTGCCGTAGCCGTTGTCGATGTTAAAATGGATCGGTGTTGGTGTGTTAACACGAACCATTGTGGCGTTTATTGACAGCTTTGTAGCTGGATCAATCAGCCGTTTGTGTTTGACATCGACAAGAAGTCCGAATTTGCTTAGAAAATCGGCGCCAATGATCGGACGATTCACTGCAGCTAGTATAAAAGCATGCGTGAAGGTTCGTTTGAGTCCGATATCCACGTTAAGCAATTTTGTGCCGTACGTGTGGATGATTGAACCATTGGCAGCCGATAAGACTAGATCTGAATTGCGATTTGATAATGTATAATTCAATTTGAAATTCATGGCTGGAATAACCGAAAGGTCAGCGCCAGTGTCGACTAAGTAGGTGAGTTTGTTGTGTCTATCGTACACAAACAAACGGGACGTATAGGTTTGTGTCAGGGGAGGTGTGATACTCTCAACCCGTGACTTTCCTAGTTTTTTGAATTGTCAATGTTTATTTTTACGGCGGCCGTGGACGTCGATGGTTGCGACGTGTTGAAGTTGCACGGTGGCGTGCATTTTCGCGCGGCTCTACCAAATTTTGTGTGGAACCAGCATTTACCATGTCGGTATGTGTTGTTGCTGGGACTGCGGGCTCTGTTTAGTGAGGGAGCTCGTCGCCCACGCGAACGGCTTCGACCTCGGAGTAGCCCGTCGAGTCTTGACTCGATTCTCGACAATCTTGATTCGAGTGAGTTTGTTATTGTTGTTGTGGAACGGGGAGTTCTGTCTCCGCTGCGTTCCTTTGATGCCGGTATGGTACATTGACTTGACTGACGCTTGGTTGCTGGCAAACGTTTATAATTTCGAACATTTTCGAGGTGGAGTGCAAAATTGAAAAATGTTTAAAGACATTTGCGATTTGTTATTGAATAATTAGTCAGCGGCTGTATGTCACTATCGTGGGTTTTTGTGGGACGGTGATGGCGGGAGGGCGTGCAGCGAGAAACGACCGGTAGTGTGAATGTGGATTGGTAATGATTATGGTGGTGAAAAATATATATAAATAAAAATTGTACAATTGAAAATGATTCTACGTTAATTTGTATGAATAAAAAAATGATTCTACCTTAGTTAAAAAAAATAATAATTTGAAATTTAAATGTTCAAAGAAAAAAAAATTTATATAAAAAAAAAAAAAAAAAAAAACTTGGTACCGGTTTATTTTGTTGTTGTTGTATTGCCGCTGTTGTTGCTGTTTCTCCTGCTGCTGCTGATGGTCCTGCTGCGGTGAGGGTAAATCGCTTCACCTGTTATCCCGCGTTGCGTGGGTGGGTCTTCCCCTACACCACGTGTGTTGTGTTGTGATATTTCTAAACTCATTGATTCCCGCGGTGGTACGTGGGTTGGCCCTACGCACGTTTGAATAATCTGTATTTATTCCTTAATTCCCGCGGTGGTACGTGGGTTCGCCCTACGCACGTCTATGTTCCTTCTTCCCGCGTTGCGTTGGTGGGACGTACGTTAAATTAAATTTAAATTTTATATTGCGTGTTTTTTTATTTGTATATATTTTAATTTATTTGATGCGGTAAAAACCGCCGTCGAGGTCACCACTTATAGGATTTGTCTCCTATTTAATGTATTTGTCCGGTCCGGACTTCTCAAGACAACCAAACACAAGTAATAAATGTTTATTTATAAAGTTTATTTATCTGTTACGTTTATTTGTATATTAATTAGTAATTAAATTAATTTGTTTGTTATAATTATAGTTTTTATTTATTAAAATTCACAATTCGATTATTATAATTTCTTTTTATATTTTTTTGTACCACCACAATAAATTATGACGCGTAAGAATGGCTGCCTTATGCTGCGTAAAAACGTGTTGTCTGTTTTGCTGTTGGTGTTTGACTGTGTTGTTGTAGAGAGTGACGTCGCCTTCGTCTTCCAAAATACATGTCGTATTTTGGAGAGGGAACAGATGCGCCGGCGGCGGTCGACATTGCACTTTTGTTAAGTGTTGCATCACCGAATTGTTATTGCGTGGTGATGTTGTTAGATGGCGACATGCTTTACTATAAATGTTTTATAGTAGTGGTTCGGCTATTGGATGTGTGATGGGGTTAGTGAATGCTTAATTCAAATAAGTTGATTTATATTTGAATTTCACTAATTGTTTTGTTTGTGGCAGAATCGAATATCGGTGAGTCGAATATTCGAGCTGCTACAAGATACGTAGACTAGTTAAGGTCGCCACTAATTCTGCAAAAGCTTTACTATAAGTATTCGAAAAATAATTTAAACTTAAATCTTCACGAATCATGATTTTCCGGGCTTCCAAAGATTTCGGACACTTAAAATACAAAATATTGAAGTCATGGATAATTAGGAGTATGTTGGCATGGTTGAAGATTAATTTCTACTTGTTCTGAACCTCACAGATAAACTATGGGAAATACCATAATTAGAATCATTTATGAGATTAATCAAAAATCCCCTATTTCAGATGGCTAATGAGCAGGGAATCGCGGTTGAAAATGACTCAAGTGAATTTTCGTCTGAAATTAATTCATATTAATTCGAAGCATGTTCAATCAGATTTTAGCGTTGACTGAAAACAAAGAATGGCTCAAATGTTAATTTCTATTATTTTTATTTATTTATTGAACTTTGTACGTTTTCCAAAAAGTAGTGATATATAGTTATGAAACGGACTCTAGTATGAGCCTTACCATAACGAAAGTATCTATAGCTTTTTCTCTGCAAAAATCTTATTAAATTATTAATTTTATAACGAATTATTGTCAGAATCCTCGTTAAATTATACGTAAGCCCTCATCCAAATTTCGTAAAGCATATGGTTGGACTAATCAAATATTAATTAACTCGACTAGAAATTATAATTAAAAGTGTTAAATTTCTTTATAATTTCCCCAAAAATCGTATTCCTATAATCTTAAGTCCTTATATACAAATATGTTCGTATGTTCATGTATAAGATATAAAAGTGGTGTAGGTCGAATAAAACCATCACGGCTAGCCATATACGTATATTTATACATTTCGTATATGGTCATGTTACTCATCAAAAAAATTTGTGATGTAACATTCAACATTTTGATTGATAAAAAAAAAATTAAACTACAACACTAAACTACGATCGATATACTACTATAACCAAACACCATTATTATGTACAGTAGTTTATTTACTCGTACATCTCTTCCGTCTATTTGTATATTATAAACTGCCAAAGTAAACGGATATTGGCATGTTCAAAAGTATAGTGACATTGATATATTAACTTATTGGAGATGCCACAGGTATTTTTTATTATTGTAAATACTCGTTGTCGAAGTGCTTTCACCTCTTTCCGTATAGATTTTTTATTTTGTGGTATGGTATGGTCCCAGTTTATGTATGTGATATGACGAGTAAGAGAGAGAAAGAGATATACGTACATATATGTTCTATGTTATGTATGTACGTTTAAATATTTGATTTTGTTTTGTTAAATGTAATGTATTTACAAAATGAATTTCATGACATTAGCTATTTCGAAATATGTACTATGTATGTATATGAATTGCACTCTGCACAAAATGATAGTTTTATGTGAAGAAACTTTTAAATTTATTTTTAGCCAGGAATATATAAAATGTGGGATGTTAGTGTCGTATAGGTTTGAATGCAGAATGTTTAAAACAGAATTTGTTGTATGTGACAAAGATGGATGTAAAATTTGTGATGCTATTCATATGAAGATGACAATCGCATGTATGGGCGGAATATTGAGAGTGTATGTGGAACAATTTCACTTTTTCTCTTGCCGTTGCTATAAATGATTTCTAAATAAATCCTATCGATTATGGAATTCCATTCTGTCGCGTTAATAAATTTCACTGCCTTAATACGATTACCGATTTTCCGGTAAAAAAAAATCTAATCAATTGGCATCCATCATGTGTTAGGTAAACCATCTAAAATTTACAACTTAACGATTTAAAAATTCAATAATTTTATTATATTTGTTTTTGTTACTACTGCCAATGGCTTTATTCTTTGATCTCTCTATAAATGAAACTAACAAGAAGGATGCAATCCTGACAAATATTTTAAGACTTAACTTATGTAGTACTTATTAGTGTAATATAGATCATATATGGATATGCTATACTCCGATATAAAAATAATTACTTTATAAGTGCATTAGATCTAGTAGATCTGTCATTCGCAGTCATCTGTATTTCGGCTTTAACGGTTTTGATACTGCGAATTATTTTTGCTTGAATTCGTTGCAGCAGCTCTGTATTTAATGCCCTGGCGGAACCCCATAGTTGGATACCTTATTTGCATATGAGCATTATTATCGCTTTGTATTTGTATAGTAGCACCGTATTGTTCAATGATAATTTTGAGTTCTTCCAATCAACCTATACATTTTTGAAAATATTATTTTTATTTCATTACGTTTTGTTTTAATGTTTTCTTTAAGCCCACTTTCTGTATTGTAGGCATAAATACTTAACATCAGCTTGTTGCAGAGTAGTCGCATTAGCCAAACTTCAATTTTGTTTAAATGGTTTTACAATTCTCTTGATTTTGTGGTTTTTGTAGAACACCTAAACAGCAAAATAGGCTGTTTACAACAAGTATAACACTGGACCTAGAACCCTGCCTTGTGGGATGCCTGCGATAATATTATTTAATGCAGTAGTTGCTGCATTTTATTTAACCAGATATTGTCTATGATGTAGACAGTTTTCGAGGATCGCATGAAAATTATTCGGTAGTAAAATTTTAATCTTGTGAATTAGTCCATAGAGCCAAACTTATATAATATTTCTTTTTCTCTAAGGTGAGTTTGATAGCATTTACAATTCTGTGCACTTGCTCTATATAGTGCCATGCTGGTTTCGGAAACCAAATTAATGATCTGGAATAAGAAGCCGTTCTCCTATAGTATTGGTTTCAGTTAGTAACATTTTTTCAAAAAACTTTGAGATTAGACTAGCCGAAGTTTGTGTTTCATCTTTTCCAGCCTTATGAATCCTCTTGATTTAAGATATCGTTCACTTTTTTTGGAATATAACCATGTTAGCATGATAGCGGTAAAGATATGTGTTATTAGTTGTAGTGTCTGGTAATTTTCTGGCCATTTGACCGATATAATGTCGTATCCTAGAGCCTTTTTTGGGCTAATTCAGTTTTAGTTCATTTTACTTAAATTTTATAGGATTTGTGGTTGAGTTATTCATCAATTGTTCTGGTAGCACCAATTGTTCTGGTTAATTTCCTCATGTGGTGAAAACACTTTCTCACGATGAACGACTGGAGTCAAGTTTGTTAGTTTTTCATATTTATTGATGCTTTCCACAATAAGTAATTTAGTCTCTCTGTTGCCGAGAGCTCTCCTAAATTGTTCTGGGCACCTTGGTATTATTCTTCCCTCAGCTACTTTAAGGCTTTTATTTGTTCGAAGCAGTTTCCATTTTAACAACGGCGACTTTTGCTGTTGCCATTGCCGCCGAATTTCCGCTTTTGTTTTATATATAAATTGAAATTTTATTAACTATTTCTGAAATACTGATAGTGGACATAACCTTTTTCCAGTTTGCAATTCTGTTCTACTAGACTGAATGAATCCCATTTAGTTTATTTACTTGTCAGGCATTTTGGTTTCATTATGGGTCATTTTTGGTTTCAACGACTCTCTGCATCAATGTTGTTATATTTATCATAATTAAATCCATAATTCTCTACATCATCACCATGGAGCTTTGGATTCCCTTAATCTTGCAAACAGAAAAACAAAGAAAACGTTTATTTGTGTTTGCAGTAAGCGAAATTCTTTATCGTGCAAAGCTATTCATTCCCACAAACCCTTGGCTTTCGTAAAAACTATATTCATTGCCAACAGTTCTATCAAAATTCAGGCCAACAGTTTCGACTATTCCTTCAATTATTATTAGAGATATCATTACTAATATCCTAATAGAGTCACGGGTATAGCTACCGTCGAGCAAGAACTCGTAGAAACAAAAAAAAAAATTAGACAGTTCGCACGCTATAAATATACCATATAAACCTAAAATATATTGAAGGTGTATTATTTTATCCTTTGTAATGAAGGGTTTGACGATGAATACATTATATTATTGAGAACGGTTTTATCGTAAGCGTTACTAACGGAATCAAGCTGCTGGATCATGGATGGAACTTTCGACGTAGTTCCATTCTACATTCGGCAACTCTTTTCAATCTACTGGGTGTATTGAAGGGAAATAAATAATTTGGCGAAGGGTACAAAAGCAACTTTGTACTTAATCGTTTTCAATAAGATGGTATACAATCCTAATTTAAATCTAATTTCGAATCTAAACCAATAATTTATCACTTTAAAAATATCCAGATTTCTATCGTCTTGGCTGGCAAAGTTAATAAAAGCAGATTAAATTAAAATAATAGAACTCTTCTAATTTCGATGAGCAAATCACTTCTATAAATAATTTTGTGTTGTTGCTTTGTAACCAATTAAATAATTGATTATCTCAACAATAAAAATAATTTTCTTACAAATTTTGTTTTATTATCATTCGATAAATCGATAATTTTTTGCTTGGATATTATCCAAAATCAATTAATAATTGAATTTATTGTTTTATCGCACTTGTTATTTAATTAAACGAAAATAAATTAATTTTAATTAATTTATATGTATGTACAATGTACATGGATGTTTAATTTGATTTTTCTAAGTACATTATAGTAGTTCTTAAATAAAATTCTTAAATTCATCTAAAATCTTTAATATGATTTAATGTGTACTAACATTTATATGGAATCACTAAGCGAGCTACAAGCTGAATAATTTCATTCCGGTTTTCTTGCAATGCAGTTTGAAAATATATTTATTTGCCATCGGCTTTATTCTTGAGTCTTTATTCAGGAAACTCATAAGAAGTTTTCAAATCTTACAACAGATATGGTAATTCATTAAGACTAACCTCTGGTTTATTGTTAGTAGTGTTACTCTAATTAAATAGCTGAATTGAAGGAATTTTTTTTTTGAGGCGTCGAAATCTGAGCTTTCTAAGCAAGTCTCTGGCCAATTTGGATATTATTGTAATTTTGTCTGGTACTTTTTGCTATATAGGTAGTGATGTATTGTCCTATTGCGTACACACTATGCTGCATTTACGACGCTTCCTAATATTATTGCCTGCATTAAAGTTGTATTATGTTAAAAGCGCAAGCAGAGCCCCATAATTGAATACCATACGTCCAGATTGGTGTAAGTACCATTTTATGCAACAAAATCTTATTGTCTAAGTTTAAGTTTGAATGTTTTCCAAATTAGCCAGTTCATTCATGGATTTCTCTAATTTCGAACTGATGGTCTGGTATAATATATTGCTTTCATGCACAATTGGTTTCAGTTTTTGAAGAAGTATTTTTTCGAACATTTTTGATAGAACGATAAGAGTTTACTGCTTCCGTTGCTGTTGGGCCGGTGAGGTAGCTCTAGACTCGGTCACTACGTTCTTTATTAATGCGTTTTTTAATATTTTGATAGGTTTATTTAATTTTGATTTAAATGTTGGTCATCGTTATATTTGCCATTATGTTCTGAGCTCGCTTGCGTTCCTTCACGAAAGTGTTATTGCATGTAGCCTCCACTGCAGATTTTACTACTACTTGTGTTTGGTTTTGAACTGTTTCTTCAATTTCATCTCCTGTTTTTAATGAGATGGATAATGAACATTCCTAGTATGTTTAAATTCTGCCCAATTTTTATGTTTATTTCTGTTTAAGGGTACAGTGGTCTACATTTTGCATACATTCCCACAATTGTTTTCCTTTTAGTGTTACTAATCTTGACGCCCATTGAGGGTGTTTAGAGTTGTAGTCACCTCCTGCAAGAAATTAACTGCAGATATGTTGCAATTGCCTGTCCCTTCTTCCACAAATATGGTAGTTGCTTTAGTATATTCTTCACTAGGCTGTTGATTTAATATTGTCTAATTCTCTTTCTTATAATGAAAGCCATGCCTTTTTGAAATTTGAAATCTAATATCAGTAAAATGTGTTTTAGAAATTAGCATAATATCAATGTTTTGTTGAAAAAAGGAAACTTGTACTTCTAGTTCATATTGCATTAGACCGTTGGCGTTCCATACAGCTAATTTAACTTCATGAGTTTCCCTTAACTGCTTGCGCGTTTGAGGTTTTTGGGTTTATGGTGGCAAATATTTCTCTCGCATTGATTGAATTTTTATATACATAATTGGTTTAGAGTTAATTTTTTCCTTAATTCTTTGTACACCACACATTCTCTATAGATAGCAGTGTAATTTTCTCCGCGATTGCTGCGTCTCTTATCGTCTGGATTCGTATTTTATAGTTCGCGCTTTATGTTAATTTCCACATATTACACACACAGCTGGAAATTTGTAGTAGTTTCGTGAATGTAAACTCAGGTATTTGTAAACTCAGGTTTCGCATTTGGTGTCTTATTTGCTTGTCCATAGGCTGTTGGCATTGGGTTATTTTCACCAGTAACTAAATTCATATTGACCAGCGGTCGGTCTACATACATAGGTATCAGTACAAAATCAGAGGTATCAGTAGTAAAATACAAAATTTTGCCCGGTTAGAAATTTTGAAGATATTTTCACTTAAATTTCAATACAATTTTAAGATAGGAAATACCATCTTTGGTATGATCAATTCTATAAAAAAAATTTTTGTTTAAATTTATTCAAACGCAAAAACTCATTACAAACATTATTTTTAAATTATTTATTTATGATAAAATAATTTTCCACTTGTTTGTTGTTTAAAAAAAAAACTAAAATTAATTCAATTCATACCACTAGAAAAAGTAAATTACTCTTCAATTGCAGTTGATTGATTTTACTATCAACATTTTGCTGATGTTGCTGTTATTCCCACTGTGCTATGGAAAATTATTTTTTATAGACTGTTGGTATAGTAAGTATGTATAGTATAAACTGCCATAGATCAAATTACAATTCAAATTTAGTTTTTTGACGTAGATAAACTTTATATATATACATACATATACATATATTTGAAATTCAATTACAGTAGTTTAATTTTAGTTTTTTAATAGAATTTATCATAAAAACACGAAGAATATTAAAAGCGTTTTTTTGCCTTCCACAACACCACGCAAATTGGATATTTAATGAGAAAATGAATTTAGTATTGGAGGATGAGCAAAATTGAAAGAAAGTAATGTAAGATAAGCGGTTATCTCGAACGAATATTAAAACATAAGCTATTTGTGTACCCTGTTATGTAGATGTAAAATTTACGAACAACTTTTAAATATTATGTATGAGCGTTATACCAATAGAGCTACATAGTAGTGGTAATCCATTTGTGGCGTGATTTTAATATACCCATGACTACAACATTGTGTAAATATGTAAAGGTGGATATCACATAAAAATTAACAAAAATCTCAACTCTTATCATTACGATGCGAAAAAGCATTATACAAATTTTTTTAATATGTACTTACATACATATATATATATATATATATATATATATATATATATATATATATATATATATATATATATATATATATATATATATATATACATACATATATATATATATACATATATATATATATATATATATATATATATATATATATATATATATATATATATATATATATATATATATATATATATATATATATATATATATATATATATATATATATATATATATATATATATATATATATATATATATATATATATATATATATATATATATATATATATATATATATATATATATATATATATATATATATATATATATATATATATATAATATATACATACATAAAAAGCATAACATTGCTTTCATCCAGTTATATCGCAAATCGTAATTGTAACCAAAACAATAACAACAAGTATACAAAAATCTAATTTTCGCGTCTAATTGCATTAGGTACAAGCATAAACATAATTAGTCGCAACAACAATAATATCATGGATAGTATACGGTTTTCATGGGGTTTACATAAAAGTAGAACAAAATAAATTCAATTATAGCTTTTATCTTTGTATAGTTTAGGTCAAAGCAATAGAAATTAATTTAACATTTTATATCGACTAAGATAGAGATCAAATTTTGTTCATAATAAATAGTCATCTGTTTGTATTGAGATAATTTTAATTTTCACGCATTTCGACGGTTTATAACAATTCTAGATAGTTACTTGATTAAGCTATATTTTGGTTATAGCACATCGGTTACAGCTATGGCGTTTAAAACTTAAAGTATCTCATTAGGGGCAGGATGCAAAAGGTAAAATCTGTAGCTGTTGGCCCTCGATTAGCACGCTAAAATTAAACTGATTAGGGAACAACCGGCGTTAGATATTTCTAATTTTCTTTTGCATTTAATTTATGTGTTTATATACATATAAGAAACAATGCAGATGTTAAAGTTGGCTTCGGCAAATGCTCCTATACGCAATGGATTTGTCTCAGCCGCAGATTTACTCAAATTTAAGCGGAAACATAAATCTGCCCCCAAATGCCCAAATAAAAAGAAATGATATATCTTTTGTAAAACGACGGAGTTTTATTTGTATACTCGTACATTATCGTAGGGAAGGAGGGGTGGTGGGTTCATCCTCGTTACTTCACATATCCTAAAATGTTTATATTCTCGGTGCTTTACACACAGACATTAAAGAAATACTTTTAAATTCGAATAAATAATCTCTACAGGTTTGTATGTGCTTGCCTGATTGTTGCAAAGAGACAAAGTATTGTTGTGAATAATTACTGTTGATCCCGGCCAATGGACTCAAAGTATTAAAGCTTCACGTAATTTTCAAATTTTTTCCCAAATGTTCATGTTCTATTAAAAATATTTGGCGGCAAATAAACGGTCAATTTCGACATCTTAAAAATTACCTTCCTCATACAATCGGCGAGGAGGAATAAAAGTTTTAAGTTTATACTCAAAACTTGAAGTTGAATGTAAACTCAAATGGGAAGTTCGTACTCAATTAAGTAATGAATTAAATAGGAGATGCGTATTGCGAATTTCGACTTTGCTAATTTGAATTCTAGTAAGTCGTAGTTTCAGCTTCATCTTGTGCACATGGATAAAAACACAATGAATAAATATTCGAGGGTCACAATTATAAAAATTGCGTGGCAACATTGGTGAAAATGACGCAACTCTGCAAGTCACTTTATCCATTTAGCCGAAAGAATGTTGAGTGGTTGTCCAACCATTTTCTTCGAGAATATTTAGAAATGTCAGAAGTCCTTTCAAATAAATAAAATAATAATAATACATATACAGTTTTTAAAGACCATTACTGGTCTCTTACTGAGTCATCTATATGGCTCCAATGGTTTCGATCCTGAGCATGGTCTTCATACTGTCTAAGACTATTTGAAGAGGCCAATTCGTTTTCTGTACATCGTGGAACCATCGTCGCCTGCAACGACCTCTGCACCTACCATATGGTGGCTCTCCTTTCAGAGATCGCTGGACCATTCGTTCTGGATCAGCACGTGGAACGTGACCGAGCCAGCGTACTCGCTGAAATCTTATTTCATGTCCAATATCGGGGATTTTCATCAGAACTAGATATTGTACAGAGCTCGGTATGTACCATTTACTTCGCGTTTTGGACAGTAAATCACTCGTTTGATTCACGTTACTTGATAGGTTAAATTTTTAATTATTATAAATTTGATTAAAATACCAAAATTTTGCAGGTGAAATTTTTCCAATAAAAATTTATTTTTTATTTGGAAACCCCTTCCTTAGCAAACATCTGGCTACGCCACTGATGTCCGATAGAATACTAAAATCCAGCTAAAGTTACTTCGAATCGCAAGACAAATATTACGATAAATCGACATCATATCCATACTTCAGAGGAAATTTTAAACAAAAATATAATTATTTGTGTCAAGTCAAACACATGAATTCATAAGAACTTTTGATTTACATGTTTTTCACGTTTTTCATTTTAAGTTCAGCAAATTCTATTTTCTTCAATATTTATCTTAGTTGAAATAATTGACAAATTAGACTTTACCGTAGATTTTAAATTTGATTTAATTTAATCTCTTGGAACTTTACTGCGTAAAATTTTAATTTCACTGGAAGTTTAGTTTTGAGTCGTGTCTAAATCTTAAATATCCACTTGATTTTGACAATAATTCAATTTCGAATTTCGAACATTAGAATTTCATTTAGTATTTGAGCAATAAAGGCGTGTGTTAATTTGATTTAAAGTCTACGATAATAACTTTGAATTTAATCTAATCATGCTAAAATTTTGAAGGTACCGGTTTTGATTAATTTTTAAATGCAATGTTATTGGCAAATTGGTAGGCGTTGCTACGAAAACTTGAACAACCTTCTAGCGATCTACAGCTTCTGTTTCGTATTTTGCAAATAAAATAACTTGCATAACGGAAACAATTAAATTTTGAAGATTTTTTATATACACAATTTAGCATACTCACGAACCACAAGGAGTTACAAGTTGAAATGAATAAATAGAAAGCAGCTACAAGCTCGTTCATTTTGTAACCTTAAATTCTTCAATTTTCACGAAGAAACTTAAAATCAAGGCTCATCGTACATTTTTTTTAGGTAGAGCCAGAAAAATTCTGAAAATCCGATTTTTTTGCCCGCTGAAGTTCCCGCTTGAAGGGCTTTTACTGCAATTTTGATTACTAAAATTAGACCATTTTGATCGAAACAATTAAAATAACTTTGAAAGTCAACCATGTAACTTAAATCACTGTTAAAAAATATTTCATCGTTGAATTCCATTGACTTATATGGTGAATTACAAGCAACATTGAGCTCACATCGGTGTGAAGTTTTTACTCAAAAAACGCAAGTTTATGCGACTGTTCTTACGTTCTTAACAATACATATATTATAAAGTGTTCACATACAAACCAAAGAAAATTTGTTATGTAGACGCTAGTATTTTTGAATAATGGACACTTGGACCTTTCAAAATTCGTCTAGGAGATTAATGTTAAAGCTCAAAAAATTGACAAAATTAATCCAAATCGTATGTAAACGCTTCACTCAAGCACAAAAATTTCAAAGTTATATGGCAAAAACTTTGAAATGTTTGTGCTTGAGTAAAACGTGTACACGCCATTTGCATAATTCCTATGTTATCGTCAATTTTTCGAGCTTTATCAGCGGAGCCCTACCCTTGGCACTTTTGACTCAAGTTCCAAAATCTCAGTGTTTTTGCCATATGGACACTAGTATTCCTGAATAGTGGACATTTGAACTTTCTACATTTGTACCTTTCTCAACAATTTGGCACATGTTTTCACTATTCAAAACTAGTTCCATATGGACACTAGTATTCCTGAATAGTGGACATTTGAACTTTCTACATTTGTACCTTTCTCAACAATTTGGCACATGTTTTCACTATTCAAAACTAGTTCCATATGGCCTGCTGTATACTGCTAAGAAAATATGTACACTCGCATAAATTTGTATATTTTTGTCTTCAACTTCGTCGTCAACTTTACACCGGTGAAGGAATGATCGTATCTATAAATATTATCCCATTATTCCTTGTTCTTGTCCTTTCAAGAATAATTTTTTTCTTATTATACGCACAGTCTAGTTTGATTACGTGTGTCTTTGTCTGTATCATCAAATTGATCTATTAATTAAACTTTAATCCATGTCAACTAATAAAAATTTTAAAATGCAAATTCAGTTGAAATTCCAACAAAATAAATTGTCGGCTATTCTTTCTATTGTCTTAATGTGATTAAATTATTTAATCTTATTCTCGTTAGTTTTTTTATTTTTTGTTAACAAAACAAATTGTCGTATAATATTATTTATAAACAACAACAAATCAAATTTAATAATCTCATAAAATTTGATTAACAACACTTGAGGGATTCGCATATTATTACTCTAAATTAGTATAATAGTAGTACTACTAACCAATATTTGTATACACAAAAATAAAAATGAATTTTAAAATTTAATTGAATGACTAATAAATTTGGAATTATATTTTTCTCCGACAAAATTCATTTGATTAATTTTATTTATGTTAAATAATTTTAGGCCCAGAGTGACGAGGATGATGTCGGGCCGGACGATATTGCGGTTAATGTGGATGGACGGGACGGGTTTATGGATGAATTCTTCACTGAGGTGGAAGAAATCAGAGAGATGATAGATAAAATTCAGGCTAATGTCGAAGAGGTTAAGAAAAAGCATAGTGCCATTTTATCTGCACCACAATCAGATGAAAGTAAGTTGATTTGATCATCATTTTGTGTTACATATTGCTATCATAAATATATTCGTATTTTTTTTTTTTACAGAAACAAAACAAGAATTGGAAGATTTAATGGCAGATATTAAAAAGACTGCTAACAGAGTGCGTGGCAAACTCAAAGCAATCGAACAGAATATCGAACAAGAGGAACAAGGGAATAAATCAAGTGCAGATTTGAGAATACGTAAAACACAACATTCGACGCTGTCACGAAAGTTTGTTGAAGTTATGACGGAATATAACCGAACTCAAACTGACTATAGAGAACGGTGTAAAGGAAGAATACAGCGGCAGTTGGAAATTAGTAAGTATCGTGCGACAACAATAAATCTATGCAATTTATAATTCACATTGACGTACATAGAATTATATATTTATGTGGGCATTGATTTCCTTGGAAAAATAATTAAAATCAATTTATACATATTTTTTTTTAATCAATTCATGACACGATTTTTTATCTATCAAACCTTTTAATTATAATTATTGTTTATTTATATACATATGGGATGTGCTATAGTCGACACAAAATATCCCAATAAAAACGTTCATCTAACGTAATGTATGTATGTACTTCAAAATGATTGTTCTGTTGTGTAAAACAACAATTCTTGAAAACTTCTATTTACATCACATAATATACAAAAGTGAAAGGAATTTAAATGAGAAATTATATACTTTTACTTCCTTTTATTTTATGGGTACTCTAAATATGGTTACATTGGTACATAAAATGCGCGCGCGGTGTGTATTGTATATGCGAAATAATGAAGAAATCCATTTTTATTTTTATCTATTTTTATTACAATAAAATTTTATTTTTATTTTACGATATTGTGTGCAGAGGAATATGAGATAGATATGGTGGTATTATATACTAATGCTATGTATTTCGAGATTGTAGTACATAAAGATAACATATATAGAGACTGTGATTTGATTAAAAGAGTAAGAGGATTAGAATATTTTATTATGTATTCAAAAAAGAATTCGATTTGCTCGATTAGAAATGGAATGAATTGCTAGTAATCAAAACTTTTGCGGAGTATGTTTTACGGACTCAAAAGCATTAGGGGACAAATACAAAATGAAAGATCAAATATTTAGAATCAAAACTTTTAACAATACATCGGAATGATGTACTAATTCACTCATCCCCTCATACAACTTATTTAGCCAACCAATTCAATCAACCAAACTATTTATTGAATTTGTTCGATCGTGGATGGATTCAAACGATACAATTATAATTTTCAAACGAAATAGTCCTTCAGGTAAAATTATATATTGAAATAACCAGTCAAACAACTTCAATATATGCGTTCAGTAAATCTAACAGATTAAGATCTATCCCAATTAGATCAACTCATTCGATAATTCATTTCATACAATCATAATATAAAACCATTTGGTAATTTCAATCAATCCAAATCAAGCAACAATGGATTAAACCAGCTCTTTCAACCAATTCAGCGTATCAATTCGTTAAATCAATACTTACACACATCATTCATCTTCTTACAATTTCTTGCAATCCAATTAAATCGATCATTAAGGTTAGTTTAATCAATTCAGTGAACTACCTAGTTAGATTTCAGTTAGTTGTTACATCCTATTAGCTACAATCTTGGTTGGGTAACATGCAACTAAGCTACAAATTGGGCGTTTTAACTCATAGTTAAGAACCGAAAATTTACCGGTAGAAGGTAAAACATTGACATGAAATATATTAAATATGGATGTGTTGTTCTAACAGGCTGAATAATTTATTCTCACAGGCTGAGATCGCAAAAATGAGACACAAACAACTAACGAATATCGAAAAGTTGATGGTAGAACCCCACATATAATGCGGTTCTTGTATTTAAAAATATGCATAATTTAGATTTTATTTCTGTACTGCATATTCTAATGAACAATTCATCCGACGTATAAGCTCAAGAGCAAGGTCAACAATCTGTAATATGAAACTTCTAGCTGGATTACTGGTAGGAATGCGGATATTGTATTTTTATAAACGGTAATTTCCTTTTCTAAACAAATTATCTAATATGATTTTTACTAAAGTATCTCGTTATCCGAACAAATCTTTACAAAATTGCCCCAACAGCAGGCAATCTATTTTCCACCTGGTGAAATTGCAATGTATAAGACAAATCCGATTTACTATTCCAAACAGTTCTGTATAACAGTTTTCGGTATTTTATCATTTTTGGTCGGCGACCGACGAAACATTGAAACTGTGTTTAATTTAAATTTAAATATTTAGCAGCAAAAATCATAAAAATTTATATGGGTTATTCGATAAGCCAATTTCGACGGTAAAACCGTATAATCGCTTCAGAATACTTCGGCGATCACTATGAGTGATCGCCGAAATAGCCTGATGCGATTATTAATAATCCAAAATTGACTGCATAATTATAAGCCAACGATACAGAAATGCTACAATCGATTAAAAGTAGCACCTGTCGTGACTCTGAAGTTCTATCGGGTCATAATTTGTTTTCATTGAGTTTTAGTCTAACCAAAGTAAATATTAGACAATTGAAAATATCAAATGAAAATATTTGTCATCTTCATATTTGGTCTTTTGATACACACCGGATGATATAATAATAACAGTTTTTAAAGGCCATTACTGGCCCCTTACTGTATCAACGATTTTGATCCTGAGCATGATCTAACGATTTAGATCCTGAGCATGGTCTTCAGACTATCTTAGACAATCTGAAGAAGCCAAATCATTCTCTACACCGTGGAGCCATCGTCGTCTGCAGTGACCTTTGCGCCTACCATATGGTGGCTCTCCTTTCAGAGATCGCTGCACAATTCGTTCCGGATTAGCACGCAGAACGTGACCGAGCCAGCGTACTCGCTGAGATCTTACTTCATGTACAATATCGGGGATCTTCATCAGATCTCTGATCTCGATATTGCACAGAGCTCGGTAGGTACCATCTATTTCGTGTTTTGGGCCGTAAATCACACGCATGACTCTTCTCTTAAATGTTAGGAGCCATCTCACATACTCATCCGTCAGCGCCCAACTTTCACATCCAAACATAACAACGGGCCAAAGCTTCAGCTTCACGGCACTTGATATGTGTTTAGATTTTAGCAGTGGCCTTAGAGGATACAAAGCACGACTGCCAGCTGCCAGCCGCACTTTAATATTCTCACCCACACTGTTATCGTGAGTGATAAGAGAACCCAAATAATTGAACCTCCTCACTCCTTCAAACGTGTGGTGGCCACTACTAAAATCTGGTGTGCCATTGTCCCTAAAACCAGAGATCAGGTATTTCATTTTGGACTCATTGATCTGAAGTCCAACTGAAGCTGAAAACTTTACAAGCGGATCAAGTATTTCTTTCACTCCGTTGCTATTCAGTCCATTCACGCATATGTCATCTGCATATGCAAGCACCTGATTGGACTGACGATATAAGATGTTACGCTGCGGTGTTTCAGTTTTACGAAAGATGTATTCCAACATGAGATTAAAGAGTATCGGGGACAGAGCATCTCCCTGCCGAACACCCGAGTTAACTACAAAAGTTGTCGATAGCCTGTTCTCAACTTTAACACAGCATTGAGACTGCGTCACTGTCATCCGACATAGTCGTACCAGTTTTGTTGGTATTCCTAGGTATTCCAGGGCAGACCACAAACTCTCTCAATTGATCGAGTCTTAGGTCGTTAAAGTGTCCACTCCATGCATCGACTACTGCATCGATGTTGTCACAGAGGGTTCCATCCCGGTCCCGAATGGCGGTTGACGCCGGCGTGAAAGTATGGTGCAATTCAGTAATTCCCTTAAAGAAATTACGCGAACTGCGCTCATTACTGACTTGTTGTACTTTCAGAACATCGGCCTCCCACCATTCACGCTTCTTCCGTCTACAAATCCGCTTAGCTGCCCTCTGAGCAATAGGAGCTTTGTTTTTCGTCGCGATTGTTAGGCGACACTCATCATCAAACCAATCAGTTTTAAGAAAAGAGAATGCGATCAGAAACGGAATTGCATCACTGATAAAATTATGCAACTATCCCATATTTGCATAATCCATAATCTTTAATTTAATCAAAAAGCAACAGTAAGGATAGGTCGAAGTGTAAGAAACAGTAAGGATAGGTCGTACTGAATTAAATGAAAATCAATACGGGTAAGGCAAAATTAAGATTTGATTTATAAATTCATATATTTCGGCCGTAATTTAAATCAGGTTCTCGATTACTTATATAATACAGAATCGAACAAGCAAGAGCTCTTCTAATGAAAATCAAACTAAAACTGTCCAGTAAAGACTTAACAATCGAGTTGAAAATCAAATTCTGGAGGTATGGCTATTTCGAAGGGTTTTTTTATAAAATAATTCCAGGGAATATCCCAAGAAGAAGAACTATTAAACCTATCGATCTCTTCAACTCCTTTCATATTCGTTTCCTAATCTCGTTAGTGTAGTAAATATATAAATTATAACGATAAATTTGATTCAATTAGTTTTCACCCAGAATTAAATAAATAAGAAATCTCGATCTCTATGATACGATAATAATATCGATTTATTTCGTCGATCTGTATACTCGAATTTATTGTGCAATTTTGGTATAAAATGTTGTATTGCATAGATTTTTCTGTAGTTGATTATACAAATTAAAATTATAACGATATCTTTTGTAAATTAAAATAGCCGGTAGAACAACAACAAATGAAGAGCTCGAAGAAATGCTGGAACAAGGCAATTCAGCTGTATTTACACAAGGCGTATGTATATCACGAAATAATTTGGTTACATCAATTATTGTGACAAAAACAATTATTTATAGATTATTATGGAAACACAACAAGCTAAACAAACACTCGCCGATATTGAAGCACGACATGCAGATATCATAAAATTAGAAAATTCAATCAGAGAATTACATGATATGTTTATGGATATGGCCATGCTTGTTGAAAGTCAGGTAATGTATTCTATTTTATATTTAAAATTCCGATGACATTTTTTGATTAATTTCTTATAAATAATTTAATCAATTGATTTTAAATAAAAATAATAATGTACGGACTAAAATAGGGTGAGATGATTGATCGTATTGAATACCATGTTGAACATGCCATGGACTATGTCCAAACGGCAACGCAGGATACTAAAAAAGCCCTTAAATATCAAAGCAAAGCTCGCCGGGTAAGTTCATTTTCAGAAAATACTAACATTTTTTTTTTGTTTTGTTTTTTTTTATACATCCTCGATGTTCCAAACAACAAATCATCCCGATATTCCCGTATCCTATATAATAATTTAACATACACCTTTTTTGGTTTTTCCGTGGGATTCTAATGAAAAATATTTATTTTTATTTTAATGGTTGGAAATTGTGTCTGTTTTTTTATATATATATACATATTATAATGGTGCATGTGCTTTAAATTTTTTTTATAATTATTAATTAATTAATTTATTTATACTGGCATGATTTTGCTTTTATAAAATATAAAATTTTTATGCGCTGATTGTATGGATACAATGATTTTTTATGTAAACAAAAATGAAAATATTTTCACAAAATTTCTTTTTCTTATATATGGGTTGCTGATGAATCAAATTCGTCTAAAACTACTTCTGAAACACAATCCAACAACTTGAATTTAAATGAGGATCAAACAAACTCCTCCTCTTCTAATCAATTAAATTCTATTTCTACTAATTTAACTACTACTACTACTACTACTACCACAAATCCACAACCAATTAAACCCAATTCCACTAAGGTACAAATTGAACCGCCATCATCGTCGTCGTTGCCAACAACTAATCTGAATAAAAAACCGCATGACAATCGTTTAATAAAAAGGGTGAATTGGTTGACAGTATTGAACACCACGTTGCTGCAAGTGGGAACTACGTTATATCGGCACGCGGAGAATTGGACTCCGCTGAAAAGTATCAGGCAAAAGCCAGAAAGGTAAAAGCGATTTACTCAACAATATTTTTACCAACAACAAAAAATCGATTAAATCATGCAATAATTTTCAAAAATTCTAGAGAAATAAAAAATTTATTCATAAAATTAATTTGTTAAATTTTGTGCTACAAACTAACATTATTATTATAAATATCGCATGTCCCTTCCTGAAAAACTATACAAAATAAAACTATTCTTTAGTAGGTTTCTAAAAATATCTTTAAAAAAAAAATTTGTAGTAATAACAATTTTTTGTGGTTTCCTTTTTTATGTACGTATCGTGACTATTTACTATGGTTATATGTTGTTAAGAAAGCGGATGGGGATATGGAATGGGGGTGGATTATTATTTAGAAAATTTACTACGAGTATATGATTCATTTATAGGTTTTCTAGTTAAAAAAAAATAAGCCTTTTGATTGTATTCCGTAACTTAGTTAAATACCACAAAACTGTCGTAAAATTTTGTAACCCAATGAATTTATAAAATAGAATCAAAGTATGGAAAAATTCGGTTACATTTTAACTTTGAATTTTTATATACTATTAAATTGGAAGAAGATTAAGGTTTTTTTGTTTAAACTAATTAAATTTTATGTTAAATTGGAAATCAATTTTTTAATTTAAAAACAAAAAAATTCAATCGATTTGAGTCAAATTCGTTTGAACCTCAGTTTTGAACTAATTTATTCGACGAAATCACAATAAAATTTTACTGGACGATCAAAATTTTATTTAAATTAGAGTTTAATAAATTCAAAATTAAAATTGTATTGAATCAGTCTTGTAAATCATTAAATTTCGCTCAAAGAAACCTAATTTTACAAAAATGAAATTTGAATATAATCGTGTTGCTAAAAATGTTGTCATAATATAGTTAAACACGACTGCAATGGCCACAGTTGTATAAATTTGAATGTAAAGGCTTTTATTTACACGAATGTAGTCATTTATGTCTTCAAATTATGATCAATTATTTAAAGAAACCTTAAATTATATCTGTTCATTGGATTTTGAATAAAAAAATTTGTAAAATCAGACAAATTTTAAATTGTAAACAAAATTGCAAATAATTCCTACTTTGATATACAATTTATAAATATCTATTATATTATAATCCAATTAGAAATTTATGTAATTCGATACCACCACAAACCTTAGGGCCACGAGCAAGTACGTCACCATACGTAAATAGTCAATATGTAAACTAACACAAAAAAAAAATAAAAAAATAAAAATTCTATGTAGTTTGTCGATTAAAAACAAAAATAACAATAAATGTGTAAATAAGACCGAAAAGTCGAATGTGTAGCGCAAATACTAACTCGAATATGCCTTAAACTAAACCATATTAAGAATGCTGTAATGAAATTTATGTATTGGTGGTTAATTATAATTTAGCAGTATAAACATCATATATACGCTCTAGTCGATTATTACCGTCACCCCTGTGTGTGCTACATGTTCTACATAATTTATTAAGTTTTGTTGTGTTAACAACGATACAAAAAATGGCATTCACTAAACATGAAATTATTTAATCAATCATTTAAATATCAACATTATTTCCTTCGTGTTTTTCGATTATTTGTGAAAAATTTTACATTTTGTTTTTTCACTGTGAAGTGCAACATTTCAAGTATGGTCGAATTTAATATTATAATTCCTGTGTTTTTCAATCCTTTGAATATATTCGTAACATTTTTTTACATACTCAACTACTAATCTTGCTAGTTTAATATTAGCCGTGCCTGTCATCATACTTAATTTGTATTTCGTATCTATATTGCTTTGAGCGTGTTTAATCTAAATTTATTGAATTAATACATTGATCCAGAATCCAGATGGCTTGAGTATGCTGTGTGAATTGTGTTACGATGAGTTTTGGAATAATATTTCATTTTAGTGTAATGCGATTACAAATATCAAATATTAAGAACAAATTGAATTCCTAATTCAATATTACATTAGACGGGTTGATATATCAGACAGACTTAAACGATATACAAATTTTATATGTCTACCCTTTTTTTCTGTGCGTGCTTTTATTGATCTCTTTTTGTACAATTAATTGTCTAAAGGTGTTTCCCTTACCCTTACTAATAAATCAGTTAAGTACAGTTCCCTACAATTTTCCGTTTTAAATATTGATCGGTTTTATTTTTATTCCATTTTTCTAGATCACGTTTTTCTGAGGCGAGAAAAATTGCATTCAATTTAAAATATGTAGGTGTTTATAGTTTATACCGAATGAGATTTCATCCGTTTTTATGTTAATAGGACAACTGTAATTAAACATTCCTTGGTTTGGGGTTTATGTGGCAACCTAGATATTAATTTATACATATATATATATATATATATATATATATATATATATATATATATATATATATATATATATATATATATATATATATATATATATATATATATATATATATATATATATATATATATATATATATATATATATATATATATATATATATATATATATATATATATATATATATATATATATATATATATATATATATATATATATATAGATTGTATTTTGTATTTGTGTATGTCTTCCAATATTTGACCAGCATTTTAATCGATTTTTGAATAAATAATTAAAATGGTTCAGTTCATAGAGGTTCAATTCTTAATGGCCAATGGTGTAAAGCTAGGATATTTGCAAATTAAACTTTTCTCCATTGGACAACTTGAATTACTGTAATACCGACTCATAAAGTGTTATGTAATGTATTCAGCTTGTAAGCTAATAATACAAAAGGAAAATCCCAGTTTAATTACTAAAACTAAATATTATGAAACTATTTAATATTTTTAATTTTTAAAATTGAAATAAAGAGTTAATCAAAATAGTTTGATATTTTTCAAAAATTTCATCTAAAAATTAATAATTTTCTCTAGTACCTGGAGTATAAAGCAATTTACAGGTTTATTTTAAGGAGTTTAAGGGTCGTCTTACGCGCCGGTATACACGGTAGTAACCTTAATCACTTATTATCTGTAGGTACACAGAATAATAATATTAAGTTAATCAGTGTACCTTCAATCGATCTACGGAATAGTGCAGTTGTTTGCGTTCGAAAAATAATACGAGTCCGACCCTGCGTGAGAATCGCAGAACAAATGGATAGGATACAAAGAGGATAGCATAGAACTAAAATGGTATTTCTATACCTCAATTTTTATTTTGTACGCCTCATTGAAACCATTTTAAGCTGTTGACCAAACATTGAATATTCCTGCCGTCCATCCGTTAGATCATTTAAAACGTATCTGCCTTCCTTCGTTTTCATAGCTGCGACCGAAAATTACCGTACTCCTTCCTCTGAAACAAATAACTCCGAAACCATCCTGACGTGACACTGCTGAAGTGAGGTGAGCTGTTTAGATTTCGCCAAATCCAACTTTTGCCCTCTGTCAATTTGCAGATTCTGAATTAGTAGTTTACATGATTCATTTCAATATTCCTTCCTTTTTATGAGATATGGCCTGTAGTGCGAAGAGAAGCGCGATTTTATATCGTAGTTACTTAAGCTTGAACGCTACAATAGTAGTTAAGATGAAATGAATAGCTAATCGAAAGTTCCTCACAGAACACACCGCCACTGATTTTCCCATTCCTTTCTGAACCATCTTTGAAATTTTTTATATTTTCTGGATTCGGGACAGCATCCATCAGCCAGTCATCTCTGGAGTGGATCAGAGTCTGAAATTTTACATCAAAAGGTAGTGGACGGAATAAAATAGTTCATAGTTTTCGGAATCTTTTTGATACACAGAATAGATGAGTGCCCTGCATTGTTACAGGTCCACGGAAAGACGGATTTCAGTCTAATATAGTTAAATTTAGCAGAGTCTATAATGTCTGAGTTGATGTGCTCCTCTGTGAACGGCTAATCCACAGAGAGGCTGTGATATCAACAGTTTTTGGGTGGCAATTCATGCTAAAGTAGATCACCAGACGGTAACCCCATACAATAAAGTATCATAAACCATGCTTGATGTTAAAAAGGAAATTAATATGTAGAAGAGAAGAGATCTCCAAAAACAATTCCAAAAATGATCCACAAATCACTTCTGGTTAACCTAGAAAACAATCGATAATTTTCCCGCAGAATTTACAGATAACATTACATATTTTTTTGACAGTCAAAAAGATATGCAATGTGCAGATCGCCATGGAAATTTATATCGATAATGCGCTCTCGAATTGACTTGTCAAGATAGTTGGGAAAACATTGCTCTAGTCTAGAATAAAGAGCAATTCATAAACATAGGGCACATATGTTTTAAACTAGAATGTTTTGGAATGAGCCATTTAATAAAATTAAACAATACTCAAAATTCTTTATAAATTTGAATTATTTGAGAATCAAAATTGCAAATTTTCAAATTATAAATTATCTGATATATTATCAGGTGATAAGGTATACGTAAAAAGTAGTTTTGCAAGATGGATGTGTATTGCGTCAAAACAAATAAAATTTAATTGATTCCTAAAATTGACGGTTGGTTTACATTTATGCATGGGCCAGTAAAGCATGATCAATTAAGACAAGACTGGCAGACAATATATATTTTATTATTAGAATTGGATGGAACCCATGAGGGTTCCGCACTCAATGCCACAAAGTCGCATGGTGAAAAAATCGATATATATAGCAAAGGATTGACTGAATTTGCATAATTTCAATCGACCAATTATATAAAACTAAATCCAGAATTGGAAACTTTATAGATATACAAAAAATCAACAGATGTTTGTAACATAAAAAAAAATCGCTTTCAAACTACCCATGCAAGCAATAAATAAGCAAATAAAAAAATTAAAATTGATTTCATACTGTGCTCAAATTGAAACTAACAATTTTTTTTACCACACAACCAAAAACAACAAGTAGTAGTTTTAAACTATGTAAGAGATGCATATTCCGATCCATTTTTGGAGCGAATAAATATACAATAAAAAGAAATTTAATATTATAGAGCTTAAAAAAAATATTAATAAAATCTATTTTTTTATATTTTATAATAAGCAAAACAAAAAATAAAAAATTTTCCGTGTGATAAAAAAAAAGTTTGTAAATAAAATAAAATAAAACACCAGGAACAATATTGGCCTTAAGATTTTTGTGATAAAATTATTATTATTTTTTTAGTGTTGTGTGCTGATTTGCTATTTATGTGTATATATACATTAATGCTATGTGCGCGAGCTTTTAAATCACACTTGTTTTTGTAATATAGCTTATTTATTATTTTTGTTACGTTTCTAATCTTTTCCTTAATTGCTGTAAGTTGAAAATTATATTTTTATTTGTGCTTTTTTTTCATGCTT
The DNA here is from genome assembly GCA_951394425.1 of Tipula unca. NCBI lineage: Eukaryota > Metazoa > Arthropoda > Insecta > Diptera > Tipulidae > Tipula > Tipula unca. Next base: position 122,438,933 of record OX596382.1, read on the forward strand.
TATTTTTATATTACTATACACATACACTGTATTTTATTTTTATATATTTTATTTATTTATAGCAAATTATTATTTATACAAAAAAAAAATATTTTTTAATTTATTTTGCAGAAAAAAATAATGATTGGTATATGCCTGTTGATCACTTTAATCATTTTGATAGTTATTTTAGCGATATATATTCCTTCTGGTTCATCATCATCGTCGTCCTAGTTTAAAAAAAATATTAGGAATTTTATTTGTTTATATAATTATTTAAGTTTAAAATTTTTTTTTGTTGCTTATTATAAGTTTTGTTATTTATTTTATTTGTTAATTTACTATTTGATTTATCGCAATTTGATTGGAGTATTGTTTACTATAATTGATTTGTATTAATATCTGGATGGGATTCTAGCAAGATTTCGGAAATACGCGACAATAAATGACGCTTTAACTACTTACCAGAAAATGTTGTTTTTTTAGTGCTAGGCAAGCGGGTTTCATGTGGCCGTCTTCTTTACAATTTCAAATGCAAATTCTTGCCTTTATAATATTTTAGCCAAAATATAATCCAGAGACTTTCAAATTTAAGTTCAATTAAAATTATTGGATTTTCATCTGCATACAATTTTATCAACAATAACAATAATAAACAATACTCCAATTAAATAAAATTAAAAAAACAATTACCATATTATGTTTACTATTATTATTAATCAAACAATTCATAATTATTATTTTAAAATTTAACACAAAAGAAATTACAAAACCAAAAATTTTAATTTATTAATAATTAAAACAATTAAATAATTTCATTTGGGACAAAAATAAAAAAAAAATTATATTTTTTATTTAAAATTAAAATTATTGATTTACGATTGGTCACAACACACACACACACACACACAACACACACACAGACACAATTACTATGTATTTTATGTATATAGAAAAATAGGAAAATACTCAATATGTGTATATTACTATTTTTTTTTTTTTTACAAAATTATATAAATTATTATTTAATAGTTCCTTTGTTGTACTATTTTTTTTGGTTCCACAAAAATTTACATATCTTTCATTTACTTAAATAATTATTATTTTTATCTTGTTGAATTTATGCTGTATTCAGCATTTATTTTTAATCCGCGGTTCGTACCAATTCGTTCATTTTAGATAATATTTTATAAATAGATAGTACTGGAGGAATTTTAAAAATTTTATTATTTACAATTTTTAATTAGCTTTATACATGATTAGCGTAGTTTTGGTGGAAAAATTAGTAGTATAATTAAAAAGCATCACAAACGGGGAAATTTATATTATTTCGAGTAATCCTACTAAATCATTATGTATACGCAACCATATACATACATCCTCTACTTATCTCACTAGTCAATAGCATTTTATTTGTTTTAATTAATTTTGTGACGTATTTGCCGCCAAAACTATTTGTTAATTATTATAAAAATTTAATGTATGGATTAAGGTTATTTTTCGGTTTAAACATTTAAGAAAATAAATAATCATGTTTTTTTTTTATTTTTACAACAACCAGCGTCAGAACCTAATTGGGGTCGAATTTGTTGTAAAAAGCAATTAATAAATTCCTAAAAATCGTTAGTTTTTTTTTAAACAAAACGGTTGACCCTTCATTTCGATTTGGATGCGTTTCAAAGGTGATAATCGAATATTTTTATTTCCTTCGATTTGGTTCATTTATGTGTATCTAATAAATCAATACAGTTTTGGTTTGTGACAATTAAAATTAATTTGCGATAATTTATATTCCGATTTTAACAAGTTTCCTAAACATTTTTGACTATACATCGTACATTAAATTTTTTTATAAAATATCAAATTTATAATTAAATTTTTGTTTTTATTATTATTAAACATACCTCAATATATAATATTTATTATTTAATAAAATAAAATAATCAATTTATGTAAGTACGTGTATTGTCGTATATACGTAAAAATATCGATCGCAAAATTTATTTTATAATTTTTTTTAAAAAATATAATAATATATATAAATAACTTAATAAAAAAAATATATATAAGCATATAACATAAAATAATAATTTATATATAAGAACAAAACTGAAGACTTTATTTTTATATTACATAAAGTTGTTACCTTAAAAAAATAATAATAATACAAAAAAAAAAATTATTATTATTGTAATCCTAACATAATATTTTATTTTCAGTTTTTATTTTTATTTTATTAAAATTAAATTTGAGTTATAAAATTTGTATAATACAATATTCTATTTTTTTTTAGTTATTATTTTAAAATTAAGATCTATATACAATAATTATTGTAAAAATATATATTATGTATAAAAAAAAATTTTTAAAAATTTGTCTAATAATTTACAAAATCGAAAATAAAATGAAAATCTATATATTTTTAGTTATGCATAGTTTTTTTTTATTTTTATTATTTATATACATATATAAGTAATGAAAATTATATAGCTATTTACTTATTTATTTGTTCCCGACCCAAACAAAAAATTTATTTATTATTAATTGCATGTTTTTATTTTAAATATATAATATTTTTCTAATGGTATGAGGTGTAGATTGTATATTGAGTAGATGGTATGATTTTATTACGCTGTTGGTGTAATTTTTAATACTAATAATGCCGTTTTATTATGGATTTTTATTTTTTTTGTTTTCTGGATTTTAGTGACGGTGAGTTATTAATGATTTGTATATCGAGAATTTTTTTTTTTAGTATATAACGTATATTTTTATGCCAATCATTGTTTATTAGGAGAATGAGGGATTATTATTTTAATGCGAAACCTACAAGTTGGTGAATATTTTTTATAAATTTAGGTTGTTGATATGTTTATTGGAGGAGCTTAATTGTCGATAGATATTAACAATATATTTGATATTTGTAGTAGCATCCACCATACAAAAAAATTGTCCTGTACGCCTATTAGAGATGTAAAATGTTAGACAAAAAAAATGGCCACAAATTTGAGCCATCGTAATTTTATGAAGTTCACTAAAATTTAAAAGTTTAATTTAAACGGTTATCACCTAAAATTTTCGATCAATTAAAATATTTTAAAAATTACTTTTGGCCTTTTACATTTTCAAGCAGCTTTTTTAATATTGGACAAAATATTGATGTTTCACCCTCTAAGTCGTCCCAGGATGTTTTTAAAATACCTCTGACAATACAAGCGTGAAAAGCGCCATCCCAGAATTTATATACATATATATATATATATATATATATATATATATATATATATATATATATATATATATATATATATATATATATATATATATATATATATATATATATATATATATATATATATATATATATATATATATATATATATATATATATATATATATATATATATATATATATATATATATATATATATATATATATATATATATATATATATATATATATATATATATATATATATATATATATATATATATATATATATATATATATATATATATATATATATATATATATATATATATATATATATATATATATATATATATGTATATATACATATATATATATATATATATATATATATATATATATATATATATATATATATATATACATATATATATATATATATATATATATATATATATATATATATATATATATATATATATATATATATATATATATGTATATATATATAATTTATACGGTTTGTACATCCCGGATTTTTTACATTTATACTATCTCAGATTTTGACGTCTATTAAAAAAATATACAATTTGTATCAAATACTCATCCCAGACTTTTTTAATATCTAAATTTAGTTGGTTCTATAGGAATATATTCTTCTGGCCAAGTCGTGGAAAGGACGGCTATTTTCTAACTATTAAGTTCTTAAGGACCCGATTGGCAACCTTTATACCAGCGTTGATAATTTTTTGACCATTAGAATTGCCGCTATATAAATAAATATTTGGCCTTTGCAAACTTTTCAAAGAAAATTAAAATCGAAAAATATCGTATGGCCCAGCTTTTGTAGGGACGGCTTATTTCTCATAGCGATTGGGTTTGAGACCTTGGCCACCACTATCAGCGTTGAGAATTTTTAATACGATTTTTTTCGATTTTAATATTATTTAAAAGTTTTCAAAGGCGAATCATTTATTTATATAGCGGCCAATACTTAAACGTTATGAGAAATTAGCCGTCCCTACAAAAGCTGGGTCATACGATTTTTTTTCATTCGAATTTTCTTTGAAAAGTTTGCAAGAGTGACCCTTATTATATAACGGCAATGTCAACGGTTAACAAATTATAAACGCTGACCTAGTGGTGACCAGCAAGGTCCCAAACTCTATGACAAAATCGTCATCCCTATAAAAGCTTGGCCATACGAATTTTATTCGATTTTAGTTTTCTTTGAAAAGTTCGCAAATTTGACAAATTTATTTATATAGCGGCAATTCCAACGGTCAAAACTGTATCGGCGCTGGTATATTGGAGGTCAATAGAGTTCTTAACTTAATCCCTATGAGAAAATAGCGGTTTCAAGGACTTGGCCAGAAGAATATTTTGTTCTATATAACCAAATAAATTTTACATACCAACTGTATTTTTTGTTAAATGACGAAAAAGTCTGGGATAGTGTAAATGTACAAAATGCTGGTATGAACCAACTGTGTAAAATAAATATTTTTAAAAACACTAGAATGGAGTTTTTATTTTTGAAAATTCCTGGGCTGTGGATTTTTTTTCACTTAACCTTGGCATAACTTCAAGCCATAACTTTTCTCGGTTAAATTGAATCTTTCCCAAGTTAAATGCCACTTTTTCCAAACTAATTGAAACTATTTCCAGATTATGTAATGTCAAGTTTTTCCAAATTAAATAAAAACAATTTCAATTGAATGTAAATTTTTTCAAACAGAATTCAACTATTTACAATTAAAAATAACCATTTTCCATTGCAGATTAACCTTTATTCCAAATAAAATACTTTTTTTTTAAAATTTGCGATTTTTAAATCTGCAAAGGTTTGACGATTATGATATTACATGTTGTAATTCGGTTTAATTTTAATAATTTTAGTAGATTGAAGTTTTGTTATTGACTTTATGAATTAACTAAAATTTAATTTCTCATTCATTAGTATTTTGACATTACATTCAATTAGCTAAATTACTTCATCATGTTTTGTTTGCAGAGTATATATATATATATATATATATGTATACATTATATTAGTGCCATTAATTAATTATTAATGCCAACAAAATTGGTACGATGGTTTAGAATGACAGTGACACAGTCTCAATACTGTGTTAAAGTTGGGAACAGGCTATCTAGAATTTTTAGAGTTAACTCGGATATTCGGCAGGGAGGTGCTCTGTCTCCGATACTCTTTAATCTCATGTTGGAGTACATCTTTCGTAACTGAAACACCGCAGCGCAACATCTTATATTGCCAGTCCAATCCGGTGTTTGCATATGCAGATGACGTATGCGTGATGGGACTGAATAGCAACGGACTGAAGGAAATACTTGATCCGCATGTAGAGTTTTCAGCTTCTGTTGGACTTCAGAGCAATGATTTCCAAAGTGCGGAATTTTCGAATTTTTTTTTGATTTTGTTGGCAAATCAGATCAATTTTATTGTAACTAACGAATATTGTTACTTTATTACTAACTTGGGTACAAATAAAAATTATGGGTAATAAAATTGAATAAATAAATAATAAAAATGAATTTCCAAATCTGTAGTCGTGTACGGTAGTTTGTATATACATATTGTGATTCGTGGCTAAAGTTGAGTAAAATTTTCTAACAATATTTTTTTATGTCACGTAAAAGTTAAGTGGCATGAATAAATAAACACTATTATTCATCTTATGATAAACTAATAAAAAGATGGTAAATTATTTAATATCCTTAAATTTAAGAATATCAAAATTAAAAATCCATAATAAATATTGCATGAGTATATTGTAGTAAGTAATCAGAAAATATTGCATGATGTTGCATGGCGATTGTTTTAATTTTTTAGCATATTTAATTATATTACATTTATTATTAAATTATATATTTATATATTATATATTAAATACATTAAATATTAATCCTATTTATTATGCACATATTTTGCACCCCCGCAGAAGAAGATTATGATTCTGATATGTCTCACTGTACTGGGTCTGATTGTGGCTTCATACGTCAGTAGCTACTTTATATAAGCAAATTAAGCAAACAAAATCGCATCAGAATAAAAAACACAATTTAAACAAAACAAAAAAATTAATTAAAAACCAGAACTTTAATTTAAAAAAAAATAATCAAAATAATAAAAAAGAAAAATTAAAATCACAAGAAAAGTCCTACTTATACACACCACCACAGTATAAAAAAAAAGCATTCAAGATATTAATAAAAATATTAAGAGTAAAACTATGATGATGATATATATATATATATATATATATATATATACATATATATATGTATATATAATGGAGGAAGTGTGTTGTATTTATATATAGAGAAAAACTGAAAAATCAAAAAAAGAAAACACTACACTACACTAAGTAATAAAATGAAAATGTGTAAAATCATTTCCCTGGAAAGGTATCGCTAGTATAAATATTTTTATTAAATTTTAATTTTATTATTTTGTCTGAATGAGCCTTGTTGAGTGAGAATTAAAAATTATAATAAATTTAATTGATTTATTTCAAAATTATACATACAATATAAAAAGAAAATTAAATTTTTATAAACAAAATGTTTATTTTTATATATTTTAACAGAAGAAGATCATTATATTAGTTTGTGTCAGCATCCTGTTGATCGTGATTGCATCAACAATTGCCGGATATTTCGGCTTTTAAAAAAAATCAATTAAAACAAAAAATTATTTAAAACAAATTTTTTAGGTCTTTCGATTTTATATTTTGAAATTGATTTTAAATATTGTGAGTCGGTTACTAATTTATCATATACAATATTATATAGAGCAACTTATATCCACCACTGGTATTGTATTTTCGCACAAATTGTGTGTAGCTAACAACTATTTACTATTAAACAATAAAAATTATTAATAAATATAAAGTGACAAATTATCCCTGTAATATGATTGCTTGTTGTACGATAACTAAATTTAATAATTTAAAAAAAAATGGTTAAACTAAAGTGATGTATCTTGCACACCAGTAGACATTAATTTTTTTGTTGTTGTTAAAAATATCGCCATTTATTCCGATACTTGATTTCGTAAGCTCTATGAAACTTTTTTACGTGTATAATTAATTTTAGTCTTAGTACTAAACTGTGCTGGTAATCTCTACAGACTCTCCACCCCGTAAAATACCCTTGTAGCGCTAGTATTTAATAGAATTAAATCATTTATAAATGTAAGTCGTTAAAATACCTAAAAGTTTGTCACTTAAAAAAAGTATAAAACCTTTTTTTTTTAAATGCACAAGAAAAGTTCACCTTGTTGGAGTATAACAAACAAACGCTTTCATGTTTGTGTTTTTTTTAAATAAAGTAACAAAATATTATAAATTCTCAGTTTTTAAAATATTTTTCAAATATGCCTAAATAAATTCACAATAAATATATATTATCCAGGTTATGTAATTTTTTGCTTGTGATGTGTTTGTAAATCGTTTGTGCGCGGAAAATAAAATAAATGTTAAAACCAGGTCTATGAATATAAATAAATTTCCATTTAGGTCAATATTTGATATTATTATGAGTCTTATTTGGCTAATTTAAATTAGAAATTCTTTTAAACGAAATTTGAGCTTACGTCGGAGAAACTATAAGTCAAATTTTGAGCTTGTCCAAATTCGATTTATTCAAAATACAAATTTACTTATTTAAAATTGAGGTAACATATTTATATAGGATGATGTGGAAATCCAATTTACTAACTTTGCTCAAAATAAAAGTTCATTTTTTTGGAAAATTAAAAAATTGTAGGCGTTCAATTTCCAAAAATCTATATGTATACATTTTTAAATATTATAATAAATTTTTCTCATATTTAGGTTAGAGTGACTGTTCCAAACGACTAGCATAGGCACAGATTTCATTCTGTTTTGCGCTAGTGGTGAACAGGTGCAAAGCAAGTGAAGTACTGTTTTTCTTGCTCCTCACCTTCGCAACTAAGGCAGTAATAATAAGCGGAGACCACCAGTTTCCGCGCAAGTAAACCTATGAGACAATAATCCATTATAATTCGCACGACCATGCTACTATGGTGCCGTTGAAGCGATATCAGCTGGGCCGGTCCAGTTTTGGCCAGATCTGCCTAGTTATTGCGCACAAGTTGGCGTTAGACCATCTATGGTTGGTTGCCCTCATAGGTTCCTCCTGAAGCAGAAGTTTACATGTTGCGAGCAGTATTTCAATATTTCACCTGCTTGGTGACACGAGACGGGCAGCTCATCTGCATTGACATTCCCCGTAATGGTGAAGTGCTCTGATACCCATATCAAGCATATGTTGAACTGTTCAGCAATCTCATTTATAAATGAGAGTCAATTCCATCACTTCCACTTTCGCGATAAGTTCAGCCTGAAAGACACTACAAAAGATAGAAAGATTAAAACAGAAAACCATCTGAAGAAGCTCAGCACTTACTTCTCCATAACTGCCCTACTCACTCAGTGCTCTCTGGTAGGAACTTCACCTCGAAAGAAGGTGATGGGACAGCATAGTCGGTCGTATTAAGGATTACTGTTGCGCATAATCAATTGCAAAACAACTGGCGGTTTTGCCGGAAGTTCTAAAGGAGTGAAATGAAAGAGAATATCCAATTACTAGGTGTGCTCCAGTTATATACAAGCAGGCCGTTGTTTGAACTTATACACAAGCAGGCCGTTCTTGAACTTTTCAAAAGATTTAAGATGGCCATGACTTTTAAATCTGGCTATCAGACGAGATCCCCATACAGTAGTAAGGGTTTGACTACTGAAACTGGGACTAAAACCCCCTATTGCCAATGGCATTTTTACCCTTTCTAAAATGGGTTTCAGCAACTGTAATCGCAACATCATCAAGCCTTGTCCCTACAGGTCTACTAACAGGTCCATTTATGACCAAATTCTAAAGGAAGGGCCCAAAACCTTACGGTGTCATCCAAATAAACACTCCCAGATTTGAAAGTGCCCGAGTGATCGCCCCGGTCTGATGTTGCAGAAACCCCACTCTTTATTCAGAAAAGCGATCATGTATTCCTTTGTATCAAAAGATTACTAGAATAGGACCAATAAAATGTTGCTTTATTTATTTTTGGCCGCTTTGGAGCCAGAACCGAGCACTCTGAAAAGTTTCTATGTACAGCAGCTCCATAGTTTCGACACCATTCGTAGTCCATGAACCATCCAATCGTTGGAGTTAACTCGGGATGGAAGACCTTGAAGATTACCCTAGCTGCCTCTGTGGACTTCTAAGTGTATGTTCTAAGGTTACTTTATATGAGTCTCAATTCGCAGCAGCTTTTGTTTTCCTAGCATTTTTAAACAATCCAAGCGGGAACTTTGGAGTTCCTGAGTGACCGTGACTGCCCAAAGGCCTACTAAGAGCGTCGGATGGCTCGTTTACAGACATTAAGCTCCTGTGTTGATACAGGTCGCTTCTCAGAATGGTTCTAAAGAATTATCAAGCCCGGTTTCCTCCTGCTTCTGATAGTAGGTTTTTTACCAATTCATACTGAAAATAGCATTGGTTAGAAAAGGTATGGGTTTCAAACAATTTCCAATTCATATCCTTAATGAAATCTGAGACAAGCGTAATGTCTAGAGCTTCTTGTCTGTTTTAGTAATGAATGTTGGCTTGCGCCCTGCATGTGTAAGTTCTTACTTTCCCAAATTGTATGATGCGCATTTGCATCACTACCCAGGATGGTTCCGACTTTTTCTTTTTGAGCATTCAATATTGTGCTTTCTAACTTATCGGGTAGTATATTTCCCTCCTCATATGGTAGGTAAGCTGATTTTAGCTAGAGATTTTGACCGTCAATCAATATTCTCACCACCGCTACATCAGCGTTTCTGTAATTTAGTAGTAACTTAGTAGTATAAAAACATTTAGAGTAGGTTTAGCGAGAATGCAGGAAGGAATCGTACCTTCTTTTGTCGCATATGGCAATTTATAGTTGTCCTAAGCCCTATTACTGGGTCATCGACCCAAGGTTCCTGGATCAGAACAACATATATCTTCTCAACTTCCTTTCGAGGCTGCCACGACGGTTGTATCGGACTCACCTTCAGATACTGTATCTTTTATTCAGGACAAAGGCAGCCGACCTATACTCAGGTTTCGCTTACTCCAGCCTGGCCAATTTTCCGTTGGAGCTTGGTAGCTCCGGATTGCTTATCTGAAGCTTTTCCAGAATTTTTTCCTGGTCCTACAGGGAATTTCCTCTCTAGTGACCACCTCCAGTCTGACTCTGAGCCAGACCTCACCTAGGCTCTCTACCGCCTGATTATAGTGGGAAACCGACTTCTGTTCGGCTAAGGCTGCGATCATCCTGCGCCCAAATTGTTTTAAGTTCATGCGAGCGACTCGTTCTCCTATTCTGCGTTCTCTTCCAACGGAATCTTGCTTACGTTCGTTTGAATATACCAAGCTCTACTTCTAGTTTACCGTTTACTGTTCGCGTGCTTTGGGTACCGGGCCTAAAGGACGATTTCCTCGCAACACTGGTTCCCGGACTTTTAAGAATGTCGGACTCTTGTGTTTTTTTGGTGTTTGTTGAATTGTTTCTCATGTGGTTCCGACGGAGAGCGGAGAAAGAAAGGTCCATCTGTGAATAGATCCATAATGCTCATATAAGACATGATCTGGAAGACGCCGGATACACCGTTACATCCTAGGCATCCAAATGCATCTTGACCGGTTATCGTAACGGTTCGTTTGGTACCTTAAAACAGCCCAGTGGTTTAGCGCCGTGCTTTTGCCTAGCCCACCACCTAACATGATAGTTGCGGAAGTGGTCATTACGGCGAGGTAACACGCACACTTGTGGTAGCTACAAGATACGGAGCTGGCAACAAGTACTAACATGATTCCTCTAGGCAGCTTTACACGTGTGACCACCAAATCAATCTTATAAATACTCATGAAAACGATTACCTAGAATTTAAATTGGTAATTCAAGAGACAACAACTAACGTTATATACGAGTATTTAATACTAAACTTATGATCTATGGTTACTCGATCTAAACTTAAATTAACTCATCTAATCATTGAACCGAAGGGAACGAGTTTGCTATATCATTATATCTGCAATAAAGAATGTGTCTGAAGTAATTTTCACATATGGAACTAAACTTTAACAAAAAATATGACAAATGCATTTCATTCCAGAAATAATTATTCAATCGCGGCTTAGATTAATAGCATATACCGACTAATACGCAGAAAATGATGAGATTTAACTGATATATTGATAATATAAAATGACGTTTGAAAGAGGCCGGTGTTACAATCGAAATAAAATTGGATACAAGGTTATTTTATGTAGAAATGTGCTACAATGTAATTACCACATATGACACTTAGTTTAGACGTATTAGCTAGGACATAATAAAATTGTGTGTCTTTGATTTAATGCAAATGTACGCAAACGATTTACAAATATATTTTGAGTGTGTTGTGTTTATTTTATTTAATTAATTTTTTTTTTATATTTATTAAGCAACAAATTTACTAACTCGTACCATATTCAACACTAATACCATTTTTTAACTACACTTTCAGATGCTGTACATCAGAATATTATTATAATAATCAGCAACGTATATATATATATATTATATATATATATATTATATATATATATATATATATTATATATATATATATATATATATATAATATATATATATATAATATATATATATATATATATATATATATATATTTATATATATATTTATATATATATATATATATATATATATATATTATATATATATATATATATATATATATAATATATATATATATATATATATATATATATATATATATATATATATATATATATATATATATATTTATATATATATAAACTTAAATCATTCGGAAACAAATTTAACAACATACTCGTACCTATATATTTTTATTATTTATTTTAATTATTAATTTATTGTTAAAATATAATTTTAAAAATTGTTTGTTTTGTATAATTAATTAATAATAAATCCGATTTTTATATTAATATTCTACTTTATTATAAAATGAATAATTTTTTCATCAAAGATTTACATAGTGATTTAATATATATAAAATAAAATAAAATAATAAACAAAATGAAAATTAAAACAAAAAGACAAAAAGAAAAACACAAAAAAAAAATTTATTCGCTTATAATTAAATTAAAAACTAAAATAATTACAAACAAAAAATATATACATATAACGTCGTACTGTACTTCAAGAGAAAAAAAAAATATAAAAATAAAAAAAAAACGTAACAATTTTTAAGTAGCAATTATTATTAATTATATAAATTAAATTAGATTTATAATTTTTTTTTCTTAATTAATAAATTAAAATAAAAAATGAAAAAAATTATAAACGCTATATACATACATATATATATTTTTTTGATTGTAAGTTATTTGCTAGTTTTTATTATTAAAATATAAATTAAATTAAATTATTAATTATTATAAAAAAAGAAAAAAGTTAATATTTGTTCGTTTTATTATTATTATTATTAATTATTACTGTAATTATTAAATTTGTTAAATATAATAAATAATTTTTTTTTGTTCGTTTATATAGTTTAATGAATGTATTTTATTTAGAAGAAAGAATTGATAAATAAATTATTATTTTTCAATAATAGTGGTGGTTTACATTAAAAATCGCCTTTATTATTATAACATTTGAATTAATAAATATAATTAAATAATTTAATAAAATTATAATCAAACTGCGTTTTAGCAATAATTATTTTATTTTATTTATTTATTATGATAGTTAATTTTTATACTTAATTTTTTTGTTTTATATAATTTAAAATTTATTTATATGTATATGAAAAAAAAAAAAAAAAAATTTCGAGAATATTATTAATTAATTAATTAAAAACAAAAATAAATTAAATAAAAATTTCGTTCATATAAATTGTGTGATAAAAAAAAAAAAATTTAAAAAAAATAAATGAAAAAAACTTTAAAAAATAAAAACAGCCAATATTTATCTTTTTATTATTATTAAATATTATATATACATAATTATATATATACATATTTAATTAATTATAAATATATATCATTTTAAATTTTAAATTAATAATAATTTTTTTTTTGTTTATTTTTAGTTATTATAAGATTTATGAAAATTCGTGGAAATTTATATAATGGTGAAATAAATAATATATAAATTATATTTAATTAAAAATATAATATTTAAAAAATAAAAAAGATGATGAACATCTTAAAAATTTCAATATGGCAACACACTATTCTATTTACTATAAATATAGAACAAACCAAACAAATAAAAAATAAAAATATCCCACTGATCAAAATAACAAAAATATATAAATAAATAAAATCAATATATTTTTTTGTTGTTAAATATATATATTTAATTTTTATTTAACAAACATTTATATATAATATATAAATATTTTTTATGTTGCTGTATAATAAAGAAATTTATAAAATGCTCATTTCATCATCGCCTTAAAACCCAAAGCAATTATTTAAAAAAAAAAAAAAGTATAAAATAAATGAAAATGAAAATTATATAACAGGATCGGCACGGTGTGGTTTGTATAAAAAATATATAAAATAGGTAATATTGTTTTCCTTTTTAAAAACAAAACAAAACAACAAAATAAAAATTGTATATATATACCACTAAATAAAAAAAAAATTAATAATTTTCTTTTGTTTTGTTTTTCCCCATGTTATTCATTCATTGTTTGTTTATTTTTTTATATAAATCACACCATTTTTTTTAGTAAATTTATATATTTCAAAATTTAATAAATTAAATTTCCGGTTTTATTGTTTTCATTTTCATTTTTTTTTTTTTCATTTTTTGGTGGTGGATAAATGAAAATTATTTTTAGTGGAAAAAATTAAGACGGTTGTTTATGGTATGTGTATTTAGAGGTGAGCAATATTTAAGGTGGGATGTGATATTTACCAATGCATAGTATTAAATTAAGCAAAAATTTGGCAGTCATTCAATATCGTATAATAAATTAGGCATTAATTATGAACGATTAGTCGAGTTGTTCAAATATGAAAATTGATAAAATATTTAGTTCATAATTTATTTTAATAAATGTTTAAATGTGTAGAATACACTAGTAAATCTCATAGCTCTTTTCTCGGATATTTAAGTTGCTCAATATATTATTTTTGAGTTTAGAAATAGGCAATTCAAATATTGAACTTGCGACGTGCGTTGGTTCGACTTGTGTCAGAAACAACAAAACAAGATGGTGGTTGGCATGTGTAACGTTTATAGTTTTGAATTTAATTTTAAATTTATTTACGATTACATATTTTATTTAATAATTAAACATATTTTATGGTAAGAATTATTAAATTTTGTTTTGCTAATTAATTTTATTGTGATATTAATAGATTGTAGTGATTACATCACATTCTGGACACGGTGATCTAAAAAAAAATAATATCAATTCCGGTATAGTTGGTATCTCGACTAGAAAAAATTAGCCGGTTCGTATTCTATCGATTTGTCTACTAAAGTCGTTGTCATTAAGGTACATAAGATCCGTTTTTTTAAAGTTTACATTAAAGGGTTTAGCTGCTAGAGTAGCGCACCTAATTGGAAGCAATTTGCACTGAAGCAGATGGTGCTGTTCTGTATGATAACAAATATCTTACAAGCCGATCAATATTTGGTAGTGCAATATGACTGACCACTGGTAATGATTAGTCTTCTTGATTTTGGATTAACTCCTTTGCTTAACTAGGCCTTCGTTTATAACTTATTCGGTAGTCGTAAGTGTTTCATTCGCTCGTCGATATAAGTATCATAGTTTTTTTTAAATTATTTTAATTAGAGAAAATTTTTAAAAATCTAAATCTAGAATGATAGTCGGTGATAATCACACGTTAGATGTTCAATTTAAGTATGTTATGTTAGGGAGGTTAAGTAATTTATGCGAAGTATAATTTATAAGCATAGAATGCATTGAACCTTTGATTTTGATTCATCTAGGATGATCAACATAATTTTAATTAAATCTGTGATATGTTAGATCTGTGCGTTATGTGCACAGAATACTGGATTATAATCAAGTTGATTCATTTATTTAGAATTTTGCGTACACAGTTTTAACATAAGACGTGCATCCCAATTTGCGAAAGGTAGTAAAGCTCTTGAGACCAATTATTCGGCTAAAGCGGTATATAGCTAAAATCGGTCAAATGGAATAAGTACGTTATGTAAAATGGCCTCCGATTGCTTAAATATAGACACAAATCTGTTCACCACATAATTAATTTTTATTTTCCACCCCTAAAAAAAACGAGACGGGAGAAGCAAACGCGTTATTATTTTTATTATACATATATCATTACCATATAATTAAATATTATCATTAATTATTATTAATCAATTACATTTAATTAATTTAAAAAAAAAGTTAACGTTTTAATATTTTCATCTTAACAATAAAAGTATTATATAATATATATATATATATATATATATATATATATATATATATATATATATATATATATATATATATATATATATATATACATATATATATGTACATATATATAATATATATTACATTATATAAATATATACATACTAATTCTAGTCATGATGATTATATATATTTATAGAACATTTAATAGTTAAGAAGTATTTATTAAATAAACAAATACATAAATATAACAACAACAACAAATTAAACATTTAATTATTTAAAAAGTAGACATTTTTTTATTTAAAAAAAATAAACTAAAAAATACAAAAAAAAAATACATGATCATTTAAATATAATTATAAATAGTGATTATTTATAATTATTTAAAATAACAAATATATACATATAAATTAATTAGCTGATTTAGAATAGGTATTTAAATAATATAAATCAAATAAAAAAATAAAAAATTGTTTGTTAGAAATAAATAAGCAACAACAAAAAAATGAATTAATTAATTTAATATTAAATTAATAACGTCTTTGTATATTATTAATTAAATAATATACATAATATATAAATATTATATTTCTTGTATTGTTAAACTTCTTTAATTATAAAAAAAAAATACAAAAAAAAAACAAAAAAAATTAATTTTCTTAAAAATCAAATACAAAAAATTCCCATTTTATTACGGGTATAATTATTAAAAATAATTAATTATTATAAATTATTATTTTAGTTTTATAATTTATAATTTAATATTTAGTTTTTATATTAAATTCAATTTTATTGTTCTCTTTCTATCTCTGTCTGTAATTTTATATATATATATATACATATATATATATATATATATATATATATATATATATATATATATATATATATATATAATATATTATATATATATATATATATATATATATATATATATATTATATATATATATATATATATATATATATTATATATATATATATATTATATATATATATATATATATATATATATATATATATATATATATATATATAGTATATATTATATATATATATATATATATATATATATATATATATATATATATATATTATATATATATTATAATATTATATATATATATATATATATATGTATATATATATATATATATATATATATATATATATATATATATATATATATATATATATTTATGTATACGTATGCTCATTAATCGTGTATGGATGTGGAGTATTTAACAAAATGTTCAATGCTATTTAATTCACAATATTTAGGAATGCGTAGTTGGTATTTGTTGTTGTACTTGAAAAGTATAATAAATTATTAATATTATTTTAAAAAAAATTATTCACAATTTTTGTCTAACTTTGAAAATTAGCACCGGCTCTTTAATTTCTTGGTATGGACATTTATAAACAATTCAAAGTCAAATTTATAAAGTAGTATTCCAGTCATAATTCTGCAAGAAATCGTGTCTAATTGAAGATTGTAGGGATAATTTAAAATTTCGAAACGAGTTTTGTTGTTTTAATTCGATTTTTTGGATTCAGGTATTCCGACAAGCTTTAGAATATGCATAACTTTTTTAACTAATTCCACTGATTCGCTGAATTTTTTTTACAACGTTACGCTAAAATGTTTTTTTTGAAACTAATAATTTTAATTGAGTCACTATAATTATTCGGCTTTACATTCCAACCAAAAAAAAAAAAAAATGAAATATTATTGGTTCGAAAAAATCAGTTAATTTAGTTTTATACAAAAACATTTTTCATGATTTTATATCTGTTATTTAAATTTTATTGATTCTAAAATTATTCTTGAGTTTATAATTAGTTAATTTAAAAAAAAAAAAAATTACTCAGTAAAAGTTGCTAAAAAAGCTGAATTTAGAGTTGGAAGTTAGTGCAACAATGGTCGGTAATATATTGGTTCAAATCGAGCAACATTTAGAAGAGAAGACACACGAATTATTTGCGCTGTGGAAATCAATACAGCAATATTTAAAAAAGAAATCCAGAACAATATGAATGCTTCTATAAATTCATCACGCAACCAGAAAAATCCATTTTATAAAACGATTAAACTAAAAATATTAAATTTTGCGCAGTACCATCGTAATAAGCCGTTGCAGTTTTGGAGGAATATTTTATAAACGGCGGAATTAATTTTCTCGTTTGATGGAACTTGGGGAAGATAACTTTAATACATATTCTAAACCTTCAGAGAAATTAAAACGGGCAGTTGTCGCACCAACGCGTCATTCTGGCGGAGGCTACTTAATGATAAGGGGATGCATATCGTATGACAGTGTTACTACGATCACTGTAATAAGAGGAAAAATTGGTCAAAGCTGTTATCTAAATTGGAAACATTTTATGCTGCAACAAGATTATAAATGCTCTAATTCATAAAGGCAGAATGATTCTGGTGGGCGTATTTAAAAAGAGAATTCTTTTTGATATTCAAACAGAGTTTTTACGGAATTTAATTGATGCTATGCCGAGACGCCTCACTATGATTTAAATGGTTTCTCAATAAGTGCATTGTTTCACGCGCTGTATGGCAAGTAGCACTAACTTGTTGGAATCAAATGTCATCGAGATCACGGGCTTTAATTTCAAACAAAAAATATTCCGTTATCGGTGCCGATCCCTTTTGTTTACGCTTTCAGCTAATAGCGCTATATTTCCTTCACCACGAGTTGAACGGGGTCTATTTGGTCGCGTATCATTCAATAATATATATTGTGATTCAAATTTTTCGATGCTACCGAGTAGTTTCTCGACAGACCAATTAAGTAGACCAACTTGGTCTAAGCGCACTTAATACATTCCTCACAGAACGCTTGCTTCGTAACAATGCTGAACAATTTGTAGACGCTGAGCCGGTCTCACTTTTTCCATGATGAAATGGTAAACAATACTGAATAAAAATACCATTGACACTACGTATGCGTCATCTGTGAAAAAAAAAACAATTATAAAAATTAACCCTTTGTGATACGAGATTTTCACAATTTAAAGCAATATTTTAGGATTCTCGAACATTTAGAATTAAATACAATTTTGATGGAATAGAATTATGAATGATTCTAGATGAAAAATTTAGCAACATTTTAGTAACAAACTCACTAATTGCAGGATAGTTGTAAAGTATAAATTTTCTGAATATCTGAAGTTCTTAATTTAAATTTAACCCGGTACCAGAATTCGATGCCTAATTTTTTGATACTTTGTATTGAAGGTTAGTTGCGGCAGTTTAGGAAAAGCTAGTTCAAGTATGCATATACAATTAGATAAATAAAATAAAATCACGATTTTTTAATCGATGGAGCAGTATCGGATATAGTGGAATGACCTGTTTTGATGTAAATTGTACATCGATTTATACAATGTAAATGGCGCATTTTTTCGACTACACATTTGTGTTTAACTGGCGCTTATCTGTTTTATTTTATAATAGTTTTAGAAATAAATTGTTTAATAGATATTTTTATCACACAAATTTCCATTTGAATTACTTTAAAAGTTGTCAAAACATTTAAGTAAAACTAAGGTTTTTTGAATCAGAAATTCAGTTGAAGTTAAGTTTTCAGAAAAATTTCACAATCATATTTGAAGCAAATAATTGTCATCTTATTCAAAATTTAGTTCAAATCAAAATAAAAATAGAAATCAAATGGTAAAGTCAAATTTTTAAATCGGGTTTCAATCCACATAGATGATTTATTACGTTTTCAAATTATAACATCAAATTTGTGTTTTTTCCTTAATGTCGACATATTTATAGCAATATAATTTTGTTACTCACTTCACATCGATTATGTCTTTTCCTATTTATATAAATTTAAATATAAATAAAAAAATTTAAAAAAAAAAGTTTAAAAAATTCTCGATGTTTTACAGAAAATGAAAATTGAAAAAAAATTTATAATAGTACATACAAAAATATATATAATAATTTAATTAAATTAAATTTAATAATTAAAAATCAAGGAACATTGTAAATTTGTTGCATTATTACAAGAAAATTATATTATATAATATAGATAATATATATATTATAATTTATTATTTTTTAAATTTAAACTTAAACTTAATTAAAAAAAAAAAATTATATAGATACAAAAAAAAATTTAAAAAAAATACAAAAAATGAGGAAAATATATTTAAAAAAAACGCATTTAACGTGATATTATTAAGAAATTAAAAAAAAAAAACAAACAAAGAAGCCTTTTGCATTAAGAAAATGTATTTTTTAATTATTATTAATTAACAAAATCAAATTACCAAAACAAAAAGTGAAAATCGCGTAAATATGTCTACCTGTATAGAGTCGCGCGCTTTATTATTATTTCGTTCACAATTATAGTTTACGAAAATTATTTTGAGTTTTTGAATTATAATTTGTAATCGGATAACCAAACAGATTAGGAAACTATATAGACATTTTATCCGGGTGTATACTGTGTACATATATAAATGTGACCATATTTATATATATTGATAATATATTATGTTTAATTTGTATATGTAAAAAAAACGTTAAAAATGGAATGGTGGGAAAATTTATATAAAAAAAACTTTTCTGAATTTTCATGATACATGTGATATTGATGTGGATGTGCGACAATTGTGTTCACTTGGTTGATTATTATGATTTTTATTTTTAATTTTTTTTTTTGGATCTCAAGATCCCAAATTAAACAAAATGGAACGGTGCATCGTGATAAACAAGTTTGATTGATAAGGATCTGGTGGAGAAAATTATATAAAGAAAATGGAAACGATATTCAATTAATTGGTTATATAGATAAAATTAAATCTGTTAAATCAATAAAACAAAAAAAAATATATAAGGCTAGCTGAAATACAATAGCGATGCTCCTCTTAAAAAAAATTGTCTTTTATTTATGTATACCTATATCCTTTAAGATGCTATACCCGAATTTTCAATTTCCTTTAAAATTCGATAAAACCAATTTCAAAATTATTTTTTATTTATGCATATAGTGGTAATGTGAATTACTTGAGGTAAGTGAAATTCGGTGTATATTTTTAGGCTAACATCTTAATGTTAGGCGTCACGATCATAATTTCATATTGTATACTTTCATTTTGAACACAAACACCACTATACTTGGCCATCATTAATAATATTATGATTTTTAATTTCTTTATTAGGATTTTCGAATTTATGTTGCAGGAATCTATAATCGATTCTGTTGAAAATATAAGAGGAGCATACTGACTTTTGTTTAAATTGAAGCTTTAGGATAGAATTCGATTTAATTAGATTTAATATCTGCCTGGTTTGTAAATGATTACTGTATACATTTTGGATTGTTCGTTTTTATAGTGCTTTTAAAATACAAAACAATTAACTACTGGATTATTATATTTTATTTATTATTTTATGCCTAGAAATGCCTCATTGAGTTCTATGTACGACACGACGGTTAATGGTTTTTCGCATAGTTTACCTACCAACTTTTCCGTCATCGAAGCACCATCGGTGGCTATATGAACAATATCTTTTACTAATAATTAAGTTATTTTTATAACTTTAACACATTGATTTTTGAAGTAAGACTTCTACATTTATGCACCCTGATTAAATTTGAAAATTATAATGAGAACGCCTTCTAGAAATAACATTTCTTTAGTTACGAGTGATCTTGACTACATATTCGGTAAGATTAGGACAACTGCTATTCTTTCTATCCTATATGGGTAATAAATTTGATTCACTCAATTTAGAAGTAATTTTATCGTTTTTTAAAATGTAGTACTGCCGAACGTAGATATTCTCCTATATTCTCAAATAGCATAGGCCTGCCAGAATCTTTGCGGTCAAGCAAATTAAATTCTGATTTACTTTTTTCCAGAATTAAAAATTTCATTGTTTTTCTCAATTTGATCACAAAAATTCTTGTTCTAAAAAAATAAAAATTTTACAAACTTCATTTGAATATGTAATTTTCAAATTTTTTAAAATTTATAATATTTCTAATATTTTATAAATTCATTTTCTGAATTTTACGGTATCTCGAAATTTGTTTCACAATAAATGTTCCTTAAGTTTAGTAATTCTTCTCCAATTGCAATTATATAAATCATTAAAATATGAATTTTTCTAGATGTACGAGTTGTTCAAAAAATTTGTAATCTAAAGATTTGGCAAAAAATTCAATTTTTTTTAGCACTTTACATCTACTTTCTACTTTTCATAAAACAACGGGTGGAACTTTAAGTTATTCAACATTTCGTTTATCGAAGCTGAGATTATCATTCTCGTAGCCAAAATTTGTAAAAAATATGCTTAATACTTGCTGAGATAGCGTGCTTAATATTCCAGTTTATTTATAAATTTTGTCCCCACTTTTATATGATATAAACATGAAGTGTAAGAATTAAGTTTGTATCGTGAAGAATGTTCTTTTAAAAATGGGATCGCAATAATAATTAGTACTACCCGCGAACACCTCTAGGATAATAGAAAAGTTCATCAGAATTCAGTTGGCTTGATCACAAAAATTCCAGTTGGTCAAAACTGTCTAAAAATTGACATGAGTACATCTCTATAGGATATGCACTAAAAAATATTACAAAAATTGTTTAAAATTAAGAAACTTTCAAATTCTGTGTGCTTGTCAAAATTTAACAAAGATGGCAGTTGGTGTAAACTATCTAAATATGTAGTCGAGAGCATGGAAAAATCTCTAGTATCGGCAAACCTCAAGTTCCAATTTTCGTATACTTACATAATATGTATAATAAGAATAATTCCAATTGGAAAAATAACAAAATTAAACAGGGTAAGTTGTTGTATTTTCTAATTGAGTATTCGTACATGAAAATTTTGCATTTGCAAATTGTTTGTAATCAAAAATTTTAAATTTTCTACTTCAGAAATTATGAGACCTGCTTAGGTCTTTAATAATAATGAGGCTCTTAAAATTGTAACGAATAAATTTTCAAAATTTTCAAGGCCGAATTTTAGCAGGCATTTGAAATTTTCAACATATAAATTTGTGAAATTATACTTAAACTTATCTATCAAATGTAAAAATTGTGATTTTGTTTAGAAATTCTGAATTTGAATTTGAAAAATTTTGGGCAATTTTTATACCAAATGTTAATTTTATAGACGTGTTGAGATTTTAACATGTCTCAAGAAATTTTGAAATATTGCACATGAATGGCCCTTTTCTAAAACATTTTAGGTAAAAGTATAAGTGAAAGAGAACATTCATAGAACACATAGAAATTGCGGCGTTGAATACGATATAGCGTTTTTAATTTTTTCTTGAAAAAAAGACACAAACGTCAATCAAATATCGAGAACGGTGATATTACAACATCCTAGCCGAAGCTTTCAGTTGTTCGATTATGATTGTGAATATTGAAATCTGAAATACTTCAACTGCTTTGATGTGCTTTCCTTCTTTGAGGGATTTCTGAAATTTTATAAGGAGGTTTAATGAAATTTGCCAGTGATTTGATCGACATTGCATAATCCAGTTATTATAAAATTTTAACATATTTTGAAATTTTTTCCAAATTCTAATTTTGTTTGAAATTCTAATAAAAATTTGGGACAATGTTACCTTAACTAGGATTGTCTCTGAACTGTAAAGTAGTAGAATTTGAATAAAGTTTGGTTAACTGTTTAAATTTCCTATTATCCATTTTGAATGAATTTTTGCACCCAATTATAGCTTTCATTCATCAGTTTCCAATTAAAAATTAATTCAAGATTTTTTGCACACTGCCTTACAGCAAATGATTTCGTACAATTTTATTTTGATGTATGATCTACAATTATTTTAATATGAGCAATACGAAATACTAAATTATGTAGGACATTTAAAGTACAAAATCCACTTAGATATGTTACGTAAATGATATAATTAATTAATTTTACATATTATAAACAAAAATAAGGAATAAAAGTCATCGAAAATTAATAATTAAAAAAAAAAATTATCAACGAAAAATGCAAATCCTGTTTGATTTCTATTAAAGATCTAACACCAAAAACGCAGATAAAACATTACTACATTCTTTTACGGTCTTCCCTGTTTATGTTTTCAAATTTATATAATTTAGAAATTTATTTTTTAACAATTTTAATTTATGCAATTTACATTTTATAATACATTTAAAAATCAAAATGACGTACAACTCGCATACATAATATAATTATACAAGCTTCTTTATTAATTAATTCGTATATATCGTTGAAAAATTATCATATAGCAAATAAATTATAATTAATTAATTAATATTGCATATATATTTGTTATTATTTAAATTACTATAGGTATATAGATTAGTTATAAACTATGTATAGATAAATTACATTCATAAATTTTTATTATTATTACTTAATTAAATTAAAATTTATTATAAATAAATACCATATAGCATATAGTAGTGATTGATTTTCAAGTTTAATAAATATATTAATTAAAAATTGAAATTGTGATAATTATTATTTATATATAGAAATAAAATTTAAAAATATATTTAAATTCACACGATAATTTAGTTTTGGAAAATTAATTTCTGGATTTAATTTTTATTAGAAATCATTCAATATTTTATGATATTACAAATTAGTCGCCTGTACTAATAAACAATAATTTGAATCTGAGTTCATTAATTTCATTAATATTTACCAATGGCTTCTTCCCATTCGCGTTCCATAGTGTCTGCCAGAATGATATAAATCACAAAATTATTGTAAATTTGAATTGCAGTGATTTTTTGCAGTTAACTAGTTGTAAATTTTGAAATTTCCACATGCAGAAAATTTTAAATTTCTAATTACGATTAGGTGCGAAATGGCGATTGTCTACATATAATCAAAATCAAATTTGACAGTTTTTTAACTATCACAGTTTATTAACTAGGTTTTTAAAAAATTTAAATTTTTTAAATAATTTAAAATTTCTTAATTAAATTTAAAAAAATTCTGAACATAGAATTTAAAATCCGAATGTATCAATTTTTAAAATTTGACAGTGTTAAACGCTCATTGAGATCTCCAATTTATTATGGTGGACATTTTATGTATTTTACAGTATTTCTCTAATTTTTAAAACATTCAAAATTCACTAATTTAGATAAAGTTGAGGTGTTTTTCAAAATTTTCAATTTTATGTCGAACTTTAGATGATTTTTCGATGTTTGAAATATCACACGAATTATATAAAATTTAAACAAATTTTTGGAGTTTTTATTTTAACTTGTACCGAAACTTATAAAATTCTAGAGATTTAGAAAAAAAATCGAACTTTTTTTTTTAAAAATTACACAACTCTATAAATTACTTAAAATTTAGTGAATTTGGTGAGAAAGGTCTTAGGGCTGAAATTAAATATATTATTCCACATCTTCATTATGATTGACAATGACGTTACAAGCAGCCGATACAGTTTAAAGCGAGGAATGCTTTCAAAAAACTATTTTAATTATTTTTTCTAATAATCTAATCATAGAGAGTACTAAACACAACAGTTTCAACTTGAATCCGACAGTTAATTGGTAAAAAATTAATTTTAATTATCAAAATTTGAATTTTTTTTAATTTTCTAATAATTCAAATCAATATTTAGAGTTTATTCAGCAATTATTCAATTATTTAAAATGTAAATTCAATTTTGAATTTTAAAATTGATAATTACTTATCGTAGTGTGTAGTTTCGCAAACTTTGTGAACAAAAATTTTAAAAGGTTTATGATATTTTTGTGTTTATCTAATTCTAAAACTTTTAGGTAAATTTGACGTCAGATTTTACTGTATTACATAGTAAAATAAATTGTTTTGCTTCTTACTTCGGTAAAAATCATTCGAAAAAATATAACTTAGTTGGTCAACATCTTGGATTAAATGGACAAACATGGTTGAAAGATTTTATTAAGTTCCAGTACATCACAAATCAAAATAATTTTACTGTCCTCAGCCACAGTCGTTTGATATTTTTCCCTTTGTTGTAGCGTTACTAACTACTCATAGAACCCTCGCGGGCCCGGTTATTTCACAATTAGTAACAAGGGTTAGGGCTCACACATAGTCCATTTTTAAATTATCTTTCATGCGCCATTAATTTCAATTACTTCTAAAACATGTTGTATAAACTAGTTCAATTTCGATTTAATTTTTTGAAAAGTTAAAACCAATACAAAATATGACATAAAATGTCTTTTCTTAAACGGAAAAGAAACAAACAAAAATAAACGGGTAATATTTAAATTTTTAGCCTAGGTAAAATATTGAATGTCACTAAAGGCGTTCCGTGGAGTACATAATTGTGATTAAATGCAATAGCGGCTCGTGTGGATCTTAAACCAGAGTAGGCAATATTTTAATGTTGGATGTTAAATTCGAAAAATGAAATAAAATGTATATACATACATTTGTTTATTATTATTTCATAATATTTCATACATAGTTTTGTGTTTTAACATTAGAGCGAATAGTTGAGTAAAAGTCAAGTATACTTGATAGTATTAAACTTTCTCGATCCTTTTCAAGCACTCATATAGAAAAATGCACGAAAAATTATCTTGCATCCGTGACAGACAACTTTCCGTGTGTTACTATATGAGTGCTTGGCAAGGTTGATTAAAATTTGGTAACAAAATAATTTTTTTTTAGAAATGGAATTAAAAATACTTTTCAGTTCCATAAAGAACGTATTGACGCAGAATTGAAGCAACTAAGTGCTAAACTATTCAAGATTTTAGTATACTTACTGCTGTTGTGATGAATATTAAATTCTGTATTTCCTGTGAAACAATGAAACAATAGTGCAATTTGTAAGTTAGTTTCTCAAATTCTTGGTAAAACCCCGTCCAGCCAAATCAAAAAATTACCAAAGGTCCATACACATTTTAACCTCCGCACTAAAAATTTCTGCCCATTCAATATTTTCAAGAATTTTTACTTTCACGCAATTGTAAAAAGTTTCAAGATTAATAAATAAATTTTTAGTGCGAGCATTAAATTTCAAATCATGAACTCATCTGAAATATTATATATACTCGTATATAGATCAAGTTCAATTAATTGAAATGAAATTTGGGATAGCCAAATCTATAAAATTCTTAATATTCCTTGGAAATTAGTTTTTTAGAAATATTTTCAAATTTGTACAATTCAAATACCTCCGAACCTGAAGAAATTTTATAAATTCTTCATAATTTTGAAAATATCGGTTCAGATACACGGATTATCGTATACATTTAGAAACATTCCTGTTTAAGTTACTCAGAATGGGTTTCAAATTTTGAATAATTTCTGTGATCCGTATTTAAATAATTTTATATGAGATCAAATTTTTAAAATTTGCAAAGATTTGTAATTCTCAAACTAAATTTGTGTTCAAATCTTAATCATAATTTCAAACTCTTCTGAAATATTAAATTTTTTAAATTAAATCTTCCAAAAACTATTTTAAATATTGAATAGAATATTTCTGTCAGGCACCTGACCGTATTAAGTTCCGTTTTGTATCAGAGACGACAAATAATGTTAAAGCGACTACTGCAGTGGTGCTTCGATCATATTTCTGTATGCATGTTTTAATTATAAATATACAAATAATTGGAATTTGATCACGACCAGCGATGGTGAACCTTTTTAAGGATACGTGCCAACAAATTGAAAGCAAATTTATAAATTATTTAATTTTAAGCAGAATAGCAGTTAATGACAAAAATATCATCAATTAAGTTTAGTTTAACGAAAATAAATATTTATGACTAATTCACAAACGCTGTAAACTATGTATGTGCTTTTTGATACTAGGAGTCAATTTGAAATGTTAATTTCGAACCAAGACACATCAAAAATTGCTACCGATTGAGTTAGTATATTTGTTCGTACATTAAATTGTTCGAACTATTTCATTTCAATAAAAAAATTTACGTTTAAAATGTTTGGGAAATATGAATTTCAGAAATGATCATTTAAATTCGCTTTATCACCTTAGATCTCATTTCAAGAGGACTATAATGATTTAATGGAATTATATTTAATATATTGTAGGTACAACCAACAAATTTATCATTTAACAGTTATCTATAAAATATAAACATTTTCAAAACCACAGAAATTACCTTTCAAAAACAAATAAATATGTCATTTTAAAAATTCACATAGCAAAATTAAAAACTGCTCAACTCTATATCTATTCTGAGTAGAATACGAAAGCTAAAACGATATAAAGATATATTAAAATTTTAGCCGACTTTTTCAAGGTCTTACACAGTAAAATACACGAAAAATTGTCTTGTATCAGTGCTAAACAATTATTCGTGTGTTTTACTGTTTGAGTCCTTGGCAAGATCGGCTAAAATTTAGTAACGAAATTTTATTTTGTTTAAAATTCCAGAAATAATAATTAACAAAGTTTGATCGGCCTTTCCAAGCACTCACGTAGTAAAACATACGAAATAGGTTTTGCTAGACAATAAAAAACACTGTGTGCTATTTGGTTATTTTTATGTGATTTATGTTTTAAAAAATTAGTTTCTTCTTTGATGTGATGATGTGGTACTGCCGACATAGCCCAATATGAGGGACCGCGTCTGAATCGACCATAGACGATAAAAGATAAAACAGCTATATTTAAACAAGTATTACAGATTAATTTATAGTTAACCTCGGAAAAATAACTATCGTGGAATGACGACGGTTAGGAAAGCGAGCAACATAAACACGATTTGCATGTTTGACTACACTCGCCGTATTCATCGTCATAGCGGCAGTAAAAATAGCAATGAATGACAGTTTCAAATAAAAACTAAAAACAAAAGCTCATCCTTTTTTCGAATACTGTCAACTGGCTATCTCGAAAACTCCCCTTCCCATTTAAAATAAAAAAAGTATTTGTAACTATACAGCCAAGAGTACATGTCATGCGTGCCATGGGTTCGCCATCGATGGCTTATATCAACAATGATTACCCCAAGGTAATGGGACGTGAAAATTAGGGTATCTTAAATTATAATTTTTAACTTTAGTCGTTCCAATGACTATCACTATCCATTCAATTTACAAACAAAAAATCATATACTTAATAAAAATTAATTAATTTTCCAAAATAATTTAAAATAGCTAACAAATTGTATTATTATTTAATTAGAATTATTGCAATTTTTAAAAACAATTAATTACAAAATGTAAACAAAATATTTAGCCACTCCACTCATACACATTATATACAAATATATTAATTAGACTCACATTTACTATATAAATTTAAATATAAATGGATGGCCTAAATAAAAAATAAATACAAACATATAAATTATTATTTTAAATAAAAGAACAAATAAAAAATAATTTTTTGCGCTTAAATTAAACATTTTATATATTTAAATAATAATAATTGTAAATATTTCAATCAAAGCTTATTACAAAAAAATAAATCATTTTTTTAAATTGATATTTTGTTATATAATTAAAATTTGGTTTATGTGTGGTTTTTAAATAAAATAAAAATAAATCGGTGTACTAAAATTAATAATTAATTCGTGACTCAGGATAATACAACTATAATTAAATTAATCAATTTTAAAAATATCATTTCGCTTGAAAATAAATTCTTATTAATTTATTTAAATTATTTATGCATAAATTATTTATATATTACAAATCCAATTGAAATTAATAAACAAAAATAAAATTATAAATTAAATTAAAACCTTGTAAATAATGTCGAATGAAAAATTGCGGCTGCACACATACGTGTTATGTAATAAATAAATTTAATTAATTCAAAAATAGTTTATCTTCGTGTCAATTCTTGATTATAATTCATCTTTAAATCTAATAACTATTTAATTAATATAAGTTAAATTATTTTTTTTATAGTAAATAAGAAATTAATGAATAATAATTAATTGATAAAAAAAAAAAAAAGTCAGAAACTCTATATTATAGTCAAATCATAATAATTATTCTAGTTAAAAATAATTAAATTACATTTTAAAAAATAAAACTCGATTTGTGAATAAAATTAAAATAATAAAACTTTCATTCAAGGCATTATAATTATAAATTATAAAATTAATTAATAAACATTTAAAATGTAAAACAAACAATAAAAATATATATTCTACAAACAATAAATAAATTAATAAAATGTTAAAGATTGTAATTGCAAAAAAATTTAAAACGATTTAATATTTTAATGAAAATCTGTGAAACTGTGAGACATTCAAATCTTGCGTGTACTAAATCACTTAGATCAGCACATTTGCGAACCAAATGAAAAAATGGGTGAAACTCTTAACACGTTCGGTGACATTTGCCAAAAATGAGCAACTTTGTTTAGAAATTTTTAAGGTTTTAACATTCATAAAACAAAATATGAGGCCATTAGAAGCATTGCAATGTTAAAAAAGGACATGACGACCTATGCCTTCTTACCCCTGCAGAAATATGAGTTAATGAGAAAACCAATGTCAACGGTGCAACAAAACTCATTTAGTGAAATAAAATAAATACATAAATTCAAAAATTCAAGTATAAATAAAAATATACTAAAATCTATCTATGAACGGATGATTCAATGTCTGATGTTTCGATTGGTAACGGACAGATTTTGGTGATAGAACCTCAATGGTTTGCGATTTGGCTGCCCATTTTCGCAAATAGTCTGGACCCTATCTCAAAAATGCTGCTTTAATTGAACAAGCAGTCCCCATCGTTGTTTTAGAAGTACTTTCTTCTCCCTTATATTAGTTTCTGGAATGCTCACGGGTGGACGGCCAATCAAAAAATCTCCTGGTGTGAGTATGAATATTTCATTAGCGTTATAAGTATGGTTTGTACATATAGGAACTGAATTGAGCACCGTTTCTACCTGTTTTACGAGAGTTCTCAATTCCTCATACGTTAAACTATAGCTGTTGCTATCACTCTGCGAAGATGGAATTTAGCTGATTTGACAGCAGCTTTATGCAGTCCTCCAAAATGAGAAGCCCCCGGAGGATGAAAGTGATAATAGAATATTTGCCGCCTGAAATTGAAGCCCAACCTCGACGACATTTGGTTCGAAGAAGTCGGCGCTATTTGCCATATAGCGCGCGAAGCAATTTACTTATTAAAACCATGTTGGCGAGCAATTAATTTCACGGTTCGGATCGCTAAATTGGCCATTTAGATCGTGAGATTTAATGGCACGGTCATAGTTAATTTCCCCGGATTATTTTTAATGCAGGTTATAACCTTTATGTAAAGATTTCTATCAGTTGTGACATGTAAAGACTTATAGAAGTAACCAGAGTCAATGCTCTTTAAGTCGTGAACTCGAGTTCAAGACTAGTCAGCGTCAAAAATTTTTTAATTTAATTTCTTCGGCAACTATAAGAGCCATCTCATGGCTATGACCGTAATGAAAATGTAAGAGCCATCTCTTGTGTTTGACCGTAATGAATTGTCCATTTCTAAAATTTTAAATTTTCTCTATTGAATTGGCAAACATAAAAGATTTGTACAGCACCAACTTTATATATGCCGGTGGTCCAGTAAGCAGAGTCGTTGCATTTGGAATTGTGAACTTGAGTTCAAGCTTCGGTTTGGCATTAAATAATTTTTAATTTAATTTATTTAATTTCTCCCTTCAATTGGCAAATATAAAGGATGAAGTATAACGCCAAATCTATATATGGAAATGGTGAGGTGGTACAGCAAGCGGTGTCATAGGATTTGGAATCGTGTATGTTGTGTAAAGTTTGAAATCGATTAAGGGTAAAAAAATTTAGCGTGCATTCACACATTTCTCGTTAAAATAAAAAAGAAACACTTTTTGATTTATAAAAATTACCAATCTGTAAGTAAATTAAAAATATATATCTAAACTGAGGCTTGAACTACTCTCGATTCAGAACCAATCACACAGCTTATTTTACCACCGAGCCACCGCAATACATATAACTAGTGATATTCCTATCGTTTATAGCTACCATTTGAATACAAAAATTGAATTTTTAGCAACGATAATGGACTCTGCTTATTTGACCATCGCCGTACAATTTCATTACTGCTCCTATACCCATCGTTTATACTTGCCACTTTTAGATGGAAAATATTGAAGTTTTGAACAAAAGCTGTGTTGGATTTGATTAATTTTATTTCACCATCACCAATTTCACAGGAGAAATTAAATCAAAAAATGATTGTCTCGATCGAGAGTCGAACTTAGATCCATAAATCTAAAGTCACTGCTTGTGCTTACTGGACCACCGCCGCATATATATTTCATGCTATACAAATCTTTTATAAATATCTGTAATTTGAATAGAAAATATTTTGAAAATTTCAGCAAAGGTAATGGACTCTGCGCTTACTTCATCTACGCTATATACACATCTTGTATATACATGCCACTACTTGAAAAATATGAAAATGTTTAAATGTTAATTATACAGAAGGAATTAAATTAAAATAATACCCGTCGCTAACTAATGGGGCTCGAACCTAGGCCCACGAATCAAAAGTCAATCACTCTACTACCTCGCCCACCACCGTATATTTAATTGATATTATGCAAATCTTTTATACTTTCCAATTTGGTTCCAACTCCGAGTTAAATGCAATGTACAAGATGCTACAGGCAGGAATGGGCGCTTCATCTATTATTTTCTACATTGACGTGTCGACCACTCGTAGATAACTTTAACAACGTCGATAATGTAGACAATCCCTAAAGTGGTTTTGTCAATTAGTTCTAAACTAAAGGATGACCAAATTTCTTTAGGAGCAACGCATTATTGGTGAGAGTTTTTTAGAATTTCCGTCAATGCATTTAAATCTCTTTTCTATACCATGAATCTACTTCAGCGTCATGTTTATCCATTAAATTGACACAAAACAGCGATATATAGCGTTATATAGAGTATGGGCCCTCTTTACAACGGTGGAACGGTCTAAAAAGTCAAACAAAAAGGTTATAACTTTCATTAAAAATAATCCGGGGAACTTTAACTATGACTGTGCCATTAAATTTAACACACCCAACTCCATGGTAAAACGAATTCGAGTGCAGGTGGCTATAAGTGCTACCGAGTTATTAAAAATCCAAATCGGTCAGATAACCAACACTTGTTCATGTTTATAAAAATCAACAACTTTCCTATTATTGTGGCAGGATTGTACTGTCCACCAAGACATTCTAATAAAAACAAACAATTCTCAGAATTCTTCAAGCGTCTAGAAAAAAGGTTCATAATAGGTGGTGACTCCAATGCGAAGAATACTGGGGTCCTAGAATAGCTACAACTAAAATGGATATGAATCCATTTCAACTAGAAAACCAACATATTGGCCATCTGACCCAGGAAAAATACCTGACCTGATCGATTTTTTTATAACCAAAATTATTTCTGGACTCTGCTTATTTGACCATCGCCGTATATTTGCGTTGCTGCTACATCCCTCTTTTATACTTGGCAATTAATTGGAAAAATTTGAAAATTTTAATAGAAGCTGAGTTGAACTAATTTGTATGATAAAACTAAATTAAACTAAAAACACTGCCGTACAATTTTATTACTGGTAAATCCATCTTTTATACTCTCCATTTGAACAGAGAAAAACGAAAATTTAACAGAATCTGAATTGAATTAATTTGTAAGAAATTAAATTAAACTTTTTTTTTAGCGCTAACCGAGGTTTTGGTTTTATTGTTATACTTTCAGTTTGTATAGGGACATTTTTTATTTGGACGTCATTCATGTACTAACTTAAACTTAAATCTTGTATATGGTCAGTGGTCAATATTGTGGTCCGCATAGAAAATCACATCAAGCATTATTGACTGGCACATAAGTTTTATAATTTTTAAGAACATAAGGAGGAATAGCTTGTCAGATCTTTAACTTCTTCGAAATACACTGCTTGGAATGTCATCGCATTAAATGTTGCACCTGGCACTATGCAGTTCAGTTAAGTTTCAAACGATATTAATGTTGGGACATTTTTGGTTCAGTTAGTTTCTGTTAAAAAATTTCCCCCAAGCTTCTCAATTCAATTGGAAAGTATAAAAGATTTGCATAGCATCAAATACATATACGGTGGTGGGCGAGTGATTGACTTTGGATTCGTGAACCTAGGTTCGAGTCCCATTAGCGACGGGTATTATTTTAATTTAATTCCTTCTGTATAATTAACATTTCAGTATCTTTGGATTTATGGATCTATAGGTTCGATTCTCGATCGATCCAAACATTTTTTGATTTAATTTCTTCTGTGAAATTGGTGATGGTGAAATAAAATTACTCAAATCCAGCTCAGCTTCTGTTCAAAACTTCAATATTCTCCATGTAAAAGTGGCAAGTATTAACGATGGGTATATAAAAGTATAGAGCGGTAGTGAAATTGTACGGCGATGGTCAAATAAGCAGGGTCCATTGCTGTTGCTAAAATTTTCAATTTTTTTATTCAAATGGCAGCAATAAACGATTAGAATATCACTATTTATATGTATGGCGGTGGCTCGGTGGTAAAATAAGCTGTGTGATTAGTTATGAATCGAGAGTAGTTCTATCCTCAGTTTAGATATATATTTTTAATTTACTTACAAATTGGTAATTTTTAAAAAAAAAAGTAAGTTTTTTTAATTTAACGAGAAATGTGTGGATGCCTGCTAAATTTGTTTACCCTTTAATCTACGGTTTGAACACTGCACAACATCCACTATTCCAAATCCTATGTCACCGCTTAATTTTCCACTTCACCATTTCCATAGAGAGATTTGCCGCTATACTCATTCTTTATATTTGCCAATTGAACGGAAAAATTAAATAAATTAAATTAACAATTCTTTATAATGCCAAACCGAGGCTTGAACTCAAGTTCACAATTCCAAATGCAACGACTCTGCTTAGTGGATCACAGGCGTATATAAAGTTGGTGCTATACAAATCATTTATGTTTGCCAATTCAATAGAGAAAATTGAAAATTTTACAAATGGACAAATCATTTCTCTTACATTTTCATTACGGTCATACCCATGAGATGGCTCTTATCCTTGCCGAAGAAATTAAATTAAAAAAGTATTGACTCTGACGAGAATTGAACTCGAGTCCACGAATCCAAAAGCAATGACTCTGTTAACTGCACCACCGCGCTATATATATAATGCAATACAAATCTTTTTATTTACCAATTCAATAGAGAAATTTGCAAATTTAGCAACAAGAATGGACTTTGCTTATTTGACCATCACCGTATATTGTCATTACGGTCATACACAAGAGATGGCTCTTATACTTGCAGAAATTAAATGTAGATTTCAACAGAAGCTGCGTTGAACCAATTTTACAGCAGAAATTAAATTAAAAAATTTATTGGCGCTGACGAATTTTGAACTCGAGTCCACGATTTCAAGAGAATTGGCTCTGCTTACTCGACCATCGGCGTATTAAAAATTGGAGCTAAACAACGATAGACATTTTTACATGACACAACTGATAGAAATCTTTACAAAAAGGTTATAACTTTCATTAAAAATAATCCAGAGAACTTTAACTACGACCGTGCCATAAAATTTAGCACATCCCACTCCATAGTAAAACGAATTCGATTTCAGGAAGGCTATGAGTGCTACTGAGTTATTAAAAAGCTAAATCGTTGGGATAACCAACACTTGTTCGATAAAATATGTGCCAGAGTGATGACAAAATTTTCACATAATTTAGTGGATGTGTTTTGATCAAATCAATGTTATCCCAAAGCGACCACAGGTTTTCGTTGTATCGAAAAATGTTGGGCTATAATGGAACGAGTGCTGAAGTGCAATAGTCTCAACGCAAATATTTATTCCAGGCACAGGGAGCATCAAACAACATGTGCGTTATATTATTCGTAATAACGAAATCTATAGAGGTGATTTGTGCAAAAATTAAAAAAACTCAAAAAATTCAATTTAATCGTATGGAAACTTTATTATCATTCGAAAGAACATTTCTTGCCATTTATTTTTTAAAGATTACTTGTTTCAAATGATGGCCACAATTGCGATGGTCCTTTCTCAAAGTCCAATTTTTGATGACGCGTTCGAGTATATCGAATGGTTTTTGGATAATGATACGAGCAATGTTTGCTTCCATAATGCCTCAAATAATCTAGCTGGTTTATTCACATAGACTTTGGACTTTGCATAGCTCCAACAGAAAAACTCTAGAGGTATTACACGTTCTAAATAGCCAATCAACGATCCGAACCGTGATATTAATTGCTCGCCAACATGATTTTTCAATAAGTACATTGCTATGCGCGCCAACTTCTTGAAACCAAATGTCGTCGAGGTCGGTCCTCAATTTCAGGCAGCATACATTCCGTTATCATGGTGCAATAATGAGCACTATTCACAGGTACTTCCCGGCCGTCTTCTTTTTTGAAGAAATATGGACCGATGATTTCACAGGTGCATAAACCATACCAAACCTATGTCTATTTAGTCGCGTATCATCCAATAATGTAAATTAGGACTCTAACATTTCAATGATACTCCAAATAGTGGTCTCGACAGGCCGATTATGTCAACCGTAACTTGGTCTAAGTGCACGAAACACGTTCCTCACAGAACGCTGATATTCGTACTAAAGCTGAACAATTTGTAGACGCTATGCGGAGCTCAGTTTTTCCATGATGAAATGGCAAAAAATACTGAATAAATAAAAACACGATGACAGTTTGAGACTATTCATGCGTTTCAAAATACTCCCGGAAACTGGCGCATTCGATTTCAAATCGCTAAAATATCGTAGGTTGTTGACAATATTTTAACTGCGACGTTGACAAAAACACTGCCAAGTAATCATCTACGTTAAATTTTACGTGTCGACAACCGCGTAGATTACAAGGCGTAATCTATCTCGCCCGTCCCTGCCTTATAACCTTGATGATTTAGTTGTTAGTTTATTAAATTAGATCACAATTCCACACATCAGCGAAGATCAATAATATGATTTTGCGTGCAAACTATTAAATTCGCCGATTAGTTCATTAAACTAGTTTGTAAGTATCGTATTTAGTCTGCATCCGGTTTATCTACATACATACATACATAAGAAACAAAAACTGCAAGAAACCTTTAAACTTTATGAAAAAGTTGTTCTAGATTTGGAGCGCAAGAACGCAGAGTATATAAATCGATGTGAAAATTAATAAAATTTGTTAGAAATATTTTGTGTGCTTAAGTGATCACTTTGGAGACGACAAAAAAATTAAATTCAAAATGCGTTGTGTTATTGTATTCATATTACTATCCGTGATAACTGCAGTAAGTTACGCTGCTACATATCAAGTTGTGCTTGCCGATAGTGCACCATTAGTTGTGGGTGCAGTACACGAATTGAGCAGAGCTGGCGGATTATTTTGGTGGATTTGGCGGTGAATATGGTGGTGGTTTTGGATATCTAAGCGACTACGGTTATGTACCACGGTACTATTACGGACGATATGGCGGGTTTGATGGATATGGTGGATATGGCGGTAAATATTTTATATTTGTATGTTCATTCACATTCAAAAATTCTTAAATGTATGTTTGGTTTTTTTAATTTAAAGGATTCGACCAACATTATTATCGCCAATTCTAATAAGTTTTACATCAAATCGTGGCAGAGTTCTGAGTGTCAACAATTTCTAAAATTTGGAAAATATAGATAATTTTAAAAATAATTATTGTTTGAGATTTCATTTAATCGTTAAATCTTGTGTTTTTTAAGACCAGTGGTATTCAATATAAGACGTATATGATCAAATTTTAGTGATCGAAATTCGTTCGTTCTTATATCCATCAGCCACCATATTTTAAATTCACGTGTGTACATGCGGCAACGAGACCAGCCAACTCATACCTGATCCCGAATAGCTGTAATCTAAAACTTCTAGTTAATTCCTTTAAGATAAAATCACGCCAACCAATGTTATTGTTGAGTTGTTGGATGATTTTATTTGCGCAGGACATTTTCTAGGTAAACGGGCGCCTGCCGAAGATTTAAATATATGGATATATAGAGATCTCATACATGTCATATTAAATTGCAAACCCGCTATACGTCACAGACTGGATGAGAAAACAATTTTACCACCGCACTCGCATTAAATAAAAATAGAGGAGCTTATAGAGGCTTCCTACTATTTAACGTGTTTTTACAGCTAGAATGTTAATTTCTGTAAAAAAAAACAGCAAAATCATCATCTGGTCGTCTGAGTACTGCAATACTAGTCTACCTCCACACATCTTCTTATGTTTAGTTGTGACTCTGTGGATCTATAACGCTCAGATTCTGATCTAAAGTGATTACCTGCGAGGTTCTTGATAGTTTTGAACTTAGGAAATTACTGCAAACGTTTCAGGCCACTTGAAACAAGCACACATGTAAGAAGAACGTTTTCAAGTTTTACCTATTGGCAAATCCAGGGCAACAACATATAGATTGTCTATTCTGAAAATTAGCAAACCTGAATATCGCTTTCAGGCCCTTAAATTGACTGCCCACAATGATAGAGCTGTTTACTCTACTAATATAATACCGCGATATGCAGAGAGACCTCTTCAACATTGAGTTTTTCTTTTCGGCAGCCAGTCTTGTCTAAGCTCGTATTCCATATATATATATATATATATATATATATATATATATATATATATATATATATATATATATATATTTTGCATTTGAAAGTCCACATGAAAGTACATTTATAGAGCTTGAAAATCACACGTGCTGACCTGACATAAAAAACGATGAATTTTAACGAATATGATTTCTCGAAATTCGTTAAATATACTGTGACGAATTTTTGGTTAATCCGATTATTTATCGGATCAAGATTTTCATAGCTGCAGTGGCATTGGTTATTCAGTTTGACAGTGCTAAAGGATGAGATCGTATGGAAAAAAGCAGATATGAGACATGCGAGCCACTTTTTAGTTTGCGAAATATAAATATTTAGGGAAAACTTACATATTTAATCAGGTAGTACTTGCTTCTCAAGCTTGCTTCACGAAGATGTACTGCAGTATATCAGTACCACAATACTAAATTGTTACACATTCTTGTTTAATATCCACGGGCGAGTTAAAAGTTTTGTCCTATACCAGGCCCAACGAAAATAACCAAACAAAAAAGAAAATATGTCCAATAAATTCAATTTAGCGAGGCCCCCAAAAGCGCAAGGCTACAAGTAGTTGCCGTGTTGTTTATGCTTGAAGCCGCCACTAGACGAAGGTTTGGAATTTATACTGAAGTAGTTGTCAGATTGAATAATGGCACAATTCGCTTCTCGAACCTTCCGGTCCAGAATGAATTCAAAATAATCAACATGCCGATCCCTAATTTCTTGCAACCGATCAAATGGTAATTGACGGATTTGCAATTTTTTATGACAGTGAAATAAATAAACAAAAAAAACAATAAACAGTGTAAGTACTGTTAAAAAAAAAAAATTAAAGTTGGGTGGATGATCACTCCAGTATTCAATGCCACTAATGGGCCCACGGTGCAATACACGGACAAACAAATTTACATTAAAAACAACCGTGATTTTTGGTCACCACCGGGAATCGAACTCGAGACCCTCGAATAACAATGCATGGACGCTATCCTTACTGTGCCAACGAGAACGGCATTCTTAAATTTTGTTACTTTTCTCAAATTGGAGTTGGATTCATATACAAAAATTAGAATTTGATTTATTTTGTAAATTTTGTGCCACCGATTCTTCTTCGACAATCTACTTGTGTCCGTGCGAATTTAGTTCTGGTGGCCTGGTACATTTTCGAACAATTTAGTAGTTTCGTGTTTTTGAACAATTATTAATTAAGTCAACCGGACTTAATTCTAATGGGTCTATTATTTGTATTACAGAATTTGGTACCTATTCTAAAAATTTTGTATCGTCGATCCTAGAGATGTCCAGGAGTTCTCATCCACGGTTCCGGATTACTTAGACCAACTAAAAGCTTTGTGGTCAATCAAGTTAAATTGAGATTGGACTATATCAAAGATAATTGTTGGTCTATAAGCTATCCGAATATCCATAGTCGAGGCTCATATCCAAAAATCTCTCGAATTGGTGGCACAAAATACTCGTACCTGAAATACAAATTTTCGTAGAAATAAAATTCCAATTTAAATTGCGTAAAGACCAAACCAATGGTATATATGAGATAAGAAACTGGGGTAAGTTGTATGACGTACGAACATGGTGACGACACGAGAGGAACCGAAAGTGTTGCTGAAGACTGAACTGTTTTTTTTCTTGAAGAGCAAACCTCATATAGCTTCATAGGGTTTGCAAGGTTTTTGAGGTACTTACACACCTTACAATGCCCCAGTCTAGCACATCGTCACTTTAAGGAACGTGCGTAACGGATGAGACCTCACGAAATAATAGGCCTCCGAATACTTAATTCATTTTCGGGGGCTCCAAACATCAATTAATTTATGTCGTGAATTAATACATTTAGTTGGCCGTAAATGGTTCCATGTAAAATGAGCTAATGAGCATTTTACATATATCATCGCTCACGATAATTCAATACTAGATTATTTTTAAAAAGTACTTAGTTGCAAAATTAACTAGTTTATTAAAATAAAATGAAGTGTTTGTGATTCATTTCCTTTAAAGGTAAATACTTCAAGTGGGGACACCAACGTAAGTAAATGGTGACCCTATAAGTAAACGTTAATAATGTTTGGTTCATTGGTCTCAAATCATAGAAAAAAAATTTGTTCAACTTTATTGCTGGGATTAAGTGCCGACTATAGTAGCTTTTGGCGGAAGTTCAGAGAACAGCTTCCTTGTGGATCAGTGGTGCACATCCACGAAGGCACTGGAGATAGTTCATCTTAGTGCTTTAGATAAACTGTCCGAACAGGTTGCGGTATGTACTGCCATCTGACTAAAATCTGCCTCCTTCTGTATACTAGATGAGTGTTTTGTATTAATACAGAACACTCATCTGTTTTGTGTAACAAAGTGATTCCTAAAACCATCGACTGCACTATGTAGGTATCATCTTTTGTTGTGCAGTTCCTGACTGTTATCTCCTTGTGAGATAACTGGCTGAGGGAAGCAGGTAGTTTAAAGTTTAAATTTCGTCACGGATGGTTCAAATAGGGAGGGGAAGTCAATGGCGGCGAGGTGTTCGATGAGGAACTTCTGATTTATTTCGTTTTTTGTTTGTTTCTCAACCTCTGTGCTTACCATATGGTGGCTCTCCTTTTCGAGGTCGCTGCGCAATTCGTTCTAGATCAGCACGCAGTACGTGACTGAGCCACGGTACTCACTGAGATCTTATTTTATTTACAATATCGGGTATTTTCATCAGATCTCTGATTTTGATATTGTACAGAGCTCGGTAACTCACACGAATGATTCTTCTCTTAAATTAAAGGAGCCATCTCCCGTACTCATCCGTCAGCGTCCAACTTTCACGTGTTTAGATTTTAGCAGTGGCCTTAGAGGATACAAAGCATGCCAGCTGAAAGCTGCACTTCAATGTTATCTGGAGTGATAAGAGAGCTCAAATATTTGAACCTCCTTACTCCCTCAAACGTGTATAGTGGTCACTACTAAAATCTGTTGTGCCATTATCTCTATAATCAGAGATCATGTATTTCGGTTTGGACTCATTGATCTGGAGTCCAACAGAAGCTGAAAACTCATCTGCATATGCAAGCACCTGATTGGACAGGCGAAATAAAATGTTGCGCTGAGGTGTTTCAGTTTTACGAAAGATGTACTCCAACATGAGATAGAAGAGTATTGGGGACAGAGCATTTCCCTGGCGAACACCCGAGTTAATTGCAAAAATTGTCGATAGCCTGGTCTCAACTTCTACCTAGTCGTAAGTATTTTATTAGCTTTTCTAGGTATTTTAGGGCAGACCACAAACTCTCTCGATTGATCGAGTTATAGACCTGCTGGAAATCCAGGAACACCTGATGTACGGGGTTGGATGTCCCATAATATTTAGATAAAATCATCAGTAGCGAAAATACCTGACCAGTTACTGCGATTCGGGCAAAATCTTCCTTGATAGTCACCAACCAACCCCGTCGCTAGAGGAGTGATTTTATTTAATATAATGAACACGATATGTCTCACACTTCAAGCGGTCTCTCTTCTTGAAAATGGAGCATATCGCGGCCAGTTTCCATTTGTCAGGCACAGCTTCGGTTCGCCATACTAATCGAATAAGGTAGAAAATAACTAGATGAGTGGCTTTGTTTCAATATCTGCATGGCCCTAGTGAATTCCTCATGGGATGGCTCCTCAGTGCAAATCTCCGCAGTCTGTATCAGAGATGGCTCAACAACAGTCTGTGACGCATGATTAACACCAAGCACTCCACTCCTTTCGTCGAGTAACCACCGATGTTGATTCCATCCCATTCCCGAATGCCGGTTGACGTATGCCTTAGAGTATGATGCAATCCTGTAATTCCTTTAAAGAAATTACGTGAACTGGGCTCATTGCTGAGTTATTGTTCTTCAACGTTGTTGCACTTCACTATGGGCTATATTTTGTTGCTCGACTGCATGACAATACTCATCAAACCAATCATTCTTTGGTCTGAGTTTCACTATACATTAAGTCTGTTGAGCAGCACTGACAACCGAAGTTTCAGTACCTCCCAGACAGAGTTTACGCAGTCAGACTGACAATTAGCTTCAAGACTCTGGTATCGTTTCTTTTGATTTTCGGGCCTTCACAGTTGAAACGTCCCATGCGTTTCGCTTTGCTCCCAGACATGTAAGAAAACTTCCATCGTAGCTTTGCAGCGACCAAATGATGATCGCTGCCTACGTATTTGGTTGCTAACCGATCGGTCCTCACATAGAAACTAACACATGATCAATTTGGCTGCGGTAAGTTCCCCGAAGATGTGTCCATGTCTCTAAATAAATGTGTTTCTGAGGAAAGAATGTGCTTGCTATTTTAAGACCGTGAGCAATTACAAAGTACATCATTCTCTCACCATAATCGGTCGCATTTTCGTGTCGGGAGTACGGACCTATGTTCTCACACAAGTCGGCATGATTTCTTCCAGCTCTATCATTAAAGCCGCTAAATACCATTCGAACATCATGTTCGGGTATAGATCCCATCAGATTGTCCAAGTCATTGTAAAATGACTATTTATCTTGTGGCTGGCTGACTTCTGTGGGCGAATTTAAAGAAATTATCGACAGGTTAGCTAACTTCATGCGCAAGCGAAGCTTACACAATTGGTTATTGACTGCTTGGAAATCCAAAACAGCCTTCTTTACTTGTGGCCCAAGAGGAAATCCAGCTCCAAGATTCTCGAGGTCATCTCCACTGTATAACAACGTATACACTTGGAACAAATGGTCTCCACTTTTTGGCCAGCGAGTTTTTTGAAGAGCAACGAGTTCCAGCTGATACTTCTTCATGCCCTCCAACCCTCCTGTTTTTTTAAACAACTGCACGCTTCACGTGCCGATCCTCAATCTCGTTGAGTACAGGTCCGGTGTTTCTTTGGCGGTATTTTTTGTATTTTTATTTTTTATGTTTTATTTTCTACGTGTTATGGGCCTCAAGGCTCTCTCGGCTCTTTCGCAGTTGGCTTATTTGTGTCCTTGCCTTACACCGTTGCCAGCCAAATCGAGGACGCACCCTAACCATCTACACCTTGTATAGCTCCATGCCAGCCTGCACTGATATGAACGATGACTCGGCCCATGGATTCTGAACTCTCAACAGAGCGTCAAATATGTGTTCATCATCGTTCCGATCGAAATCAAGGGTGATGAATCCCTTTTGCATCCCGCCCCTATTGGGATTCGAACCCGGTAACCTCCCGATCCAAACGTCGCAGCATTTTTTGGCGGTATCCATTTTTCATTTGGTTTACTTTATAAACAGGTTTTTTTCTACAGGTTCTAAGCAAAGAATACTGTGGTGGTATTCTTGAAAACATGTTCATGTAATTTTGATTTACGAGACATGTGAGTGCTCCCCGCCACATGGCCAATGAGTGTAGGTGCGGAAAATAAAAACTTGTGGAATATATATGGACTTACTTTTGTCTATTTAGCTGTCACCAAAACTTAACCTAACCTTACCTAGTGATGGGATCAAAATTTTGATTAATTATTGTGCGTTGATATAATGAAATGGGGCTATAGAAATGAAACAACATCTGATTCTGATCAGAAATACCGAATGTTGGAAAAAAGTGAACAAAAGAAATTG
This sequence comes from Tipula unca, assembly GCA_951394425.1. Classification (NCBI taxonomy): domain Eukaryota; kingdom Metazoa; phylum Arthropoda; class Insecta; order Diptera; family Tipulidae; genus Tipula; species Tipula unca. The sequence goes on from OX596382.1 coordinate 122,482,866, forward strand.
TCGTTCGCAATTTTGAAGGAAACGTCATCAAATATAACCAATCCTTAGCAAAGTTTACATTTCGAACCTGCCGGTTAGGATCTAAGATAAAAACTCGATTTGATGTTCATATCTAGGGTTCGATTCACACTGTAATAAATTATGGACTTTGTACATAAGAATACTTTGCTCTAACATAATTTTTTTTTTGTAATAATAAACTTGTGATCGTATATACAATGCTCCCTCAACAATATATAAAATATCATTGGGTTAATATCAATAACCGCGTCAATTAAGATACAATTTATTGTATCGCATAGGCATAGGTAAAAAAAAAATCAACATTGAGAAAAAACCCATAACGAAATAACCGACACAGTGAGGCACATTACCTTTAGTGTAACTGACTGTGTAACTGAATGATTAATGAACTTTAATTGCATTCCCAACCATTACATTAATTATGGATTTTATATCGAGATTTAACGCAATTTAATACTCGGCTTATTAAAATTGTATGTAGGGTAAAATGCACCTGTTGGAATGAGACAAACGTAGCATATAAGAAGTAGAATAACTATAGATTAATACACTATTTAGAACTACTACAGTGGAACAGTAGTTATTAACCCTAATATTTTTGTGTAAACATAGAACATGATTAGAATATGTATACGTATATCATATACAGACAGGAAGGCCGCACTAATACTTTAACCGCAAGCAAAACTATAAATAAAATATAAATTAGACAAAACAAAAATATGGAAATGGAAATTCGGTTTCCAAGATAAATCAGCGGAAGTTAGTGACACATGATGAATACAACTATACACCACATATAATGATATAGAGGTAATTAGAAAGTAAAATTCAGTGAATGTACGTACACTATAAACACACATATATGGGAGTGTTCTATAGTGCGCGGTCACAGACGACTGAGAAATTTTTTTTTTTTTTTAGTTTTCAATAATCAATAAAATACAAAATCGTTTTATCGTTTTTACACACGTGAATCATGCACAGCTGATTGAGATCGAGGCTATATATATACATTGTATGGACCATTCGCGCGTATAAAGTGAAATTTGTCTCATTAAAAATTGCCAAACTTCTAGAGTCTTGTACGAGTAATAAAAAATTTTAATAAAATTTCTAATATTTAACGCGAATCTTTAAAAAAAAAAGATGCAAAATAATAATTATTGGTTGCGGATAGAAGTCATTAATCTCATAAAAATTTATGCTCATAGCTCGTATATAAACTATCTAGCAGTAGCACAATAAATATAATATGTAAACGTACCTCTAACGCGTCTTGTGAAAGTCTATATATAACATTAATAGTTTTCATTAAACTGTGTGTGTGTATGTGTGGATGTTGAAAGTTTTCAAATCAAAATTATCATCACGATATACACAGTGGTATATAACGTTAAATTCCAATTTCAATTCAAAATAGATTTAATTAAATGAATATCGTTGTAATTATATATATCAACTATCGTCTATCGCGGATATGATAGTGTTACTGCGGTTGATCTCAAATTTACATACACGCGTGGGTATCTCCGTTGTTCGTTGTCGCATCTACTCTTTCCATCTACACTACGACTATACATTCATAATCCAAAGTTCAATAAACCGATTAATTTCGATCTACGTACATTATGTACTCGTATATGTATGTATATACTATGTGTATCGAATTGGATAAATATTATGTAAGGTAGGTTTATTGAGTCATTCGATACGTTTTTAAATATTTTTTTTGTCTACCGTAAATATTTTTGGTGGTTGGTAATTGCTGTACAAATAGTTTTTATTTTTTAATATTTTTAATAAATTATGACCCGATTTTGTAGGTGCGAATATAGCATTTTTGGCAAGCTATTTTATCAACTTACTGATTTATACCAAAAAAAACAACAAACCAATTATTGCAACACATAATCTAAGTCAGAGTCAGCACCCTCGAAAACTAATAATAAAACAGTGTTTAAAGGCCATTACTGGTTCTTTACGGAGTCAAGAATCTGGGTCCAACGGTTTCGATCCTGGGCTTGGTCTTCTTACTGTCTTTGCCATCATCGCCTGCAACGGCCTCCAATGGCACCTACCATATGGTACAACTCTCGTACTCATCCGTCAGCGCCCAACTTTAACATCCAAATATAACGACGGGCCTGATCAACGCTTCACGGCACTTGATAAGTGTTTAGATTTTAGCAGTGGCCTTAGAGGATACAAAGAACGACAGCCAGCTAGCACCTGATTGGACTAGCAATATAAGATGTTGCGCTGTGGTGTTTCAGTTTTACGAGAGATTTACTCCAACATAAAATTAAAAAGTATCGAGAACAGAGCATCTCCCTGCCGAACACCCGAGTGAACTGCAAAAATTGTCGATGGCCTATCCTCAACTTTAACACAGCATTGAGACTGCGTCACTGTCATTCTACACAGTCATACCAAATTTGTTGGCATTCCTTGTTACTCCAGAGCAGACCACAAACTCTCTCGATTGATCGAGTCATAGGCCTACCGGAAATCCAGGAACACCTTTGTACGGGGATGGAAGTTTCATAATATTTAGATAGAATTATCCGCAGCGAAAATACCTGACCAGTAACTGAGAGATTCGGATGAATCCTCCTTGTCACCAACCAGTATAATGTAGAACGGTAACTTGTATGATGTGCAGTGGAGGGCTATACTGCGATAACTCTCACACTTCAAGCTGTCTCCCATCTTGAAGTTAGGGCAAATCGCGGCCATTTTCCATTCGTCACGCATAGCTTCGGTTCGCCATACTAATTGACTAAGGTTGAAAAAACTGTTCCAAAAACTAGCCCCTCCGAATATCAAGAGCTCCAAATTAATGCAGTCCACTCCAGGTGAACGGTTTTATTATAGTCTTTGCATGGCCCTAATTCCTCATGGGATGGATCCTCAATGCGTATCCCCGCAGTCTATGTGCCCTGACCGCCATTATCACTGTTTGACTATTATGTGCTCTTGAAATCAGCGTCGATACACTTATACTGTATTCATTTCATCGTTCTTATTCTAGGGTTAGGTTAGAGTGGCTGGTGCGGTACACTTGAACAGATTGATTCATTGTAAGATCAAGGGATTTTAGTTACCTTTTGGCTCTAAAGGAAGCCGTCAGAGGTACTAATGCAGCGTGAGTGAAATATTTCACACTCTAAAGTTTTCCAGATTCTTCTAGGTTGGAGCCGTTCGTGAAAATCTGCGTATCTTCGGATTCCAATGTCAACCCGCTCGTCCAAGATTCCGTTGAATTCCTTCCTTAGCAATATAATTATCCGGTTATAATATAATTATCAGGCCGTTCACTGCACATTCTCGATCCCATTCCTGTAACTTACGTTTTCAAGAGCTGGCCACCACACTTAGGGTTCCAAATGAACTTACTGTCCAAGATAATGCCCAGAAATCTTTCTTTGTCAGTTTCCAGTCCTCATTTCATGGCCCATCTCGTAATGATTAGGAGGGCATTTTGGATTACCTTATAATCCGTGCTGAAGTATTTTCCAGAGACAGCTATCCATTGATTGCTATGTTACAGAGAAGAGAGGACAGAACCTCCGGCAGGGAGGTCGGGTTTCGCTTAATCTCCCGCCTCTCAATGGTGGACTCCCCCAGTTCCAAGTTAGCCATATTGCTCAAAAGTTCACCGAAAGGAGTGTGTTCGCCTTCATATTGTTAAAGTGACCTTCAATATCGAGAGATGCCGCATGCTGGGAATGTGGCCAGTCACTGCGGCTTTATATAAGCTCATATATATACATGTATCAGTCTCTCTAAGGTTTTTAACAAAAAGGATGGTAGAGTTATAGGCTTCAAGCTTCTCCAAGCCTTCCTTACTTCCTTTATATATAATTTTAAGTTCTCCTTATAGGAGTTCCAATGGCCAGCTTTTATCGTTCTTTTAACTCTATTTAAGGCTTTCCTGCAAGTCTTTCGGTATGCCCACATATTGGTTTTTGCCTGCCCCTAGGCTTTACTAGAAGTCAAGTAACATTATATAGATGCAATTCAGATCCTATACAGTTGCTTTCCGGGTAGCAGGATAAATGTTAAGATTATAAGTTACTTATCGATGGTCAGAGAAGAAATTCTCTCGCGCCACCCTTCAACCTCTGACCATTGTCTTACGTCTAGAACCCGCTACCTATTTTTTAAATAATAAATGCGGGTTCTCGCCCAATATAACACACGAACAGTTTTGTATTTAATAGTCAGCCAGGTTACCCAGCGGAACCTCCTTGTCACGGCCCATATAAACTAATACCAACCAAATTTGAGTGTTGCCAACCTCCAGGTTGACCGCCGTTATGTCATCATTATTGTGTTGAGATAGTAGGAAAAAGTTTAAATTATTTACCACTATCTATATTTCGCTGCCTCAAACTAATGGTTAGTAGTGTCCGTGGGTTCGACGAAATTGCCCGTATCGCCTCCCGTGGAACCCATTTCCAAGACTTTGGCAGCTCCTTCCTTTCGCCAGTCCGACATGTAATCCTTTTCAGACACTAGGGAAATGCGGCTGCCAATCTCCTCTCTCAGTGCAGTTGTATCAGACGGTTCCACTGTGCGTGTATCAACCCCGTCTGTGCGACACGGAACCGATGTCAATTATTCGATCAGCTTTAGAAAAAGAAATCAAAGATTTCTTGTCGATCATTTAGAATCTAAAGCCCACCTTGGAATCCACTTGCATTATACAATCATCTAATTTTCGGTTGGTAGACCGGGATTACTGATCATTATGATATTAAGGATCTAGTCTGGGCTAGTGAAACGCGCACCCTTGACCTCCTCCAGCCTTGCGCCCCACCTCATCTTCTTTACCTCGGCTATTACCTTCTTATACATATTGACTGATATGGAGTCTAAGCACGCCGTTTTACGCGCTCTTGGTACCATCCAACATCTCTACAGGATGGAAGGAGTTCTGGATTTCTTTTAGAAAAAGTGAGTGTAGTTGTTGTACGCCTACCTCCATTTCCAATGTGATGCTCCCTCCTTCATAACTAATGACCGCTGTCTATTTATCTATTTATCACTGGCCTCTTTCTGAGCTGTCGTGACCGGCAGTAATTCTAGCCCATGCCATAGACTCGCTCTGCTTGGCTTTGTTTGAATTGCCCCTCAGCGGCTGTAGCTTCCAGTATTCTGAATGCCAATCGTCGTTGGCACGAGCCGCGTTACACGCTTTTTTTGTTTGTTTAGGAAGGACGTGGCATAGACACATTATTAGACACATTATACCTTGGCCTTACATTCACACGACATTTACACACATTCATTCAACCCATTCATCCCATTCACACAAGTACAGTATACCCACCTGCGCATTGCATAGCTCCATGTCAGGCTGTACAGTGAAGATGGGTCGGCCCATGAGTTCTACATTCCAACAGAGGGGTCATAGATGTTTTCAATTTAATCACCGATCGTAATCGGGAGATGTAAAATCCCTTTTGCTTCCCCCACCTCTGTTGGGATTCGAACCCGGTATACCTCCCGATCCAAACGTCGCAGCTTTAACCACTGTGCTATTTGATCGTTTGCGTTACACCTTAAATTTACCATCATTTAGCGTGATCCGCTCCGCAACTAAGTCACTTTTACCTATTCGTTCTTTAAATAAACGTCTTACGGCATTAGACGTGGATATTAAAAGTCATCATGTGGAAGACCCTCCCTTTAGTACTGCTTCAGTTATCAATAATATTCCAGAGTATCGAACCCATAATAAGATAAACGGCTCAATTACAGATCGACTAATTTTTGACGGCTTAATTCCCAGGCAGCACTATTAGATACCTTCTGAACATCTGGTGTAATTCAGTCTGCTTAGCAGTAAGTGTTCAACGTACTATGTTCAACATTTGGCTATTTTGCGAGTTATGAAAATTATTGGTTACATATATAGGGCAGACCACAAACTTTCTCGATTGGTCGAGTCATAGGCCCGCCTGAAATCCAGGAAAACCTAATATAAGGAGACGGACGTCTCATAATATTTAGATAGAATCATCAGTCTGCGATGCATGATGAATAGCAAGAAGGTCGGTAAAGTGTTCATTTCATGTCGACTACTGCATCAATGTTGATACAGGGGTTTCCATCACGGTTTCTAATGGCGGTTGACGCACGGCTGAAATTATGGTGCAATTTCTTTAAAGAAAGCACGTGAGCTGCACTCATTGCTGAGTTGTTGTATTTTCAGAGCCTTGCCTTTCCACCATTCCCGCTTCTTCCGTCTACAAATCCGCTTAGTTGCGCTACTAGCAAGAGCAGCCTTGTTTTTCCTAGCGATTGTGAGACGTTGTTGTACTTCACTATGGGCTATAGTTTGTTGCTCGACTGCAAGACGATACTAGTCATTAAACTTGAATGAGCTGACCTCTTAAAAATGGTCAATTTGGCTGCGGGTATAGTTTTGCGAGAGTGGGTCCAAGCTTCTAAATGTACCTGTTTGTGTGGGATAGGATCCTGAGCAAAGTACATTATTTTCTCGTTTTGTATAGGAAGTACAAACCAATGTTTTTATACACAAGGCGATTTCTGCCAACTCAGATTGTCCAAGTGTTTATTTTGAGGCTGATAAAATTGAAATTTTCCACTGCTTGGAAATCTAAAACAGTCGTCTTTACCTGCAACCAAGAGGAAATCTAGTCCTAAATCTATTTCCGAGACCATCTTCACTGTACGTTGCTCGTATAGCCCTGGGGCTGGGACACATGGTCTCCACTTATAGCCCAGCAAGTATCTTGAAGAGTTTCAGCTGAAATTTTTCACACGTATGATTAGACTTTTCAACGGTTTTGAAGTGACTTCAGCGTTTTTCTATTGTTGACATTATAAGCAGTTGAAATTCTTACGGATGCGGGTTGTCAACCCAGCGGTCCAACCGTTTAGTTGTCTCCTACGATCAACAAAGGATATGGTGCTGGTATTCTTGGAAAACATGTGAGTGCCCCCTGACCACAGGGCAATATTAATAAAGCAGCAGTTACTATTTCTTTTATTTAGTGGTTTACGGATAAAAAAATATGTACATATGTTCATATCGCTATTATGTGACGTTTCGTAACACTTTTGATAGGTTTATTGTCCCTCACCGTTCAGCCTTAGGTTAGGTTAGGTAAGGGTGGCCGTCTTAAAGGACTAGCATAGACACAAAATTGGTCCGTAGCTGTACCACATTCGAGTTTCCTCCTCTTCACTCGCTAAACCATCCTGAGCTTACCAAGAAGCGTTTAAAGTCCCGGATCTCGATCTTACTAAGATCCGTGAGGTTGTTGAAAGGGGAAGTTCCCATAAATTTTGTTCTGCTGTACGCTAGACTAGGACAGGTGCAGAGCAGATGAAGCACATTTTCCTCCTCCTCCTCATCACCACAAGCTGCGGCAGAAATCGTGGGCTGGGACAATGTGACAATGTCCCGTTATAGCTCCCACGATCATATCAATATGGTGCCGTCGAAGCGATATCAGTTGGCCTGATCTGGACCGGTCAAGTCCAGGCCAGATCTGCCTGGTTATTACACACGAACTGGCGTTAGACCATCTGACGTTCGTTGCTTTTATAGCTTCTTCCTGAAGCAGCAGTTTACATGAAGCAAGCGGTATCTTTATACCCCGCCTGCTTTGGGTTATTAGGCGTGCTGTACCCTTACGGGCCAACTCATCTGCCTTTACATTCCCTGCGATATTGAAATGCCCTGGCACCCACATCAAGCAGATGTTGAACTGATCAGCCATCTCATTTAGAGATGCCAGACAGTTCTGGGCTACCTTTGACGTCAGGGAATATGATTGTAGCGTTTTAATAGCAGCCAGGCTGTCAGTAAAAATGCAAATATCCCTCGTAGATATCATATTATACTTCAACCAGTCCATGAATTCCATTATTGCGATCAGTTCAGCTTGAAAAACGCTGCAAAAGTCGAAAAGACGAAAAGAGAGGTTAACCCCTAGTGCCTCACAGAATACCCCGCAGCCAATCCCTCTATCCCTTTTTGAGCCATCCGTGAAGAAGCTTAGCGAATAGCGCCTCATTGTTCATAACCGTTTCGTTCACCCAGTCCTCTCTGGTGGGAAACTCAGTTTGGAATCTCATCTGAACAGATGGCAAAGGAATAGCGTAGTCGGTAGCTTCCGAAATACCCCTGTTGCATAGGAAAGATGAGTGCCCTGCATTGTTACAGGTCCACATAGATATGGATTTGAGCAGAATGGCTGTGCAAGATGCAAGCTGCTCGGCCGCAATATCCAAGGGAGTAAGATGAAAGAGAATCTCCAGAGCTTGAGTAGGTGTGCTCCTGAGAGCCCCACTTATACACAAGCAGGCCGTTCTTTGGACATTCATCAATAGTTTAAGGTTGGCCATCATTTTTAACGCTGGCCACCAGACGACAACCCCATATAGCAGTATAGGTTTGACCATTGAGACGTAGAGCCAGTGTACTATGTGGGGCTCCATACCCCATCTCTTTCCATTGGCATTTTTGCAGGAGTAGAGCGCTATAGTAGCTTTCTTTACTCTCTCTGTGATGTTTGGTTTCCAGCTTAGCTTGCTGTCCAAAACTAGTCCGCGGTATTTCGCTCTATCTGTAAAGATCAAGCGAGCACCACTTAATGTTGGCGGGTCACATTGAGAATGTTCGTGCCTCCTGGTAAAGAGGACCAGCTCCGGTTTCTGTGGGTTTGCGTTCAGTCCGCAGCCGCGTGCCCACTCAGAGTGGTAGCCAAGCGCGCACTGCATGCGCTTATTCAGCGGACTAGGATATTTACCGAAGACCGCAATAGCAACATCATCCGCGTAAGCAACCACCTTGAAGCCTTGCCCTTCCAGGTTTAGTAACAGATCATTTATGACCAAGTTCCAAAGAAGGGGGGATAGAACCCCACCTTGAGGTGTCCCTCTGCTTACGTATCTGCCGGCAGACGTCCCACCCAGATATGCTGTCACGATCCTGCCTCTAAGCATATGATCTATCCAGCCTCTGAGTGACCCGCCTACCCCCAAACACGCAAGGGCCCGAGTGATTGCCCCCGGTCTAACGTTGCTAAAGGCCCCCTCTATATCCAAGAAGGTTACCATTGAATATTCCTTATATTCAAGTGATTTCTCAATCGGGCCTATAAGGGAGCGGAGAGCTGTTTCCACCGATCGTCCCTTAATGTAAGCCTCTATTAGCCTTTCCAGTGTTTTCAACAGAAAAGAAGATAAGCTTATAGGCCTAAAGTGAGAGAGAGCTGTTTCCCGCCTTAGGTTTAAATATTACTTTTACTTCAGTCCACTTTCCTAGGAATGTGACAAAGTTCTAGGCTGCCTTTGAAGATAACTTCCAGGTAGGGTAGGGTTAAGTCAATAGTTCGCTGGATATCCGCAGGGATAATGCCATCAGGTCCTGCGACTTGTATGGCTTAAAGCTGTTTATTGCCCATAGGATATTCCGCCTTTTTCCGCCTTAAGTTCCTTTAAATCCTCAAGATAAAGAAAAACCCGCTTTCAGCACTGACAAAGGTCACTACCACTTCACACGCATGCCTTTCGGATTAAAAGGAGCACCAGCTACATTCCAAAGACTTATGAACACTGTATTAAGTGGATTAACCGGTATCAAATGACTGGTTTATTTAGACGATATAGTCGTGTACGGTCGAAATTTAAAAGACCACAATGAAAAGTTGATTGATGTTTTTAATTGTTTCCGGCACAATAATCTTAAATTGAATCCATCTAAATGCCAGTTCCTCCGCCGAGAATTAAACTATCTATAGGCCATGTCTTTACTTCATTAGGTTTAAAACCTGATTCTAAAAAGGTTGATGATATCAATTATTTTCCAATTCCACTAAATGTTAAAGAAATAAAATCATTCCTTGGCCTAGCTGGCTATTACAGAAAATTAATTAAAGATTTCGCGGAGATTGCAAAGCCCATAACCGATCTTTTAAAGAAGAATTCAGTTTTCCATTGGGATGAATTTTGTGACGAGGCTTTTAGTATACTTAAAAATGCTCTTATAAATCCTCCGATCCTGCAATTTCCTGATTTTGGAAAATAATTTATCATAGCATGCGACGCATCTGACGTTGCTCTTGGTGCTATTCTCTCCCAAAAAGTTGATGTATCTTATCTGCCTATTGCTTATGCAAATAGAACACTGAATTCCACTGAAAGAAAGAAATATCCTACCATCGAAAAAGAACTGTTAGCCATCGTATTCGGAGTTGATCAATTTCGCCCATATATTTATGGTAAAAAATGTACTCTCGTAACGGATTACAAACCATTAATATGGATAAAAAATATGAAGGATCCCTCATCTCGTCTTATACGTTGGAAATTTAAATTAGCCGAGTATGAGTATTCCATAATTCACAAACCAGGTAAATTAAATAAAAATGCCGATGCGCTGAGTAGAGTAAAATTAGATACAAGTGACACAAAACCACATGTAATTGTAATCACTCGATCTAAATCAAATCTACAAAATCAAAATCCTACTACCGCAAATAATCTTGGAAATATTGTTGGTAATCCTGTAGCAGAATCTTATACGCAAATCTCTAATCCACACCACCAGTCCAATTCGGATTCTGAAAATAATACCCTACGTACGCCAATACCGTCTAACAGCAATGGTTCTTTAAGTAAAACCAATCCTACCCGTTTAAATCAAATATCGCCCACTATTAAACATGTTACTGATCAAAATGAAATTAATCAAATTTTATATGAATTTCACAATTGTCCTCTGGGGGGTCATCAAGGGTTTACACGCACCTATCGTCGAATAAAATTTGATAAAATGTTGTCTATAATTAAAAATTTTATAAAAAATTGTAAGTTTTGTAAATAAGCATTCCAGGATCACAAAAATGCCAATGCAAATTACTACTACTTCTAAGTTTCCATTTCAAAAAATATTTTTAGACATTGTAGGACCAATTTCTCCAGTTACTTTTTCCAATAATAAATTCATACTGACGATCCAGGATGATCTCACCAAATATTCTCTAGGGATTGCAATCGAAAATCCTGAAGCAGAAACGATTGCTAAAGTTATGGTATATTCCCTTATATGCATTTACGGAGTTTAATACTACCGCTTACCACCCAGAAACAAATGGGGCTCTTGAAAGGTCAGACAACCATTGGTGATTATTTAAGAAATTTCTGTGACAAAGATAACAATAATTGGGATACATGGATTCCGTTTGCCATGTTCACATACAACACAACTCCTCATTGTACTACTTGATACATGCCATTTGAACTCATCTTTGGACGTAAACCCAATATACCAAATTCCATTTGTAATCAAGTAGATGTACAGTATAACTAAGATGACTATATTTCGGATGTTAGATTCCACTTACAAAATTCTTACGAAATCGCACGACAAAATATTTTAAAATCAAAGGAAAAATCGAAAATCAATTACGATGTTCACGCCAATCCAGCCGTTTTTGGCTGATCTCGTTTGGCTTAAAAATGAGACTCGAAAATCAAAGATAACAATAAAATGGATTTAAAATGAAGCACATGTACGAGGGCGGATTGAAAATGAAGCTACCTAGCGCTAAATGGCAGCACAAACACAAACATTTTTTGTTTTTTAGAAATTGCGATCTGTCAAACGTCAGCTGTTAATATTTCACCCAAATACATCGATTAGTTTATTTGTTGTAGTCGTTTGAAGTAAGCAACTTTTGTGTTTCTTGAAAAAAGGAAAAAAACGAATTTCGTGCAGTGATTAAACACTATTATTGGAAAGGGAAAACGGCGAAAGAGACAAAAGAAAAGTTCGATATACATTACGGTGAGTCTGCTCCGTCAGATTACATGGTAAAATATTGGATTGCTGAATATAAACGCGGCCGAAGAAGCACTGCAACAATACCATCAACAGGAAGGCCAAAAGAGGTGGTTACTGAAGAAAATATCAAGAAAATCCTCGATATCGTTATGAATGATCGCCGAGTCAAGTTGCGTGAGATTGTTGAAATGGTAAACATATCATATGAACGTGGGTTCAACATTTTGCATGAACATTTGCATATGAAAAAGCTATCGGCAAGATGGGTGCCGCGTTTGCTCAGTGTCGAACAAAAACGAGTCCGACAGACCACTTCACAGCGGTGTTTGGACATGATAAAGCGTAATCCTGTTGATTTTTGGCGTCGATTAATTACTGTTGATGAAACGTGGGTCCACCAATACACACCTGAAACCAAACATCAATCGAAACAATGGGTGGAAGCTGGTGGAAGTGCTCCGAAGAAGGCAAAGGCAGTGAAATCGGCTGGCAAGGTTTTGGCCACTATATTTTGGGATGCACACGGAATATTGCTAATCGATTATCTTGAAAAAGGATCCACAATCACAGGAAAGTATTATCGTGCATTATTGGATCAATTGGTTGATGCAATCAAGGAAAAACGACCACATTTAAAGAAGAAAAAAGTGCTCTTTCTTCAAGACAACGCACCGGTTTACACAGCATTAGATACGATGCTAAAATTACGTGAAATACACTTCGAATTGGTTGATCATCCACCTTATAGTCCAGATTTAGCTCCTAGTGGCTTTTTCCTGTGCTGGGATGTTCTATCATCACTTCAATTCGCTTCGATAGACATTTGTGTCTCTTTTTTTACGAACAAAATTGTGCTCCATTGCGTTTTTTGAATTACGTTTTTTCTATTGCGCTCTCAGCTTGTTAGAATAAATTTGCAAACTATCTCTTTTTCCTCTTTTCACTTGCCATCGAAAATAAAAATATTGATGATATTTTATCGAATGAATTTATAGAAATAGAATCGAGTAGGCTATGATCACAATATAAATTGCGAAATAGAATACAATTTTGTTCGTGAAAAAAGAGACACAAATGTCTATCGAAGCGAATCGAAGTGATGATAGAACATCCCAGCACTGTTTCCAAACTTGAAAAAATGGCTCGCAGGACAAAGATTCATCTCAAACGAAGAAGTGATTACCGAAACTAACGCGTATTTTGAGGGGTTCCCGAAATCGTATTATTCAGATGGTATAGAAAAGTTGGAATATCCTCTTACTAAGTGTGTCGAAGTAAAAGGAGACTATGTTGAGAAATAAATGGTTTTTGGCAAAAAAAAATTTTATTTTCCTACTTAGGTAGCTTCAATTTCAATCCGCCCTCGTATATATGTATATTGTCGATAAATTATTTATTTCATATAGATGATTTTGCTATATGATCAGCCATTAATTATTAAATAATCACAAATTAAATAAAAGAAAAATTAACTTAAAATTGTGAAAGTGAACTTTATTTAACTAAATTTTGATAACAATATTGTCCCCTAATAATATAAACTAGTGATCATTACAAAGGTTTGGAACCGATACCGGTAATAAGTTACCCAGAATGGTTCTGAAACAATCCCAATCAGTTTTCCTCCTATTTCTGAAGGGTGGTTTGCTAGTGGGTTTTGTATCCACTTCGTACTGGAGATAACATTGGTCAGAAAAGGAATGGTCTTCGGACACTTTCCAGTTCAATACCTTCTCCTTAATAAAATCCGAGACAAGTGTGATGTCCAACACTTCCTGTCTATTTTTAGTAATAAAGGTTGGCTTACACCAGATATTACATATTTTTAGGTTAGTACTTAAAATAAAATCAAGGAGTAACTCACCTCGCCTGTTTATATCTGTACTTTGTAGGAATTAATGTGCACTTATAGAATTGTCTGTATATTAGCACTTATATAATTGTTATTTAATACCTACACTTTTATTTGTTGTAGCGCTACTACTGTTCGCAACTGTAAAATATGATGCGGTAGTTATCGCGGACACTGTTCCATTATTAAATAATTATACACAAAGAGATTTTCTATTTTTTATCAGAATGAATATTTGTTTAATGAACAAACACTTTATTATATTTATAATATCAATAATTAATTATAATTTAGGCTTAGGTACAAAATACATTACAGCCTTTTTGTGTTATATTATTATTTTTCGTGTTGATCCAATTAGTGTCCTCTGTTGTTATCGTTATCGATCTCAATGTTGAACTGATTGATTTTTTAAAATTGCCATATGCAAATCATTATGTTACAGTGCGTAACATAATAATTTGCCATGCATAAACAGGTGCGTTCCTTTTTATCAACACGTAGAGCCGCTACAGTATCCCCCTGCAAGTAGATTCCTCACGAATACTGAAAAAAGATATAATAAAAAAAAAAGGAAGGAAATTTTAGGAAAAGGGAATTATTTAGGAATTTGGAATCGGACTTTCTTTTTTGGATTAGTTTGGTTTAAGTTTGCTAAGCTGAGGATACCATGCGCCGGCTTCAGTCTGTCGATGGAAACATTTACATTTCGACCATTTTGATCTAAATGTAATGAAATGTTTCCTAAAACGGCGAATGACTTTAAATGGTCCTTCGTAAGGCGTTGATAGGCCAGTTCGTACCTTGTCGATACGAACAAAAACAAACTCGCAACTTTCCAGTGTTTTCGGGATATAGATTGGCGTGTAATGTTGACTTGCGAGTGTCAACAGGAATAATCTTGCGCATATTTGCACGAAGTTAGCCAACAAAGTCGGATGGATCGGGACTTGGATCCGAAGAACTGGTTACGAAAAATTCTCCTGGAAGCTGGAGGACTTGTCCATATACTAGTTCTGCTGGTGAGCAATTCAGTTCATCCTTGACTGCAGCTCGTATTCCCAACAAGACGAGGGGTAGCTCAGTGCTCCAATGAATAACGTTATCACGAGCTTGGAGTGATGCTTTCAGTTGTCGGTGGAAACGTTCGACCATACCGTTTGCCTGTGGATGGTAGGCGGTGGTACAAATTCTATGTGCGCCTAGTAAACGCGTTAGTTCGGAGAAGAGTTTTGACTGAAATGGGCTGCCTCGGTCAGTTGTAATTTCAAGGGGTATTCCAAACCTTGAAACATATTGCTCGACAAAAGTCTTAGCAATAGTGGCAGCGGTACTATCTCGAATGGGGTATGCCTCAGGCCATCGAGTGAATCGATCAACTATTGTTAGAATATAAATGTTTCCTTCGGATGGTGGGAGTGGTCCCACTACATCCATATGTATGTGTTCGAACCTTGCTGCTGGAAGATCAAAATTTCCCGGTTGTGACTTCGTATGCCTTTGCACCTTGCTTAACTGACATCCGATACAACTACGAACCCAATTCGTAATGTCGCTGTTCATATTCGGCCAAAAATACCTACTGGAAATTAATGTTCGGGTAGCGCGAATACTTGGATGGGAAAGACCATGTAGTGCGCTGAAAACTACTTGTCTTTGCGTCGCTGGAACAAATGGTCGATGAACTCCTGTCGATGTTTCACAGTATATTTTTAAATCGGAGAGGATGGTGAGCTCTATTTTAAACTTAGAACCCGCAGGACGAGATGAATTATCAAATAGTTCTTTCAATTCATCATCAGACTCTGGAGCCTTAGCTAAATCATCGAGTGTTAGCTTCGAAATTTTGACAATTTTGTCAACGTGGTCACATGGTCGTGACAAAGTGTTAAACTGAGCAATGAAGTCAAGATGACGAGTCTGCCGTGGACTCTTTTCGCTCAGTGATGTGATTGCCGTGGTAAGAGGTTTTTGATCCGTGTAGACGGTAAATTGCCTACCTTCTACGAAATACCTAAAATGTTTAATTGCTAGATAAATAGCAAGCAGTTCTCTGTCAAAGGCTGAATATTTACTTTCCGCTGTAGACAGTTTGCGGGAAAAGAACCCTAAAGGTTGCCAACATCCTTCATTCATCTGTTTTAACACTGCTCCTACTGCAATGTTTGAAGCATCTGTGGCAATACTAAACTTTGAGTTAGTAAGGGGATGGGCTAACATTGCTACGTTAGCAAGTGCACCTTTTATTTTGACGAACAACTCGTTACAGTCGTCGGGCCAAGTGAAATTTTTATTGTTCTTTGGCATTTTATTCAAAGGTACCAGGTGTGCATAAATTGGAGACAGCAATCCGGCTAGCTTGGGAATGAATCTATGATAATAATTAACCATTCCGACGAATCGCTGAATTTGCCTTATGGATGTTGGAGCAGGAAATTCTTGTATGGCTTCGACTCGCCGTGGCGAAGGTAATATGCCATCTGTAGTAATATGGTGGCTGAGGAACTCTAGAGCGAATACTCCGCCGAATTCGCATTTTGAAACTTGGATATTTATTCCAAATTTGACTAATCTCTCAAATAACTCTTTGAGATGAAGTTTGTGCTCGTTCTCATTTTTACTAGCCACAAGTATATCGTCTATGTAGACATATACAAAATCTAAACCTTTGACCACTTCATTGATGAAGCGTTGAAAATTCTGCGCAGCATTCCGAAGACCAAAGGGCATTCTCGTAAATTCAAATAACCCAAATGGTGTGGTAATGGCCGTTTTAGGCACGTCTTCGGGCGCAATGGGGATTAGATGATACGCTCTTACCAGGTCAATTTTCGAGAAAACTTTGCAACCTTCCAGGTGCATCGAAAATTTCTGGATGTGTGGCATCGGATATCGATCGGGTTCGGTGACGGCATTTAGGCCTCGATAATCTCCACATGGCCTCCAATCTGTCCCATTTTTCTTCTGGACCATGTGAAGTGGTGATGATACCGCAGAAGATGACGGTCGGCATATGCCCAATTGTACCATATGCTCGAACTCGGCAAGCGCTGTCTTGTGTCTGACAGGATCCAGACGCCTGGTCTCGAAAAAGGCAGCCGGCCTTTCGTATAAATATGATGAACCACACTATGTTTTGCTGGATGGTTGTAGTTCGGTTCTTCGGTTAAAGAAGGAAACATCTTCAGAATTTCACCATATCCGTTTTTAGCGGTTGGTTGGGTTGGGGTAGGTGTTTTGACCTTAGCTGTCATTGCGCTTACAGCTAGACTAGTCGCTGGATCAAGTAACCGTCTTCCACGTAGGTCGACGAGAAGACCATATTTTGTCAGAAAGTCAGCACCAATGATTGGTCTGTCTACTGACGCAATAGTGAAAATATGAGGAAATTGTCGCCGTAAGCCAACATCTACATTCAATAATTTGGTCCCGTATGTGTTAATTACTGAACCATTGGCGACGGAAAGTACCAAGCTAGGATCTTTTTTCGATGCGTTTCCACGGAAACATTTTACGGGTAGAACGGATATGTCGGCACCAGTATCTACAAGAAAAAGGGTATCGTTTGTTGCATCTTTAATAAAGAGGCGGCGATTATAATGTATCCGATTAGCTGCCGCACTCTCAATCGGATTTATTGGTTTTTTGATGGTAACTGGTTTGTAGATACATAACGATGATGGCGTTTGCAAGGTAAATAACATTTCCTTGCCTCATTGCCGAATTTATGATGGTAATAGCAGACTCCCTGATTATCGATGAAACGACGTCTGCTTCCACTCCGTGGTCTTCTTGAAAAATGGCGCGATTGACTTCGCGGCCTTGGTGAGCGGCTACGTCCTACTGACATCTGCTCGAATCTTGAATCTCCCCAGATTGAGTGATGCGCATTAGCATCACTGCCCATGATGACTCCTACCTTTCGTTTTCGAGCCACCATTATTGCACTGCCCAACCTACCTGGTGGTATATTTTCCTCCTAGTATGGTACCCCGTTCAGCCTTAAATTGTTCGAATTGTTCCAAGCGATACAATAAAATCGTTCATATAAGCACACACTATTCACGTTCGGCTGCGTTTTCACCTTTAAACCATTTCATGGGAATTGACAACAACAATTTAATTTTTTTTTTTTTACGTTTTGGTTTAATTTTTTTTTTATGTGTGTAATGTAGCAATACAAAATGTGAATATTGTAATAAACAAAGAATTACTTGCGTACTTGCAAAACTAACTTTTTTTTTTATTTTATTTTTTTATATTTTTGAACCGATGTTTCAAATTTAGCTGTTGTATTTCAACTGTATCGTCGTAATGTGTATGTGTGTGTGTCGATTGAAATATGTGCACGGCAGAGAGTGCGGATTTGTGTATACATAGTATCGTGTGGTGTAGTGTAGTGTATACCAAACATAATTTTTATCCGCAGAAGAGAAATGTATTTTGTGTTTAAATGCGCGACTGATTGTAACGATTAGTTGAACACGGACAATTGACACTGTGTGCCCTGTGTGTATGTGAATTCATATATACGTATATTGAATAAATAGATTTAAGTTCGGAATTTTTATCGGAAATAATTTTTTTTGTTTTGGTTTATTTGTATAAGACAATTAAGAATGTAAAAAAAAATTGAAATATCGATATTTAATTATGAAATTAAACATGGATCGTGTATAGCAAAAACGAAGTTATCTTATCGCGCTGATGAAAGAAAATAAAAAGTTGTTTAGAATAAAAAAAAAAAAAAATACAATAATTTCTTATCGTCTCGTATATTTGTTGTTATCTTTATTGAAATGATAAGAAAATAGGTAGAAATTGTGTCGTTTCAGTAAAACAAATTTTTTTTAGTGCTCGTCTTAGTGTTAAGAATATGTTCAGTGCACAAACCCAATATAGACTTTATTGGTTGTAAAAAAGAAAAGTGGATCAAATACATCTTGTTGTTGTTGTATATTTTATAGTGTTTTTTAGTTTTTTTTTTTTTTGTATTTAAAAATATAATTTGAAGTTTTATTTTTATTTTATATGTTAAAAGAGGAAAAGAAAATAAGAAATTGTTAAAAGAAAAGAAATAGAGAAGAATATAAAAAATAAAAAATAAAAATAAAAAAATTTCAAGATGCCGTTGTTTAGACCAAAAAAAGTAAATCCAAATCTTCAGTATGAGAATAATAATCAAAAAAGTAACATGAAATCACCGGTCACGCCAGTAACGCCAACATCACCGACTGCCCCATCATTTAACGATGTGAACAATGGCACGGATCAGCCGGCCAAACCACAATCGAACGTTACAAAACCCCAATTGGTATTCCATTGTCAATTGGCACACGGAAGTCCTACCGGATTAATAACAGGATTTTCGAGTGTACGAGAGTTATATCAAAAAATTGCGGAATGCTATGAATTTCCCGTTGACGAGGTAAATTTATTTATTTTGTTTTAAGTTTTAAGTTTGTAAATTTTAAATTTAAGTGCATCTGTGCTAGAAAGTGGTAGTGATTTACAAAAAAAAAAAGTATAAAGAAGTGATATAAAATATAAGTTGTGTGTGCATTTCTTGGAAGAAATATGTAAAAAAAAAAAAAAAATCTTATGACGTGGGATTACCTGAAATAATATTTTCTTTATAGTGCGCGCCCGAAACAAAATAAAAAAAAAAATATGTTTGATTAATGCTTTTAATTTTTATGTAAGATTTCAAGTTCTCGAATGAATTTCAATTACTTATATATAGCCAATTATAATTTTATCTACAATATGTGTTATTTGTGTTTGATGATAAGATATGCGGCGACGAAAATAACAGAAATTTGATTGGATCTTGGCATATGATATCGCGAACCCATTGTTGAAGGCTATACATTTTGCGGGCATGAAACTATTTCAATTGTTCATCAAATGTACGATCTATATAATTATACAAACTATATACAAAATGTTTCACAATTCAGAACAATACAATAATTTATGCAAGTTCAAAAACTACTTGTCATTCTGTGCGATCACGTTTTAAAGTTAATATTTTCAAATTGCTTTGACTCATTTCGGTAAATCGAAACGAATCGAATGACACAGAATAAAATTTAATTTTATATTAATCGTACCTTTAAACCCTGGTTTTCTAATGAGTCTGGAAACTATTCAAATTTGCGATACTATCTGTCTCAAGGCGACAGTTAATTTGTTACTGAAAGTGACTATTTTTTCAAAATTCGGACGTATAATTTTAAATTTTGAGAAATATCGAAAATTCTGGTTTTTATTACGATGTGGAAGTTTGTACTAAAAGTGTCCTAAATTTTGATTCATATGGTAAATGTATTGGTGTTATTATCGTACAAAATTAATAAATTGAGGCGGACTGATATTTTTTTGTTAGCCCATCCAAATATGTAAAAAAGTCCGAAAAAGTACAAATTTCGTAAGAAGTGGGCTGTTTATGGAATAATTTTTAATGAAATTGGTCGTGACCGCACTTGGGCTGATATTTTTTTTTGTTAGGCCATTGAATTCTCCTACTTCTGGCCCACAACAGATTTTTATCTTGGATATTTCATATCCAAATATGTAAAAAAGTCCGAAAAAGTAAAAATTTCGTAAGAAGTGGGCAATTTATTGAATAATTTTTAATGGAATTGGCCGTGACCGCACTTGGGTTGATATTTTTTTTTGTTAGGCCATTGGATTCTCCTTTCTGACTTCACAACAGATTTTTATCTTGGATATTTCATACCCAAATATGTAAAGAAGTCCGAAAAAGTACAAATTTCATAAGAAGTGGGCAGTTTATGGAATAATTTTTAATGAAATTGGCCGTGACCGCACTTGGGCTGTTATTTTTGTTTGTTAGGCCATTGGATTCTCCTACTTCTGGCCCACAACAGATTTTTAACTTGGATATTTCATATCCAAATATGTAAAAAAGTCCGAAAAAGTGCAAATTTTGTAAGAAGTGGGCAGTTTATGGAATAATTTTTAATGAAATTGGCCGTGACCGCACTTGGGCTGAATTTTTTTTATTAGACCATTGGGTTCTCCATTTTTTGGCCCACAACAGATTTTTATCTTGGATATTTCTATACAAATATGTATAAAAGTCCGAAAAAGTACAAATTTTGTAAGAAGTGGGCAGTTTATTGAATAATTTTTAATGGAATTAGCCGTCACCGCACTTGGGCTGATATCTTTTTGTTAGGCCATTGGATTCTCCTACTTCTGGCCCACAACAGATTTTTATTTTGGATATTTCATATCCAAATATGTAAAAAAGTCCGAAAAAGTACAAATTTCGTAAGAAGTGGGCAGTTTATGGAATAATTTTTAATGAAATTGGCCGTGACCGCACTTGGGCTGAATTTTTTTTATTAGGCCATTGGGTTCTCCATTTTTTGGCCCACAACAGATTTTTATCTTGGATATTTCTATACAAATATGTATAAAAGTCCGAAAAAGTACAAATTTTGTAAGAAGTGGGCAGTTTATGGAATAATTTTTAATGGAATTGGCCGTGACCGCACTTGGGCTGATATTTTCTTGTTAGGCCATTGGATTCCCCTACTGCTGGCCCACAACAGATTTTTGTCTTGGATATTTCATATACAAATATGTAAAAAAGTCCGAAAAAGTACAAATTTTGTAAGAAGTGGGCAGTTTATGGAATAATTTTTTATGAAATTGACCGTGACCGCACTTGAGCTGATATTTTTGTGTTAGGCCATTGTGTTCTCCATTTTATGGCCGCACAACAGATTTTTATCTTGTATATCTCATTTCCAAAAATGTAGACTCCGAAAAAGTACGAATTTCGTAAGAAGTGGGCAGTTTATGGAATAATTTTTAATGAAATTGGCCGTCACCGCACTTGGGCTGATATTTTTTTATTAGGCCATTGGATTCTCCATTTTCTGGCCCACAACAGATTTTTATCTTGGTAAGAAAGTCCGAAAAAGTACAAATTTTGTAAGAAGGAGGCAGTTTTCTGCCAAATTTGAAATTGCCCGTGACCGCACTTGGGCTGATATTATTAGGATGCCAATTATAGGTATGCTCAAATTAGCCGTAGTTATCGGAATATTTAAACAAATTCCATCCAATTTTTAAAACTTTTTTCTTTTTATAACGATTTTAAATTTCTATTAGTGAAAGCATTTCAGATTTTCAGAACTTTTGAGGTTTACATTTGAAATTCTTTCGGTTTTAACAATAAATATGGGATGAATCTCTATTAAGGACTCAGGATGAACTGTATCAATTTATAATCATAATATTTTAAAGTGTTGGCTGGAAAATTGAATATTTAAATGTTTCCAAAATTTAGCAATTTCGTTACCAACGTATTTAAAACCTGGGGTGTGCTTGATGATTGGTATCACGTTTCATGTCTCAAGGCCATTTTACGCTCTCCTTTGTCGAATTCCGACACTTCAATTCTAGCAAAATTAGCTCTTTTAAAATTTTTTGGGTTTACAAAATTGCTCAAATCCAGACAATTTTTGGTCGTATCATAAACTACAGATTAAACTACTTGACTCTTGTTATAATTTGTACGAACTTCTAGTGGCATAATACTGGAATCATGTCTAAAGTATGACGAGTTCTTCCTCAAATTAACAAATTTCGGCTGAGTTTTATTAAAATTTTTTAGTTACTGATTTAAAAAAAAACTAAAGGTTTGGACGTTCTTAAAGTTCTGAAAATGTTTGGAAATTCAAATTGCGAATTTGAAAGCTGTTCTCAAGAAACTCTAACTAATTTATAACCGAGCTAACTCCTTGGAATATTTGATATTTCATCAACTCAGGAAATATTTAACATTTCAAAATCGTCTAAATATTTTGAAAAATTATAGTGTTCAGAAATTCTGAGTTTTAGAAATTTAAACTTTCTGAGGCCAAACATTAAATTTTGTATTAGGCCTATACATTTTTAGATAATCTTAATAACTCATTAAACTCCTTGATTCTTGATAAATTTTGTATCAGCTTTAACACTGGTATTATGTCTAAAATCTTAAAATTTCATTTTAGAAATTTCAAAATTTTATGAGTTGTCAATTTTGAAATTCAAATAAATTCCCAAATTGAAACCGTTAATAATATAAATTTGTACAATTTTTCAATCTTATTCTTAAAAGAAACTGAAGGCTTGGACGTTTTCAAACTTTGAAAATAAATTACTAATTTCATAACCGAGCTAGTTTGTGATTGAAGTTTGACCAAATTCCAATGAAATTTTAAATCAGAATATGTGCTTCAATACTATGCACCAATCTAATGTGTAAAAAAAATCTGAACAGACTTTGTACCTTAACAGGTGGATTCATCTGATGTAATCTGCCTTGTATTATTCAATAATTTTGTGTATTCAAACTCATTTTAGAATCTGATAAATTTACAAATTGCGCCAATTATTTCAAATTTTATTTAAATAAAAAATTAATAATTTTACCAAATTTTCTAAACTGATTCTTAATAATTATTTAATACAATTTTCAAAACTCCCTGAAAAATTATAGTGCTCAGGAATTTTGAGTTTTTGGAAATTTAAATAAATATTGATTGGCTCTAAGCCTACATTTTTAGAAATTCTGAATTTTATACAATAGAATCAGAAAATGTGACCAAATTGGGTTTCACTATGTATATTAGACCAAACACAAGGTTATTCTCCAGTTTTTAGTAAATATTAAATTCTCAATTTTTTGTTGTACATTTTTGAATCAGTGAGTTGATTTAGCACATTTCACATTGACATTAATTTTTACTTCCAAATACTTTTACCAAATACCGAATAAAAATTCATATTCGATTGAAAATAAGAAAAAGACATTTGTATAAGATTCAAATAAGAAATATAAATTCAAATAAGATTTAGAATCCGATTCAATTTTGAAATATTGTATAAATTTCCAAAAATTCCAATTTTAAGCTTTAAATTTCTATAGTTTTTGTAACCTCCAATTTCCCAAAAGTTAATAATTTTGTTGTGTGTGGTCGATAATTGGCTTCACGTTTCATGTCTCAGGTTTCTTTTTTGTTTACATTCTGATATTTTGTAATTAACAAATTTTGCCTGAGTTTTATTTTAAAAATTCTTGAAATGTTATAAATTTGTAGAATTTTTTAGTAGTCTGATTATAAAAGGAACTGCAGACTTGTGAACGTTTTCAAGCTAAGAAAATATTATGAAATTCAAATTCACTCCAAAAATTAAATATCGGATAATTTACAAATTCTGACGTTTAGGCCCAAATTTTAGTCTAAATAATTTCAAATTTTATTTAACGAAATATTTCATATTATGTACATCAACTCAAAAAAAGTTTTAAATTTCAAAATAATCCAAGTATTTGGAAAAATTATAGTTCGGGAATTCTGAGATTTGGAAATTTAAATTTTCTTCGTTTCTGAATTTTATAAACTCGGAAAATATGATAAAATGATTTGGCTTTTTTACTTCCAAATAATTTGTTCATCTTAAATTTTAGTATAGAAATTCTGATGAATTTACATCCTCCGAATGATGGTTAAAGTCCGTGTCTGATTGGAAATTCCACGTAATTTGTATAAAATTCAAATAAGAAATACAAATTCAAATAAGATGTATACTCCGATTCTAATTTGAAATATTGGATTCGTTATGGTTTGTTGATGTTTTAAAATTATAAGATTTCTGAAAATTCCATTGTTAATTATAAATTTGTTCAGTTTTAAAATTCGAAAATATTGTTGCATATTTTGAATCATAGTTGAATAATGATTAATGAAACGTTGAGACATTCTTTGTTGGATTCTATCAATTTGCTTTTCGAAATTTTGTAATTTTTCAAAATTTTAAGTTCCTCTAAATCTGGGCAGAATGAGGTAAACAAAAATTTAAAAATTTAGATTTTTCAAATTCTGAAAATTTTCTAAATCCGTAATTGCTAGTTTTGGTATAATTTATCAAATATTTCTTAGTCGTAAGATTAAAATTCCGAAATTTTCATTTTAAGATCCAAATTTTCAAATTATTACATATTCTGATTTGAAATGTTATCTGTATTCAAAAATTGTTTTTAAATTTTTGGAATTATTTCAAATTATAATATCTGTACTCCTATTTTCTTTTAAAATAATTGGGCTGATTTGGCTGGTGCAGCTTCAAGGCACTGATAATCTCACAATCACGCAGATAAATTCTAACCAATTTTTATATTTTATTTTTCATGAACCGATTACTCAAAGTACTTCGTTCTTGTTAAAATTTTAACTAGGCTTAATACTAGAATGAGGTCCAAAACTCTATAATTATATGCTCCCGAAATTTTAAAATTTAAAATTTTAGACAGAATGCACTATACTGAACGAACTTTTAAATTCTGATTAATTACAAAATTCAGATTTCATCCACAGTTGCTTGTTTAAAATCGTTTAAGTATCAGTCCTGAGTTTCTGATAAATTTATTCGAAATTATAAAATTTGACAACTCTTAGATTATTATCAAATTCTATCGAAACATGATATTTTATGACGTTTTGGCCGAAAGTTATAGATTTTCATTTGCATATTTCATTCGGTGCTAAAAATCTAAATTTTGTTTAAAGATTTACAGAGTTCTCCCTTAAATTAGATTCTATTTCTGATTTGAAATTTTAAGAAATTTCTATGCGATTCTAATAAGCAATAAAAATTCAAATAAGTTGGTAAAATTTCTGAAAATTCCAATTGGTAGTTTTAATTTTCTAACCTCAAAGTTCCCAAAATTCGGATATTCCGTTGCATCATATAGACCGTGCTCGATAATTGGTTCCACATTTCATGTCTCAGGCTTCTTTCTAGTTATCGAAATTTCAAGTGCCTCTAAATTTGGGAAGAACGACGCTCACACAAATTGGAAAACTTTTACTTTTCAAATTCTGAAACTTTTCAAAATTTCTATTTCATCCATAGTTGCTAATTTTGGCATAATTTATCAAATAATTTGTAACATTAAGATTGAAATTCCGGAGTTTCATTTGATGTTCTAAATTTTCAAAATATTAAAAATGTCTTTTAAATTCAAATAAGATTTAAAATCCGATTTCTGAAATTTTTACAATTTATAAAAATTTATGATTTGAAATTTTTAGAATTCTGAAGAAAAATCAGTTAAATTATAGGATCGAGACGTAGTTATCCGAATAGTTAAATTTCATCAAAAAAAAAAAGCTTGAAATTTGTATAACCGAAAGCTAGTTGTGTATTTGAATAATGGGTTATGAAATTGTCGGTTACAAAAGTTTAAAAATTAAAAAATTTTAGAACCTGTGCTCGTTTGTCCTATAATATATAAACTCTTGATTCTTGTCAAATTTTTGTACCCGCCTACCCACTCAGAATGCATCGTGATAAACTTTTAAATTAGAAAAATATTACAAAAATTTTGTAAAATTTTGAATTTCACTGGTTTTTAGGGAGCAATAGTCTCAAACTGTGATAAACGTGACGCTATTTTATTATGTTTTCTCCGAAATTTATCGTTGCTAATAATGTAAATTTTGTCTACAGAATTTAGAATTTTATTGAAAATTCTGAAACCTAATAAATCTATAGGATTTTTCGGTTTCTGGTGATTTTTATTTTAAATCAACACAAGCACTGGACCAAAATAAAATCAGTTTTTGACTGTAAATTTCAAGGAAATTTCGAATCCATCAAAAAATCTGCTTTAGTTCGTAAAATATTTGAAAAATTCCATTAAATTTTTAAATAATTCTCAAATTTTGAATTATTTTTGACAATTTTCAATTAGAGAGTTCCGAATTTTTATGGTCGCGCGATATCATGTGACCGCCGAAATTAAAATTTATCAAATTTTGTTGACGAATTTTGAAAATTTATAAAATGCTTTATTGGTTGACATTAAATTTTGGTATAGAAATTCCGATGAAAATATGTTCTTGAATATAAGGTTAAATTCAATCTCTGATTGATATTCTATGAATTCGGAAATTTCATTGCATTAGATTTGAAACAGGTTTCATGAAATGGAGCGTACTCGATAATTGGTTTCACCATTCATGTCTGATGCGATTTTGGTGTTTGGCCTAAGTACCAGGGTGTATGGTATTCTTCAAACTTTAACTCTTTTAAAATTTCGAACTTAAGTATTCTTGAAGATCTTAAAATTATAACAATTTCAAGTCTCTCTAAGTTTGTTGACATTTTAAACTCTGAAAATGTTTCAAAATTTCGTGTGTTGCTAATTTAGGGTGGCGATTAACTTTTTCGGAAAAAATTTCTTTTGAGCAAACGTTCAAATATTAAAATATCCAGATTAAAATGTCCAGATTTGATACATTTGAGTGCCCTGGTTTTAAAAATTGTACAATTTTTTAAGTATTAATAAATTCGGTTGAGTGGTTGAATTATCAAATTCTCATTAAAATTTGTATTCTGAACAATTTTTAAAATTTGTTTAAATCAACTTGAATTGTAATATTTGTTCAAATTAAATTAAATTAAATCGTCTAAAACTGCATATGCCTACATTTTCAAACTCTGGACATAGTGAAATTAATTTAAAACCTAAAACTTATGTGTTTTTTTGGATCAACACAAACATTGGATTAAAATTGCGAGTTGAAAAATTCGTTCATCAAACATTGTTACGGTTGCACCTGAGCAACAATTCTATTGATATTTGAGATCATAACTTAATGTGCTTGAAACGTTTTTGATCGTAAAAAATGTTTAACGTTCCAAAATCATACACCGACGTACAAAAATCATGGTGCTTGTTTATGGCGAAATTAACGCAGGCCTGTATTACTGAAAATTCAGGTTATCTGAAATTCTGAAAATTTTTTTGTACAATTTTCAGAGTTCACACCATTATGAGGTTTGAGCATATTGGAATAAAACTTCGATAGCTGAATTGCATCCAAATTTTAGTAGCAGATTTCTTGGAATTCCACAGTTTATTTTCGATCATCTTGGAGCTTGCTCAATAAATGATTTCACGATTCATGTCTCATGATGTTTTGGTGTTTGGATTAACTACCTAACTACAGCGTGCTTTTTTTTCAAACTTCCCAGCAGTTTTAAAATTTTCAAAGTTAGTTTTCTTAAAAATTTCACCATCTAACAATTAATTATTTCAATTTTAAAGCATTTTATATTTGTTGATATTTCAAACTCAGAAAATATTTCAAAATTTCGATTTATTTCATAGTGTTGCTAAGTTTGGTGGAAAAATTAATTTTTCGCGAATATCTCTGAGCATTCGTTTAAATATATCAGACTTGAACGCTTGATATACTTGAGTGCAGATTTTGTGAAACTCTTACTTTGAAAATTGTACAATTTTCTAAGCAAAGATAAATGCTTAGTTGAATTATAAAATTCATTAGAGATTGAAACTTACTTACAAAAATTTTCAATTATAATTGCAAGTTCGAGCCTCATTAAACTTTGTCTTGCTCGGACCCGAGTTAAAGTTCCCTTGATATTTCTGATCATAATATAATATGTGCTTATTCCAACAAAAACCTGAAAATATATTTCAAATTTCCGAACTATTAGAAACTTGTATATAGTTATAGTAATTTAGAGGTTGGATCAATTCAGCTGGACACTTTTGCATTGTCGTATTAAGTATAACGAAGGATTTTGAAAAAATGATGGCAGGGTTAACTCCAATACTATATTATGAAGTTTGTTAATATCGGAATAAAAGTTCGATAGCTGACTTGTTGTAACAAATTTCATGAAATTTGACAATTCATTTTGGATCACCTGTGTGTGTAATAAATCATTTTTTCAAATTCTGAAAATTTTAAAAATTCGAAATTATTCACAAATCATTTACAAATATTTTGCCTAATCATAAATTTATTGGCTTAATCGGGTTTTATAGAAATTCCATATAAATAAATAATTTATAATTGAAAATCTCCATCAACTTCGGTGAAGTATAACGTAAATTGGGAAAAACTTCAAATTCTGATAAATTTAAAAATTGTAGTGGTTGTTCCCAATTTTGTAGATTTTATAAATATATCAAAATTTGATAAAACCACTTAGTCAGGATTAATCCAAAAATTCTGGGAATTTATGAATGCAAAATATTAAGAGAAAGCAAATTAATAAAGAATTTAGAATTTTATAAATTTTCCAAATTTGAGGAAAAAACTTGATACATAACTCTCCTTCAAATTGTGAAAAATTTTAAACTTCTAAATTCTCTAAACATTTTGTACTTTCAAATTTTGCTTTATCGAGTTTATAGAAATTGCTATTACGCCCTCTTCTCATTAACTAATTCAAGAATTTTGTTGAGATCTGATTTAAAACTTTTAACCACATATTTTCTTAACATTGCAAAATTTTGAATAGTTTGCTGAACTATTTGCTTAAAGGATTTAATTTCGATATCCCCCCTTACCAAAAATTATTTCAAATTTTGTATTATTGTTTCTTTTTAAACGATTTTAATATTTTCAATTCAGAAATTTGGTTTTATTTAGCCAAACATTTTTTTCTTATTTTAAATTCTGAAAATATTTTTCAAAATTCCAATTTTAAAATAAAGAAACTGTGGTAGTCCGATATAAGGAATACGAACCATTATTATTTAAGCCTTAGTGTTGAATTATGACAAATTCTGAAATATTTTTAAAATTCAAAAATATTTTTAAAATTCTGAACATTTTTTTGAATTTTTTTTAACTTTTTGCAAAAGTCAAATCTCCATTAACTTCGGTCAAACAAAATGTCTGATATTTTATTTTAAAATTTCAATTCGAATTGTAAAATTGGAGTATTGACGTAAATTGGCCAAAACTTCTAATTCTGACGAATTCAAAATTTTTTAATTCAGTAAAAGTGGATATTTTCTGACTCTTTAGAGTTTTACAAATTCATTTATTTATAAATTTACCAAAATAGTTTTTAACGACAAGTTATAGGCCAAAGTTATTCTCAAATTGGGAATAACTTTGAAATTAGCTTTGAATTAGCGTAACACATTTTTTAGTCTTAGTAAGAATTAATCCAACAATTTTGAAATTAGTTTATTGGGGTTTCAAAATGTTAAGTTTTATTTAATTTTCAATAATTTAAATTCAAAATGCTCTTTCAAAATTCTGAACAAAAAATTATTTCATATTTTGTGTTATCATTTATGAATTTTAGTTTGAGTTTAGAAATCAAATTTGATATTTAAAAAAATTCTATTAAATTTGTATTGTAAAATTCAGAAACTAGTATATTTGAAGCCAACCAAAGTTTTGATATCATCATGGTAGTCGGGGCCAAGAGAAACGAACCATTAATACTTTTTGATTTGCTTTAACTTTCGCAAAATTTAAATTATTTTCTGTGAATTTGAATTTTTTTTTCAAAATTATGTAAAATTTAAGAACTCTAACAAGACTCTGAATGGTTTCACGGTATCACTTCTACCTAGGCTATGTAATTTTCTAGGCTAGGTAAAATTGATAAGATTTGATCTGATTCATCACGTACGTAATTTAAGTAAAGCATAATTTTTAAAATTCATTTGGATGATTAGATAATTCTTTGAATAAGTACCAACCATTCTTCTAGTCGTGAAATTAATTTAGCACAAACAATATTATTCAAAACATTTTGAATACTTATCTAACAATATACTATGTCTAATATTTAACCAGGTAGTCACGTTTCTCACATGATTAATAGTTGTCCGTACTAAAAGCGTATAACATGATCAATACTAAAAAAATAAAAAAATTAATTTCGAAAATACCTCAAGGTAAACAAGATACCAATTCTTAGAAATTAAAAAAAATTAGCACCAATTAGATTTTAAAAATCAAAACGTGTCCGCTGAATTGTCCGTGACTTGACCGACCGTACGATATTTCAAATCAATGCGTTCAATAACAATTTATCCATTACATATTGTGTTTCAGAATTGACAGGTTATTTTCTAGGACAATTCATAAATGAATGAAAAATATTTGGAAAGGTGCATTCCCGCATACAATACAACTTTCAATAATTTGTTAAAGTTTACGTAACACAAATCATTGCAAATCGTTTTTAATATTTAATTGGTTTGAATACTGGATATCATGTACCAGGAAGTTATATATGTATGTATAAACGAAAGCTCAAAAACCCCATAGCTTAGTTATAATTATAAAATAATTTGATAGCTACATGTATATGCCATAGGTGCGTATCGTAATAAACCAAAAGTGTATGCAATAATGAAATGTATAATCGATCGAATTTTTTATTAGTCCATAAATCGAAATGTTATCAGTGATTATTTTGAATTCGTCACTTAAAAACTCGCGCTATTATAATACAGTCATCGCAGTTGGTATATAATGCGCTATAGTCGTAATGATTAAAATGGCATCGTGTTGCATAAATTTCGTGAATACATATTTGGTGTATATATAGCAGCACAATACAACGCATAGTTAATGATCCGATTAATTGATTTTACATTTTTAACTAATATTAATGGTATATTCGTAGTTATTTTATATGCAGCATAAATTAAAGCATAATCATGTTTATGTATATTGTATACATATATACATCTATATAAAGATGTACATAATTAATGCACGCTAGATTAATTGGGAGAAATTTATTTCGAGCTATACGCTCATATAAAGCCACTGAACTTAACGTTTTTTTTTTATGAATACATGTGTTACTCCGCACATGTTGAAAACAGAAAAGATTCGATCGTCTTTTTAAATTTGGCAGCATATGGGACTCTTAATAATATTTCTAGACTGTGAATTCTTGATGAAAAAAACCAAAAATATTAAGAACACTGGTTCTTTAACACTGGTTAAATATAATGTGGAACCTGTTTAAAAAATTGTGGGACCTGTTTTCAAAATTGAGGAACCTGTTTTCAAAATCTTCGAAAACTAACTTCAGGAATCGATTTTTCGCTTAGCGGTATTTGTATTTTGTGGAATCTATGTTGATAATGCTGATTATACTACCTTTCGATTCTATCAAATTGTGGAACATATGCTATGAAATTGGTGGTATGTATATACTGGAAGTATTGAATTTTACTAAACTAGACAAGATATTGCGTCTCTAAAACTAGAATTTAATGTGTGTAAGGTATGTTCAAACAGGTTCACATAAAAATCAATGTGACTCAAAGTTAGACTGTATTAATTGAGTTTTTTGGAAATTAAATCAGACGATCTGGCCAAATTAATCGTATGGCTTAAGTTCCAATTATTTCTATTTTACTGATTGATGGCTGCTTTACTGTCATTTATGAGACGTTAATTGGGCAATGATGTTAAACTTACGTTCAGAGTATCATTTAAATCTATTTTACGTTCAGAGTCTCATAGATTAGAGTTTATTAAACAAGTTCCACTCCTTGCTGGTACATTTTTTTTAAAGATTAATAAAATACTTGAGACTTGTAATTTTCTATCAGTAAACATTTTATTATATTGTGGAACATGATCTTACCTTTCGAACTGAGACAGTTATTTTTCTTCATTGAGATAAATTGTGGAACAAAATATTTGTAAGCTAAAAAAAATATTTGAAATCTACAAAAATAAAAAATTTTCTTTGGTAAAGAAAATTATGAAATATATGCGCTTATCTGACCAGTTCTAAATAATGTGGAACTCGTTTACTAAATTGCGAAACCCTTTTTCAAAATCGTACCCATTTCAGCTATGGCATTGTGTCAAACAATTAAACCGATTTATAGGCGGTAAAGAAATCGATTTTTCGCTTAGCGGTATTTGTGTCTTGTGGAATCTATTTTATAATGAAGCTGATTATAATACCTTTCGATTATATCATGTTTGAAATAATTATTTAAATGAGCAACTTTTCTCAAATCCGATTTAAAATAAATTGTGGAACATATGTTTGGCTTTCTCATTTATCATTTGGATAGTCGTGGTATACATATATCTCCTTTGATTGATCTTAATTTTAAAATAGTTTAGGTAATTTGAAAGCATTGACTTTAACTAAACTAGACAAGTTAAATGACCAGCATTGAGCCATTAGAACCAGAATTCAAGCTTAGACTGTGTTAATTGAGTCCTTTGGAAATTATATTTGACGATCTGACCAAATTAATCGTATGGCTTAAGTTAAAATTATTTGCATTTTACTGATTGATGGCTGCTTTACTCATTTATAAGTCGTAAATTGGGTAATGGTGTTAAATTTTGCAAAATGCGTGGGACTTATACATTTTGTATCATGAAACATTTCATTATATTGTGGAACCTTCCCTATTGATCGAACATCCCGTCATTTTTTCTAATTTAACAAAAGAAATAAAATTAACAAAACTGCTTTTTTTGACGAAGTAAGTGAGGCAGTTAAGGATGACATTTTGAAGAATGTTAATTAAAGAAATTGATTGTGGAACGTAATGTTGATTGAGATAAATCGTGGAACATACTATGTCTAAGGTGAATACTACGAATAAAAAATCTCTGAACCCAAAATAGCGATATTTGTTTCTTGTGGAATCTATGATCTTGTAACTTTTGCAACTTTAGCTGATTTTACTATCTTTTTGATCGTAAACACGTTCAGAGTATCATTTAATCGCACAGTATAATCAAACACAAATCATAATTTATTAAACAAGTTCCACAATATGCTGATACAATAAAATTTTGTTTGAAGAATATATTAGTAACAATTTCATTAAATTATGGAATCCATTTGTTGAAATACATGATTATTTTATGAGAAAATTAATTGTGGAACGCAATTTTAAACCCGAAATATGAATAATTGCCTTTTTAAATAATGATTGAATAGTTAATCGTAATCATAATTGCGGAACTCGCACGTTGAATACTAGCCCGCTGAATTTTTAATGCTTTATTGTAAACAATTGTGGAATATAATATATCTAGACTGTAATCCACACATTCAAGAGTTCTGAATGATATATACCAAGAAAAACATACCCAGAATGGTCATCTAACTTTGAGCCAAAAGTTTAAAATAATTTGGAACTTGTGTATATAATTGTGGAACCCAAACCAAATACACACCTTGTAGAATCTACATATGTTATCTTATAAACTTTGATTTTCTGAATTTCGATCTAAAATTAGTTGTGGAACATAATGTGGCTTTCTCCGATGTTTCATAAAACAAATTAAATTGGAAAATGATTTGTAATACTATTATTTTCGACTTAATTAAAATCGAAATAAACTAATGTAAATAATACCCACACTTGGTATAACTTCTCAAGCATCACATTCCAAAAATATTGAATAAAATAAAAAATTCACCGCAAAAATTATTATTTCACGATCGTGTGAATGCATTCCATTAACCTTGACCAATTTCCAATTCTCGCGTCTTTTTTCTCTCTTCTTTTTTGGTTAATACAAATACAGACATAAGCTTGATGATGGACTTAAGCGAAGAATATACCGGTTTAACAATAATTTATGAGCAAAATTCCAAATCGCAAATTTTCACTCAACACTTTCAGCTGTTTTATGTTTATTTAATGTGTACGTCTTACGACAATTTTTTTTTGTGTATTGTTCGACTAAATATTCTTTTATCTGGACTTTATTTATTGATAACAAAAAATTGTACACAAATAAAAATTAAAATTAAGAGAAAGCTAGATACAACAACCACAACAACAAAAACATCGTTGGAAACCAAAAAATAAAAATAACCGTTCCAAGATCCGCTATATGTCGAAGAGGTTTTTTTTTTTATTTTGGTCTTTGTTATGTTTCATCTTATTACCAATTATCATCATCGTGTGTCTTGGTGAAACAACCGCTAAACAATTTATGAATTTATGTTCTTCTAGAACATCTTTATGTATATAGTTAGTTTGCGATTGTAAATACCGCCCATAACGATTTGAACCGAAATATCGATCATCCATCATCCGCAGCAACATTTTTGTGTTATCTGGTTTACAAAGATTAATGATGTTCTTGTACATAAATCATATATAGTCGAATTATCGTAAGGAGGTATATAGAGTGGGGATAAACATAAGAAATGCGTATCTTAATTATCAATCACCAAAAATAATGTTGTAGACTACCTACTAAAGAGAGAAGTAAATTGGTTTACCAGTTTTTGGATGGTGTACAATCAAGGTATTAACCGTAATTTGAGCGCTTGTTTTGCTTTCTTAGTATAAGTATTGTATATATATATATATATATAGTTTTATAAGAAAATTAATTTTGGTCTAAACAGAACTTGATTCTGTTATGTTATTTTTTATGTATACATACACCTATGTACATACATACATACATATTATTTATGATTTCATGACATTTAATTATTTTTGTATTGGGTTGGTTTAGAATTTCATGCGTTCTTATTTCATTCGATGGGTGGTGTAATAGTTGCATTGAGTTCGGCGTTTTCCAAAGGTACCATAAAATCAGAACGGGGATAGATAAACTCAACTCAAATACACTAAATGAATTTTATAGGATGGTTCAGAAAGCTTCATTCCATCGTGGACATGTTTTCTTCATTGGTGATTCCTTTTCATCCGAGTGAAAATCGAAATGGTTAAAACTGCGACGTTTGAATCGCGAGGTACTGGGTTCGAATCCCAACAGAGGCAGGACGCAAAAAGGATTTTGCATTTCTTGACTATACGGTGGTTAAATAATTGAAAATATCTATGACCCTCTGTTGGAATGTAGAACTCATGAGCCGATCCATCTTCAATATATATAAGTACAGGCTGTTTTTATCCAACTATTTTTTGTATATGGAATGGAGCCTTTTCCATCCCATTGTATAAACATGTAGACAAATAGTGTACCCTCTATGCCAAAATGTTTGCAGGATGCAGTTCAATCACTCGTCCAAGTTTCCACTGTATATTGGAGGAAGATTTTAATCTTTTATTATTATCACGGTGCAGCCTTCTGAAATATGGTCCGTTGACCCTTCCCATTGAAAGCGATTCTGTAATTGCTGACGATACTCTTTGGACCATCTAGTCCAAAATCGATGATATTACTGGTTCACGTTTCTCATAGTTCAAATTGATCAGTTCAGAGATCAGCGATCAGGTGTCAATAACTCCACGTTGTCATAGGTTGTAATAGCTGTGAGCGGCCTCGAATTCAATACAGCCTCGACCAGTTTAATTAGCGTATTGAGCTCTTCATAAAAAAAGTTTGCGTTGCCCATCATTCGTCGAATATGGAATTTTGCCGATTTCACCGATGCTTAATTAAGGCCGCGAAAATGAGGTGAATTTGATGGTGCAAAATTCCAATTAATTTTGTTTTCTTGAGAAAACAAAGACAACTCAGCTTCAATTTGACTGTTTTGAAGTAGCTTGAATAGTTCGTGTACTTTTGTGGTGGCACCGATAAAATTTGTGCCGTTATCCAAAAATATGTTTTTGTATAGTCCTGTAGTAGCAATGAATCTTTGCAGGGTGCCGAAAAATGAACCAAACGAGTTCCAAGTGGACTGTCTTAGTTGCTTGGCATACAAATATTGCGAGGTAGGCCTTTGTTGGACTCTTGCCCCGTATGTGATGGTGGGTATACAAGGGCCCGCCATAGTCAATTCCTACATTATAAAATGGTGGAGATATATTTACTCACTCTATGGGTTGGCCTAGCACGCGTGCTAGGAACACATTCCTTAAATACTAGTTGTTTCCCAGTAATGGGCCAATATGTTTGTTGAATCGTGATGTATCTATTTTGTAGTTAATGCTCCAATCTTCTTTATGCAGGGATTGCGGGTATTATGAATGAACCGGACTAGATATGTTATTGAATTGCAAAGGGATGTACACCCTTCGAAACCAAATCTACCGGATTTAATTTTGAGTCGATAAGAATTCAGAATTTTTAATTTGGACTGAGACTGAATAATCGCCACGCGATTTGTCACATAAGTTTTCCCCCTGGTGGATGGGGATTTAAACCAGTAAAGAGTTATCAATGAATCAGTCCTATATAATCATCAACGTTAGAATTAACGATAGCGGCAACCTTGTTCATAAGTTTCGCTAAAAGCTGTGTCAAAAAGCTCAAGTCGCGGTTACGTCTGCTGTTTCAGTGGAGCGACAAGAGATTTGGACTATAACAATTTAACTGACAGTTTATATGCACATCTTGAAATCGTGTATAGATCCGCGCCATAGGCCTTCTCACTAGCGTTGGCAAAGCCATAAAACTAAATATTTCGTGGAATTTTAACACTATTTAGATCATGCAAATCGTCTAGAAAATTTGTCCAATACGTATATTGCGTCATTGAAAGACCTTCATCCCAATGAATTTTTAGAGACCATAATTTTTGTAGGAATATCTTCCCGAAAACGACAACGGGTACAACAAGGCCTTTACTATTGAATATTTACTATTTCCATATGGTCTAATTGTTATAGGCTAAGCGAGGTTCAACATTTTGATATAGCTTGCTTCCTAAGTTTATAAATAGCTTTTGCGCGTGTTGTCGAGTCCCCTAATGACGACGGAAGTTTCGAAAATAGTAGTCTCACCACAAATCGTCCCAATTCGCATTTTGCAAAAGTTTGTCTAAAATGATGGTCACAATCAGTGCCTGAATATTTGTGATCAATACGATAACCATTTCATAGTTTTTCTAATAATTCGTCTAATCGATGTGATTCCCAACTTAATTTGTCCAACTGATTGCAGTACATGTCCGCTCCCAACAAATGATCGATTCCACGTGACTCGTAGAACTCTGAATCGGCCAACATGAAGTTGGTCACTACTTGAAACATCGATTTATAGTAAAGGTACTGTGAACTATCAATTCCAACACCTCGAACATGTAGAAAATGACAAATGTCTTTGAATATGCGAAGCTCTGTTCGCGGAATTTGGTCCTTCCATTTCATTTTAGTATCCGAATCGAATTTAGTGTATATCAGATATACTAATAAATCATCCCAATATTGAACTGGTCGCCCAAGCGTATTTAAAAATCGAATGTGTGAGCTAAACTCATCGATGAAATTTAAATTTTCAAAAGCTTTCGCCGCGTTACCTTTTACAGAATGCTTCAAATATTGCAGTTTTCTTAATTCATACAATTTTGGATTATTGTGGACATGATTGTCAAACGATTCTATATGAATCCCTGCCATTTAGTAATGTCTCCGTAAAACGGATCGAGGGTAATCATAATAATGTCTAATAGATCTGAAAGTCGCAACTTAATTTGAGAAATTGAACCAGAATATAATTTGTCTTGCACGAATTCGGTCAACGATTACAGAAATTGTTTATTTATTTGGTTCAGTCGCTTTATTGAAACCTCCTTGAATAATAAAAAACAAACAGAAAAATTACCTAATCCGACTCTACCAAACTTCCGATATTTGTAAGTACGTCACGAGCCAATATAGTTTTAGGCTTAAAAGGTCCCACGCCCGCTTCACACGAGGCTTTCGCGAACCAAATTATAAACGGTAACTTCAATGTAGCGATAGTAGATTCACAACGGTATAACACAAAATGGCTGAAGCGGCTTTGTTTTTGTTTTATACTTCCTCGAACGTATTTTTATATCGATGTTTTCGAACAATATTGTAAATAAATGTCGGAACAATGATGGATATGCGTTGTGTCAAATACGAATGTCAGTATTGTAGAATATAGAACAGGTGATACAGAACAGGTGTAGATATATATAAACCGGTGTAGTTTTGCACAAAACGTTACGACACGACAAGAACTGGATCTTACTTCTGACACCATTGTTTTATACAAGTATTTTTGTGTATATGGAAAGGAGCTTTTTCCAACCCGTTGAGTTCGATCACCGCTTCAAAGTGGGCAGATGGCCAATGTCCGAAAAAGATCTACTGTCCAGCTTTTAAAGGACAGTAAATCCACTAGCCGAAAAGTCTCTAATAAATGTATGTGTTTGGACTACATTTTAACTGTGAACTCTTTAAAACCTGGAATCAAATGATCCGAATTGAATTGGTCAAAATCACTGAATATTATTAATTACAATATTCAGATTCTCTGAATTTTTATGGTAACTTAAATGTTCAATACAAATTAGAATAAAATGTGGAAACGCAATATTCAAAACACTTGAGGTTTCTAATTTGTTTAATTCATATTTTGTGAACCGATGTTAAGAACTCAGGCTATTGACGAACCTTTTAGCAAGTATTTACAGAAGAGTTTCCGCAAATTGAAAAAATTTGTAGGAGATTGGACCAATTGAATATTGAGCTTTTCTCGCTTTTAGCCTGAATTTCTGTAGAAAGGTTGGCAAATTGAATATTGATCCCTTTTGAATCCTGATGCTACTATATACTTTTGAACGGGTTGCATATAATTTTTTTGCAATTTACGGTATGTTCAGAGCAAACGACATATAGAATTCGATCCCAATTTAAATTTAACATTTATATGTTGTCAATGAAATGTACAATTTGAGATTTCCAAATGAGAAATCGCATTAGGGTTGGTTAATGTAAAGCGTTGGAAACTTTCAATAAACTAACTGAAACACAAAACTAAAAAGCTTGCTTCGATAAAAGCTTTTGTAAAAAAATTGATACAATTTTGGTTGGAGAAATCCATAATCGCTTTAATAACTAAGCTTTCGTTTTCTACTTATTGAAAAGCTGTGGTTGAAAAGCTCAATTTTATCAAATTAGTTATATAAGTTTTACAGTCATTTGCTTAACTAATTATAAATTTTGCCTTTAACCGTTTGAATGAAATATTTTTAGCAGCGCATAGTTCAAATTCTGCTTGAAACAGTATAGCTTTTGTCTGGTTTCTTTATTTGTTCTTAATTGTTTAAATATAAAAGCTTGCTAAAAAACTGCTAAAAATCCGCTTTAATAGCTTAAAACAGTTGTCTGTCGATGTTTTTTGTTTTACTTCGAATAATTGCTTAACTTGATGCAATTTGGAAGCTTATCTATCAGTGTGATGTTAGAAGTTTCGTAATTATGGAGAAATCTGATAACTTTATTTATGCAAAAAAAAAAATTCCAGTTAGCAGTGTTCGGAGAGAATACGGTTTATATGCTCTTGTTCGATAATTGGATCTATTGGATACCCATTTTTTTGAGACCATTCCACAACTATAGAAAATTCCAACATTGACTTTCTTCATAATCTGCTATCTTATATGCCCCAATTCCTCATAATCCTTCATGAATTGACGGTACAATTTGACAAATTTGTCATCAAGCTCAAATCGTTGTTTTCATGGCATATACAAACGTCTTTAAACCACAAATGCACCACAAACTTACCATCATCATTGCGTTTTGTTGTCTTTGCATACATATTTTCACACACACACACTCATTTCTTCTTCTTTATGCGATAGGTGCGAAAGTTCGGGAATTCGCTCGACTTCCCATAGTGTGAAACAGCAGTCGGCAAATAATTTGGGTGACTGCTGTTTCATTAACTGCCAGACATACTTAATAAGTAATGCGTTCCAAAGAGACCTTGAGAGAATTTCGTTTTTTTTTCTGATAGTCGTGCTCGGATTACACCAAAATACCACTTCCGGAAATTTGTTGTTGTTGTATCGGTATACTGCGGGGGTCAAAATCGTACAATTCAAGAACTGTTTGAATTTTATTTTCAATTGTGGGTGATTGTCTTAACGACATGGCTTATGGTATTAATAGATTTCAAACCTCCCAACTTGATAAATTGACTCCATCTTGGTTTATGTTTAGACCATTAATATAGCACCTTCTGTGAGACTGAGTCCAAAAGCAACGTTCATATGCAGACCATTTCTGTGAATTTGCTGTACATTCTTGTATCTTTTTACTGGCATCTTGGCAAACTGAGCATGTTTCGTTTGTTGCTGCTACATCACAGTGATTTTTTTTCTGAATCCAATAGATTCAATATTATCCGTTTGATCCAAGGATCACGTAGTTCTGCAGCTAGACCAAGACCTCCTACACCTGCAGGAGAATTAGATGTTAAACCAAAAAATGTAAATTTAACTCATTATGAATTCACTTTTGTTGCCGCTTACGACTATATCGATTACGAAGTTTTTCAAAATCCTTACAAATATATTTTGCGTCAGTACTCCGAAGTTGTTTGACCAAATTATAAGTCTGATCCCCCAGATAGTCCAGTAAACATTGTGATGGGGTAAGGCTGAACATGGATGTTGGCTCAATATAGAGAGTGTACTACCCCGGATGTAGTTTTCCGCATAATAGTTATTTTCAAATACGGTTTTGTTCAATATTTCATCTGGATTTGTGACGTGAAGTAAATACTGAACGTATTGAAATTTTGATATAATTTGGATATACATAATTTTGATGGATATACATCCACTCATCAATTTTGGGGGGAACACAAGTGATTAAGGTTTACTATACCTCTTTGTTTTAAACAAAAAACTTTGGCATAGTTAATTGAAATTGAAATTATGAATATGGTGTGGGTTGGTGTAAATGTCTAAAAGATTAAATTAGTCACCCATCTCGACTTAATCGTGCATGTAATTAAAAATAATTAATTGTCCACAAAATAATAATTTAAGGTGCACGAAAAAACTATTTCGTTCACCAAAAATTATAAATTGTTCAGGAAATATGTTTTTTTTTGCACCAGAAATTCAAACAAAATCAGGTCAACCTTCAGCCACCTATAAAATCCAATCGAAATTGTGTAGATATTCCGAGTGTATGCATATGCACTTGTAGCAAACAATTTAGACTGCCACACAACCATAATATTTGATTCTTTGTGTTGGATAGGGGCGGCCATCCCATTAAAACCATGTATTGTCAAACTTCTTTCTCTTGAACCAATTTCATTAAATTCACCTTTGCCATGAAATCACTTAAATCGCTTCAAATTGAAATTTGACAGGATTTTGATCGATATCGATTTAAGAGGCTTTTAATTAAATTAGAGTCGCCGATAAAAAACACAATCATGAATTTTTATTAATTTGCAAGTATATGTTTGCAAAAAGTTAAACAGAATGTGTCTTGCGTTTAGGAAAGTTACGTTATCAGCAAACAAATAAATTGGTACAGTATACAGAGTGAATTGTGCAATTGAACAACATTAGTCATGTGATGATAAGACGACGTATTCTTTGTTACACGTTATCGAGCATTTTAATACGTTTTATTATTGTGGAATAAAGTAAATTACCCACTTTGGGAATTATGTATACTTTGGCCTTATCAGCACTATAGTTTTAGTATTTCGCACCGATAACACATTTTTATACTGTGGAATTTCTATAATTATGCGAAAACCAATTGGAATGTCGGTAAGATAGCAACAGTTTTAAGATGGAATTGCCGATTTTATTCGATAAATGGATCACTGGCTGTTTATCGTGTTGCGTAGGATGTCGATGCCAAAAAATAATAAAACTTCGCAACACCAAATTTTAATCGGCCTTTCCAAGCACTCTCATAGTAAAATAGACGAATTATTGTTGTGCATCTGTGCTCAACAATGCACAGTACAATGTTAATTATTGGAATTTGGTGTCAAGATTTTAAATTGGGAAAAAAAGTGAATTTGGAGCTTAGAGAATTAGATTGTGGAGTCTGGGAGTCTCTAGATTAAATTTTAAATCCTGGAGTTTATCTTTTACGAGTTTGAAATATTTTCAAATTTTAGTTCAGATATTCTGAAATTAAAAAGTTTTACAAATTACTTCAATCGTTTTTTGGAGCGAAGTTTCAACGTTAAAACGGTAGACCGATAGAAACACGTGCTTTTTAATATTGTTCTTCTTTTCAAACTTCATTCCAACTGGTGGCAATTTTTATTCAAAATAGTCTTTTATGAAGTGAGTCTTATTCTATCAAATTTACTTTACCCGCCTTCATTTTTAGTCAAATGTGAATGAATTTATTTAAATTTGTGTCAAATTGCAAAAATTCGTTTCAATTTTTCAGGCAAAAGATTTTTTTAACTTTCTGGATTTTATCTAAATTTGAGTTGGTTTGAAAATTTTTCACTCAAGTTTAATTCAAACTACTATTCAAACTACTAATCTAGGATACATAAATTCATTCAAGCACCATTGTTATATGTTGGGAAATTCAATTGTTTGGACCCGAATTTCTGACAAACACCGCTTGAATGAAGTGAGTAATATATTGAATAGTTCAAATTCGAATCAAACCATCATTTTATTGTGTTTTACTTTAATTTAGTTTTGATTTGAGTATAATTTGATACATGATTTTATAGTTTCAAATATTTTAATCAAATCCGATTTAAATTTGTTGTTTCAATTTTTTTTCAAATTTAATTCAATTTTAGAAATTTGTTTGTAACTAAAATTATTTTTGATTTGAATGTTATTTGAAGATAATTATCCAACAATCGGCTAAATCTTTGAAAAACGCCGAACTATAGCAACCTTATCGATGAACAT
The DNA here is from genome assembly GCA_951394425.1 of Tipula unca. Classification (NCBI taxonomy): domain Eukaryota; kingdom Metazoa; phylum Arthropoda; class Insecta; order Diptera; family Tipulidae; genus Tipula; species Tipula unca. The sequence goes on from OX596382.1 coordinate 122,525,999, forward strand.
TGTTTTAAAAGAAGTGTTGCAACTCGTGGGTGAGCCATAGGAGATAATCATTGCAGGTTAGAGAACTAGCAATGGGCACTTTTTTGATTCTAGTTCTAGTGCCACAGACACGAACTGATTTTATTAGAAAACAAATATATAATTTGGAAAATGTGTTCAGCGAATGACTTAGGCCTAACATTCTATTAAATTGCGCGAATAATTTTTTAATGGTAAACATAGTAGTGTTTATAATTTTATGGTCATATCGAATTAACAATACATCTTCTAGCACAACAAATGTATCGTGTTCAACCAACCAATATAGAGAAACCAAAAGTTTTTTAAAACACTCTATTCAAAACAATAAATTAAATAATAAGTTTTAACAAGGTTTAATTGTTTGTGTTTTAATGTATACAGTTCATGGATTCAATATAAGTAAACATTGTTTGCCCTCATTCTTGACCCTCACCTTTTACGGATGAAGACAACATAAAACATATTTAAGCCATTGTTTTGGCATATACATGTACTCGTATGTACATTTTGTTGTAGAGTAAAACTAACTCTTCCATAAAAATCGTTCATTTGTAAAAATAAAATTATTTACATTTTAGCGTTACAATCACGTGTATTTGGAAATTATCTGTAATTTGTATATTTATGAAGTGCATCGGTACTCAATATTTCATTTATTCTATTAAGTATGGACGCCTGCTTACCACAAATAGTTTAACGAATTGAGCTTTTAGTTTTCCAGTACTGCGATTTTCAACAGACGGACGAGAAAGAGTCTATCTCCCAACGAAAAGTAGTGGCGAGTAACACAGACAATTATAGTGTTTCAATTTAAACATAGATAAAGAGACGTTGCTTCTTACTGGTCTGTGCAAAATCCCACCACACCGGCTTCAATTTTTGTGAAGGCTGCCATTTTAAAAATCACTTGGCGGTTTCTTCCATGGCCTCTTTATTTAATACTACCCTAGGTATTTGATATTAATGTATAACAGGGTTAACTTTTCGATGGAACGATAAACGTTTACACTTATTAATGTTGAGACTGTGAAGGTTAGACTCACACCATTTCGCTAGATTGTCGATGTCTTGCTGTAGTTTATTGGTATCAGCAATGTGTTCGACAGTTCTGTGGATTTTGAGATCATCCGCAAATATTAATACTTTAGAGTGTTTTGCTGTTGATGAAAATTATAAAGATCCAAGGACCAATATGAGATCCTTGTGGTAGGTACCCCTGAGGTAGATTTAAATATTTCTGATCTTCTATTTCCAAGCTCAATGTACTGAATGCTCAAATATGATTTAAACCAGGTAACAAACTGTTTGGAGAAATCGAACTTATATATAAGCGTTCCAATGCCTTACAATGACTGATGGAGTCAATCTTTTTGAGAAATCTTTTAATAATGAAGCGATGTAATGTAGAAGTAGAAGCTGTAATAATTGAAGCTCGGGTTCAATCCGTGCTGTCAGTATGATTACGTTGTTTTCACCATTACTAGGGTTTTCATACTTATCGATGTCTTCCGGCTTATAAACTGATTGAAAAAAATTGAACAAACATGTTTGACATAACCTGCGGGTTACAAGATTTATGTTCCTTGAATGTTGTACACGCTGGGTAATTAATTTCACGTTTTTCTTTAAACAGCTCCAAAAGCTTTCCTTCATGTGGATATTGTAGCTCTTTAGTTAAACACAGCGAGTTTGTGTTTACTTTCCTCAGAAAACAGTTTGAGATTTTCATTGTAAGCCTTGTCTTTCTTGTTTGTAAGATCGATAAGTTAATCATCGTGGATATTGGGATCCATGGAAGATATTGGTTAGGTTTGGCGATAAACAAACACTCTGTTTCTGAACTCACGTTTAAAGGTAACATTTCATCCATTTATTCGTCATACGACCAGTGAATAGATGGAAAAGTAAACTACCCCGTGATTAAGATGGTGCGTCAGATGAATTAGCAGCATTATTGATTTCCATTATTGTGTTGCAGCAGGCACCGGAAGATGATATCGGTGAGGCAGGTGGAATGTATACCACGTAGATAAAAATTGACTTTTTGTGGATTATAATTTTAACACATAATTGCTCGTAGAACAGGTTAAATATTTCAACTAACTCACTCGATAATGATGAATGGACGGCTATAAGTACTCCTCCACTATAGTTTCCTTAATATTTGTTTGCGGCGAACGGTCATATCTATAAACCACATACTGGCTTGGAAAGAATTCCGAACCCAGGTTCCCTTTATTGAATGATGTTTGACAGATGATCTAAACCGGAAAGAGCATTGTTAACACAAAATTGTGAAATTGGGCAGCTTTCGCGAAGACATTTTATTTACATTTTGGAAATAAAATGATTGGTTCATAGTATTTTGTAGTTTGGCCATTGAGGTAGTGTTTTATAGTGTTATTATAGTTGCATGTTTCCAAGTTTGTTCGCAGGGTTCTGATTATGGGCTGTATTGAATCCAGATTTCACAGTGACATTGTGGAGGTTCCGTTGGTTTGTAGTTAAGGCGGTTTGTATTAACGTGTGTGTGTGTGAGATAGGCTCTCGAAAAGTTTAAGTGGTTTTTCAGACAGTCCGACACAAATAAAGGTAGCGGATGTTAAGCCTTGAGCCTCATGAATAGTCAGGATTTTACATGCATCAGGTAGTTTTCAATTGTTAGTTAATTGCCATTTGTCCGAATTTGTGAATGTTAAGAACAGCGTGTTAGGCGTAACTGAAATATTAGAAATTAGCTGATATACCACAATACCACATCCGCAGGGCATCTATAAGTTGTACTAAGATGTTCAGAACTATGGTTATATGGATGAGATATTTTCCAATTTCATTTGAATTTAAGATCCATGTTGATTTACCGCTGCCTGGTTCTACTTGAATAGATATAATTTCAGGTTTGCTTTTATCCAAGGGTAACGAGCTCATGTATTCTTTCACATATTTTATGGTCCAATCTTGATTTCAGCAGTATTGAAGCAGAAACTGTATCTCTTAGATGTGATAAAGCAGTTCTTTTCGTGATCAAATTATACCACGGCTTCCCCATCGACTCCGTCTTGGTGATCGGATACTTTAATTGATGCTAGGGAACTCGCAGAAAACGGTAGATTGCCAATTGATTTGCTATGAGTGTGTTCAATTTGACATTTGAAGACGTTATCCCACTGATGAAATTAATTACTTTATCCAGACGGTTGACATTGCAGAAGATATCGAGTATGAGCTGAAACGACTGAGGCCTACGTAAATGCAATACAGATGTAAATGTACCGACTAGGTCTACCAAGTCACTGCACATCACCTTAACCTTGTACAACTTAGTTATGACATTAATTGTCTTGAAGTGATGTTTGTTGAGATCAATGCCTTTTATCTTCAAGTACGACTTCAGCAACATTTGTCCAATTTTTCGTATATGGCTACAGCAACTAGTAGAAATAATCTCAATCAACTGTAAGAATTGGGAACAATCTTCACAATCTTCTACCGGATTTATACCGAGTACTTAGCTGGAGTGAAGGATTATAGATCGGCATTATCTGTTTGTGTGGCTTGGCCGAAGTTGTTGAAAAAAAGGTTTTTGTTGCCCTCATTTAAACACTTTTACAAGAAGCCTATCCTGCCATAATTTAGAAGTTATTGCGGCTTGAAAGGACTCTTCCGGCATATTATTTCACTCCATTAGATGATTTTGGAGTGATTTTTTGTACGATCATTTCATACGTGCATGCACTGAGTGATATTTAACTTGTGAGTTCTACCGTTCTGCTGGTATCGTTGTACCACTATTTACATTAATGACACGAACATTCAATTAGACCGGCAACTGGTATCACTGTTTTATCAGAAATTTTCGTAACTATTAATGGTGATGTGCTACTTGTACTGTTGACTGGAGGTGATATGGTGCTTACAACTCAATTGGTTTGGTTATACTACTGCTTGTGATTCATCACCTTTTTCATCACAATAAAAACTTACCAGAGAAGATGGAGCTGCAGTGACATGAGTGAGTGCAACGCATTGAGATTTATGATCAATAAAATAAAAAACGTTACAAAGCTTTAACGTTGAAATTAAAGCTTTTTCAATTAAATTATTAAACAAGGTTTGTAATTTTGGTTTTCTTAAGCTTTTATATTCGCATAAGGTAGAAGGTAGTCATCAGCATTATTCAATCAGAGTTATTTGTAAAAATTATATGAACAATTATTTTCGTGAAGCTCTTAGAGTTCAAGGGGAAGTTCTTGCTTCTCACGATGCATTAAATATTTGAATGCGCCGCACCCATTTTTCCAGCAAATTTGTAAGTATCATCTTCCATCAAGTTCAACACAAAATCATACAAATAAAGTTTAGAACAACTTAGACTAACCAAATTATCTACATACCTGTTGCAGAGTCGCAAAGCAGCGAAATTTGAGAATTATAAATTTAAAAAAATTAATTAAATTTCCAAAAAATCGTTTTTTTTAAGAACTCGTGATCTAGAAATCACCAAGAGATCAGTCAGGTCTTAATCCACATCCATATTTGGAAATATTTTCAATTTGACAAAGTGTTTTATAAATAAATTCAATATCGTCGGTAAAATTCATTGTTGAAGCTTGTAGGTTCGGCTCATGGGTTCTGCACTCATATGGATGTTCATTGGATCAAAGGCACGGATAAATAATTTTTGCATCTTGCCTTTATTAGGATTTGAGTCCGGGACCACTCGTTCCAAACGTGCCAGCTTTAACCACTGTACTGTTTACCCAATCGGTTAAGAAAGAGTCTTGACAGTTCCAATCAATGAACATACTTAGATCTGAATACTAAGATCTGACCCTGCCTCGCTTATTTACTTTTTGATAGTCTTTTGTGTTGTGTTCATGGTGTGCTGTTATATTCATTTTAAGATGAGGTCGTCTGATTAGAGATTTTGCAAGTATTACACTGCGGCTGGAAGTATACAGTTTGTTCTTGTGGTTTTATATTAGCAGAACCAGTATTCTGTAGTTAAGTTGTCTTGTGGAAAAGTTAAATACTAATTCCAGAAGCTTAAACAGTCGATGTCTTACCAATTTAAGCCGCAATAATATTGTTTAAGTCGAAATATTACAGCTTGGAATTGCTGCTCCTTCAGTCAGTGTTATGGGGTGTAGCGACATCTACAGAACTTATCAGTGCTGGGACTTCAGTTGTCTCTTATACGAATAGCTTAAATTTATACTCATATGTAATGTCGTTGGGAGTTAAGTTATGGGCATCTTTGAATGTCTATAGCAGCAGTTCTCAAACTTTTAAGTTTGTGTACCATCTGGATAGAAACTTAACGTTTGGTGTACCGTAGAATGAATTATTTCACACGTCAAATATTTTATGGTTTCAAATAAGATTGTTTGCAACAAATTCGTATTTAAATCCTTCCTGCTGTGATAAAATTAACCGCACTTCGTAAATTTACCAGAAGGTTAACCAGAATCCGCTGATCCCACTAAGTAATGATATATTTTTAAAGTGAATTATAGGAACTGAGTTTAGTTTTAAATACAATTCTAGGAACATACATATATGGAGGTTGTATTTTTTGGAAGTTAGTCACATAGCAATTAAACCAATGCACACTGATGGAGACTGCAGTAATAAAATAAGGAACTCTGCAATCGAGCAAATATTGTTCAAACGTCATAGTTACATACAGGCGAAATGCTTAGTTCTGTTTGTTTAGTGCTTAGATCGAATAACAGGCTTAACATTTTAGAAAAGTGTATAGAGCTTCTGTAGTGTATAAGTGTATAATTGCTTGCTTTGAAATTGGTATATAAAAGCATTAAGAGATAACTTTTAATGCAGTGCGGTACAAATATTATATCGAGGATATTGTGTGGCCACTACGCCGCTTGCACTCGGATTGACTTTCATGGAATTTCAATTTCAATTGGGGCGAAACATTTTTCCGTTGCCTGCTTTGGATTGTTGATTATTCTGAAATAATGCGTTGTTGTGCTTAATTGTATTGCCGATGTTGTGTTTTATGTACTAAGGTGTTATGTATTGTACAGTTGGATGATTTGATTGACCAATTTTTAATATTATTACAAAGGTTGTTATTTTATAAATTACATCGCCTACACCATAAATTATGACGTGCTGGTTTGATAAAGAGCGAAAACCATTTTTATTTCTTATCACCCTTAAGTGTTTCAAAACTTTTCAATTTAATAACATGAATTCAATTTTTTTTTGTTCAATATTTGTTTTTTTAATTACTGAAATTGATTAAATTGTTGGCGGTATTAACAATATTGACGGTATATGGTCTATAAACGTTTAACAGATAAGAAATACTCAATATATGAATATACAATATACATATGTGTGTATAGCATTTAAAAAATATTTGGCTGCACTAGTAAACATATATGTGTATAACATGGTGTGAAAGCTCCCGCACCAAAAAAAAAGGCGATTGTTAATCTAATCAGCGGCAATTATGTTTATTTATTGCAACATTCAATTGATTTATCTGGGCTAAACAATCGAAAGATTTGCTGCCGGCCATTTGGTTAGTATTTTTGTGGTGCTTCAAAATGAATTTCGCCTCAGATCCAGCTCGATTTTCGGTGTCAAGTTATTTGAAGGTGAGCGGCTCAAAATTTAGAAAATGTTCAATTCAGATTACCTGGGGAAGTAGATTACCCTAATTCATCCCTATGGATTATACCAATCAGAACATACATGAGGGTCACTGCGAGCACCTAGCAGTTAAATACATCTAGATCATAGTTGGTGTCAACATCGTTCTGATGTTTCTAATTTAGAAAACGTTTTCAGTGGACAGAAATTTAGTTAAATGTTGGTTCGCCAAATTATCTCCAAAATTAAAAAAGATTTTGGTAAATAGTTTTAGTTGAGCAACTCGGAAAACTCGATTAAACTCGTATCAAGTTTTTATGAACGAACATCCTTATTGTGGATTTTAAAACAGTGGAAATTTACAAAAGGATTCACTTCATTCTTTTAATGTACGCTTATTGTTCATTTCACTATCCAACAAAAGACTTATTATAAAATCATAAATCCATCGACATCAAACAAGTACTGCAACATAGTAAAACACACGGAAAAGTGTCTTGCTCTATTGCAAGACAATTTTTCGTGTATTTTACTATGTGAGTGCTTGGAAAGGTTAACTAAAATTTGGTATCGAGAGTAAATGAAATGTAATTGCTCATCAGTGGTCCTATTCTGGTTTTCCCCGGGAATTAAGAGTTGGGGAAAAATATTTCATTAATTCCCAACTTTTTATTCAATTTTTCCCCAAACTGTATTCTGCCAAATTGGGAATAAGTTCCCCTTAAAAATGTCAGCAGTACAAAACATTTATACGCATTAGGCGTAAATTGTTGCGAGATACCTCAAACCCCTTCGAGATCCACGCAGCGGGGTTTATTAATATATATATATATATATATATATATATATATATATAGGATGCCCTAGCATTTGGCGTTTAAAGAAGAAATTGATTCTTTTATGGAGGTGTCCACTGTACAAATATTCGCTTTCTATATGTTTGCTGAATAATCAATAATCTAACAGTTTCTTTATATTTGTTGTTGTGTTACCGGTAGCTTCGTAAATTTGAATTTCTTTTTGTAGAGTATACTATTTTGGAGAACGTTACAAGAGGTAGGTTTAGACTTCATCGAATCTCTAGTCGTTGCGGCCAGCATTTCCTTTAAATTCGATATTTCTTTACTTTAGCGGTTTCCTTGCTAGTTATCATCTGCTGCTGTCTCCAAACACTCCATTTGCTGTGTAATCTGAGTATACGATTCTGATGTATTGTCTACAATAAATAATCTGTTCATAACATTCCGTGCAAATTTGGTAACTGGCGTTTTGAACGATAATATCAATTGTTGTTCCATTTCGGTTTCATCTTCCAAATTCAGAGTCTGTAGAAATTTCAACAACGAGATAAGTTCGATATACCGACGCTCTTTGATTCGCGCTAATAAAACATCAAAAAGCTCATTTGAAGATTTAGTTTTTATTCGACGGGTTGAAACCCCATATAGCAATGTGCAAATCACATACGACTTTGATATGATATTCAATTAGTAGATTAGATCCCAAATCAATTAATGCATCATGCAGCAAGTCTCGCAACAATTTCCGTCATGGATTGTCGTTTCAATAAAGGTATAACAGACCCAGACAGCTGCTAAACTTTACCAGATTTTGCTACACTACCGCCCTGATTTGAGGATTCTAAAATATACTAGTACAGCCTGTAATATTGCAGTCATCTTTACGTTCGTTTGGATCGATGTTGTACACACTTTCTAGATGCTGTCTTAATCCGCTTGTATAGAAGTTCCTTTTCAATTTAAAACTTTATTTGGGCCTAGCAGGCATTTAGCGTTTTCTCCATTTCCATCTTTTTTGAAAATTTTCCAGACTCAAGGTTTTCAACGAATTTGGGCGAACTTCAACTCGAAATAATTCAAATGCTTAAAAAATTATTAGTTTAGGTTTTCGCATGACATCTGCCATGTTTTGCTTAAAACCAACCATATTCCCGGGAATACCCGGAATAGTTCAGTCTTGCTGGCGTAATCGGTTGTATCGATTTTACTCAAGTCTCGATGTTCAGACCAACACCTAGAGTCGAACATTTATACCTTAATCGGCATCACTAATCACTATCATTCAAAGAATGTCTAATTCCTAAGAACACAGGTTCCATTACGTAAATTATTTGTTATATACAAGTATTCAATATTCAAATTATTTATAGATTAGATAATATTCAAAACTCCCATCTAATTCCCCCAAAAATATGCAGGGAAAAATAAACGTCAAAACTGCTATAATATGGAATTATTATTCCCCATTGAAAAAAATTCTCAATCGCCAGAATTAACTTTTGGGAAAAATAATTCCAAACTGCTAGAAAAACGTCAAAAATTCCGAATTCCGAGTTCCCGGGGAAAACCAGAATAGGGCCACAGTTTGCAAATAATTTACTAAAATTGTTTAGGGCTGTGAACGATGACAACCACAAATGGCTACTACGTACGCTGAACAAGACTATATTTATAGAGATAACAACAGCCATTCAAATTCGACTGCTTAACTCACGACTTTAGGTTTCCGGCTTTAACTTTAGTATAGATCTCATAGAACATGTAATCCTTTGATTTAGCAGCCGTTTACAAATCTTTAACGTTAACTGTGATAATGTGGGAGCCAAACAGAAGGAAGCATGGGAATGTAGCCAGATTGATGTACCGCGGATCACAGAAAATATTCAATTTCAGGCGAATGACTGTCCCAAGTATACGATGGTCATCCTTGGTGGTTTCACACCAAATTCTTTCATGAGATCTTCAAAATGTACGAAATGATCATGGTAGTTGCACTAATTGTTAAAGGTTTCAATAACACAAATTTTATCAGTTGATCCAGTGCCATAAGGATGTAAATTATACAGATTTACCCATAAGATCAACAAATCATTTTTGAAAAGGTCTTTCTGCGAGAACGAAGTATTACCTAAAGCTGGTTTATCTTATTACTGCTCTTCGTTGCTTTACATATTTCACAGTTAGTGAAATAATCATAAATGGAGACGGTCCAATGTTTTGACACTACCGTGCGCGAAAACCACTTCATTGTGTTCCAGTTTAATTTTCGAATTAGTTCAGGTTTTTGGAATTAAAACCTTCCATACTGATAGATCACCCAACTCTAGATCTTTATTAGGTTCTATACTCATAAATATACGACGATTATGTATTCTAAAGCAAGAGCTAACGACGAACTCGAAAATTTATTTTTAAATTCGGAAATGTCCATTTTAATTTCTTAGCTTCATTGCCCTTTGAGCCCAACCCTATTTTTTCAAACGATCTATGCTTAGATAGGTCTAATGTATTCCCTTTCGATTGTATGTATTGACTAAGCGAGAACATGTCTGAGATTTGTGTTCAACTTAATCCAACTGATTTACTGATTTACCATCCTAGACTGATATTCGAATATAACATTTTTTGATCAACTGTATATAAGTATTATTCTGTTTGGTATAAGTTTAAATTCTTTTTTTCTCGATCATCTAAATAAATTTTTAATCTATCGCTTTTATCGAACGTTAAGAACTTCACTCCGGTGTTTAATAGCACCACCAACAAATGATGGCTGTTTTAAACATTCTGCTCAAAGGAGATTCCAATGTTTACCATCTACTTTTCAAAATTTTGAATTCAGACAATTTAAAAACGAAATGCTCGATATTTCAAATTGTGTTGTATATGCTCCCACATGGCTTAAATTTGTAATATTTGAACGTGTTAAGTATAATTCTACTAAACATAAAACTTATTCTAAATATCTAGATTACATTTCAAAAATAAATTGGAGTTCGGTACTTAAAGTAAATAAGCTTAATACAAAGTGTACTGAACTTAAGCGAATGACTTAACTGGTTCACATTTGTTCGGTTAAATGTTAAGTTGTATAATAAACAGATTAGCATTATGGCTTGTCAATTTAAACAAAACAATTAGTATGAAATGGTTCCACCATTACCTTGCGGACAGGACAATGGTACGACTATTTCTGGAAACGGTGTGAATCTCGGTTTACCAGTTTACTGCTGAGATCTGCATTTCAGCTGTTGATTGATAGCACAGATCTGTTTTAAATACTCTGGTGATTCATATTCATCCATTGGTTCTATCTCTGCTCGTGTTTGCTTTATCGTTAAATTGATACGTCGGATTATTTGAGTTGAACAAATTGAACCAAAGGATTATGTCCAAAACGGGTTCACAAATCTTCAACAAATCTGACAGGCTTTTAAAGCTTCCTTTCTTATGTATTTACATTTGAAGAACAGGACAGCGTGCTAACCGTAAAAAATTGTTGGATTGTAAAGAACAGCCCATACCAATCCAGAGCCTTGCTCTCCAAGCACAAATCCAAAACTTTAAACTCTCTATATGTTGTACACTTTGATCCGCTTCGCATACAACGAATTCATGTACCTGTTGATAATGAAATGGAGAAAGAACAGGACATTTTGAAAATCGGATAAGGAATCAGTTTTTGGCTCACTGACACGATCTCGCAATGAGCATTCAACACTTACTAATAGTAAATAAGCCTGATTGCTAGCAATGCTTCGATCCAATGGTCGTAGATAACACTCCGGTCCCTGTTTTGAACAGCTCCGGATTCAAATTCCCTCTGGGAAGACACGGGCCGCCAAGGTCCATTAGAACCATAACACGACGGTTATGGCTGTCCGCAATTTTTTTTAAGTTTGCGATGAGTTCAGTAACTAACTGATAAGACAAGCTCATTCCCAATGCCTACCCAAACAGAATGAACGCGTGCCCATTAGTGACTTTTTGCATCTTGCATGTTCCCTAAAATTATTTTTTGGGCTGGCGAACCTATAAGGATGAACATTTAAAAAAAACATATTAATTTGAAAAATCGCAAACTTAACAATAAACTTTAGAGAAATTCCAAAAAATTAATTAAATGGACCGACTGAATTGTTTTAATTTCAAAACAAGATGGCAAGATTTTGAACTAAACCAGCATCCAAGTGCTCACCGTAAATCGTGTTATTATTCAGCTTCATTCCGCTTTCCTTTGGTAGGAGCTTGTCAAATGGTAAAACTCTGCTTTATTTTGGAATTAAAACGATTGAGGTATTTTGACTGAAATTATTATTTTGGGCCAGATGATTGAAAAAGAAACAAAAATTGAATATTTAAGTCATATCAACGTAGATGAGAGATGGTCGATAACAATGTACAAGGAACCATTTAAGTGACTGACTTAACCAGTTCATATTTTTAATTTCAACAAAGTCGGATCGAATTGTAACCTACGGATTTTGTAAAACGGACTTGTAATTTTCGAAGCTCCGAAAATTATTTTCATAGCTCAGGCAATTTTGTTAAGGGAAGGACGCATAATTAAATTTTATCTAGTCTTAAAAATAAAATTCCCAACTATTTAATCTTGAATATTGTCCTAACTTGTTCACATTTGTGTTTAGGGATTTACTTAACAAAGTACTACTTACTATTTACTTAATCCAAAAGCAAGATTAATTATCAATGTAATTTGACTGTCGGCAACATCTCATTTTAGAAGCTATAATCCCAAAACAAAATTCTGGTAATAGTACTTAACATAGTAAACAAAATTATTATGCTTAAATACATTACTTAGCTGGTTCACATTTTTAAAATTGACAAAATTTAATTTAACTGTAACCCAAACGTTTGTAACTTAAAGATATTCAGCTAAGCTAAAATTGGGAATATTGAACATTGACTTAACTGGTTCCCATTTTCAGATTTGAATTTTAAATTAAATTTACTAAACAAATGACTAAAATTATGAATTTTGAATATTAGCTTAAGTGGTTCACATTGGCCTACTAAAATGCTGAATAGTCTATTAAATAACGAACTTAGCTCAAAATTCTAGTATATAGCAATTATAAAATGGATCTGAGAAAATTACTTAAAAATGACTTATTTGGTTCACATTTTAAAATATTACATTACCTACTATCTAATTAAATAGTTTAAATGTTGAGCCGCCCTAATTTGAAGCTTAGCACTATGGCTTGTTAATTTTCGAACTTAAGCCTGAAATGTCCAATGATTTACTTGGGAAAAATGCAAGACATTAAATGGCTTAATCCCAAATTTACATTAATCGTCATTATCACTCCGGTGTTTAATAGCACCACCAACAAATGATGGCTGTTTTAAACATTCTGCTCAAAGGAGATTCCAATGTTTACCATCTACTTTTCAAAATTTTGAATTCAGACAATTTAAAAACGAAATGCTCGATATTTCAAATTGTGTTGTATATGCTCCCACATGGCTTAAATTTGTAATATTTGAACGTGTTAAGTATAATTCTACTAAACATAAAACTTATTCCAAATATCTAGATTACATTTCAAAAATAAATTGGAGTTCGGTACTTAAAGTAAATAAGCTTAATACAAAGTGTACTGAACTTAAGCGAATGACTTAACTGGTTCACATTTGTTCGGTTAAATGTTAAGTTGTATAATAAACAGATTAGCATTATGGCTTGTCAATTTAAACAAAACAATTAGTATGAAATGGTTCCACCATTACCTTGCGGACAGGACAATGGTACGACTATTTCTGGAAACGGTGTGAATCTCGGTTTACCAGTTTACTGCTGAGATCTGCATTTCAGCTGTTGATTGATAGCACAGATCTGTTTTAAATACTCTGGTGATTCATATTCATCCATTGGTTCTATCTCTTCTCGTGTTTGCTTTATCGTTAAATTGATACGTCGGATTATTTGAGTTGGACAAATTGAACCAAAGGATTATGTCCAAAACGGATTCACAAATCTTCAACAAATCTGACACGGTTTGAAAGCTTCCTTCATCATGTATTTACATTTGAAGAACAGGACAGCGTGCTAATCGTAAAAAATTGTTGGATTGTAAAGAACAGCCCATACCAATCCAGAGCCTTGCTCTCCAAGCACAAATCCAAAACTTTAAACTCTCTATATGTTGTATACTTTGATCCGCTTCGCATACAACGAATTCATGCACCTGTTGAGAATGAAATGGAGAAAGAACAGGACATTTTGAAAATCAGATAAAGAATCAGTTTTTGGCTCACTGACACGATCTCGCAATGAGCATTCAACACTTACAAATAGTAAATAAGCCTCATTGCTGGCAATGCTTCGATCCAATGGTCGTAGATAACACTCCGGTCTCTGTTTTAAACAGCTCCGGATTCAAATTCCCTCTGGGAAGACACGGGCCGCCAAGGTCCATTAGAACCATAACACGCCGGTTATGGCTGTCCGCAATTTACTTTTTGCATCTTGCATGTTCCCAAAAATTATTTGTGGGCTGGCCAACCCATCCCTATAAGGATGAACATTTAAAAAAAACCTATTAATTTGAAGAATCGCAAACTTAACAATAAACTTTAGAGAAATTCCAAAAAATTAATTAAAATATTGGACCGACTGAATTGTTTTAATTTCAAAACAAGATGGCAAGATTTTGAACTAAACCAGCATCCAAGTGCTCACCGTAAATCGTGTTATTATTCAGCTTCATTCCGCTTTCCTTTGGTAGAAGCTTGTCAAATGGTTTAACTCTCCTTAATTTTGGAATTAAAACGATTGAGGTATTTTGACTGAAATTATTATTTTGGGCCAGATGATTACAAGAAACAAAAATTGAATATTTAAGTCATATGAACCGGAAAATTCGGCTCATTTACATATGAGAATCGAAATTGGCACAAAATATACCCGTAGATGAGAGATGGTCGCTTAACAATGTACAAGGAACCATTTAAGTGACTGACTTAACCAGTTCATATTTTTAATTTCAACAAAGTCGGATCGAATTGTAACCTACGGATTTTGTAAAACGGACTTGTAATTTTCGAAGCTCCGAAAATTATTTTCATAGCTCAGGCAATTTTGTTAAGGGAAGGACGCATAATTAAATTTTATCTAGTCTTAAAAATAAAATTCCCAACTATTTAATCTTGAATATTGTCCTAACTTGTTCACATTTGTGTTTAGGGATTTACTTAACAAAGTACTACTTACTATTTACTTAATCCAAAAGCAAGATTAATTATCAATGTAATTTGACTGTCGGCAACATCTCATTTTAGAAGCTATAATCCCAAAACAAAATTCTGGTAATAGTACTTAACATAGTAAACAAAATTATTATGCTTAAATACATTACTTAGCTGGTTCACATTTTTAAAATTGACAAAATTTAATTTAACTGTAACCCAAACGTTTGTAACTTAAAGATATTCAGCTAAGCTAAAATTGGGAATATTGAACATTGACTTAACTGGTTCCCATTTTCAGATTTGAATTTTAAATTAGATTTACAAAAGTAATGACTAAAATTAGGAATTTTGAATATTAGCTTAAGTGGTTCACATTGGCCTACTAAAATGCTGAATAGTCTATTAAATAACGAACTTAGCTCAAAATTCTAGTATATAGCAATTATAAAATGGATCTGAGAAAATTACTTAAGCGAATGACTTATTTGGTTCACATTTTTAAATTTTACATTACCTACTATCTAATTTACTAAAATAGTTTAAATGTTGAGCCGCCCTAATTTGAAGCTTAGCACTATGGCTTGTTAATTTTCGAACTTAAGCCTGAAATGTCCAATGATTTACTTGGGAAAAATGCAAGACATTAAATGGCTTAATCCCAAATCTACATTAATCGTCATTATAATATGAATATCGGCAACATCACTTGTTCAGAGTAAATGTAAAATAAAATTCAGTAAATTAGTTAACATGTAGTAAACGCAAATTACTTAAGTAAATGATGTCTGGTTCACGTTTTTAAATTCAATAAAATCGAATTTAATTGTAACCTACAGTTCACTTTTGTAACTAAGCCAATAAATCCAATAATTGAATATTATCAATTAGAATTCAGCAACATGACTGGTTAAGTCAATAATTAGCCTTTAGGGAACTATTTAACAAAGTTTGGAATATCACTTAAACGATTGACTTAACTTTTTCATTTCAACAAAATTTACTCACAATTACAACCTAAACTATTGAAAATCAGTCATTTTAATCACAGCCACAATTGAGTGTCTTGAACATTGACTTAACTGGTTCTCATTTTTGAGATTTAACAATCTCGAATCAAATACTTAGCTTAGCGAAAAGTGAGAGGACAAATGAAAGCCCTTTACCATTCCTTTTGCATAAGGATGGTAGCCAGTTGTATGAAATCAGTGTGAACCTAGACTTTGGGTTAATTCGGAGATTATAGTTTTGACGCAAATTGGTTGTCTTGGTTTGTTGTAATTTCAAGGGGATGCCAAATCTTGATACACATTGCTTGACTAATATACATCGAGTTCCTTGAGATGGCGGTTTTTCTGGAATCTTAGATTTGCCATGTTGTTTGCTGTATAATTTTTGAAGTTTGGAAAATAGTTTGTTGCCCAATTATAGATTCAATGTTGGTCAGAAATATATCTTAAGTTTATGCGAAGCTCGATTTATGCGAAAGACCTTGCAGTAAATGGAATCGAAACTACGCCAGAATAGTTCGTGTATGTAGCCAGCGAATTGGAAAAGTTCAAGTTTACATGTAGCTGGTACTTATAGTAGGGCAAGATTTATTTATCACAATTTTCAATTATTAAGTTATCAGTAATCCTGATATTTTGAATATCCAACACGTTGGTCAAAAACAAACGACCAATTGAGCCATCTAGTAGCTGGTTTATGGAGGATACAATGATATGCGTTGAAGTCATTGGCACAGATCTTGGTGGTAATAGCAAATAATCGAATGAGATTTTGGAGGACTGATGTGGAGAAATGTGTCGTGTGAACAGTGATTGATCACGAGTTAGTCGGTTCTAAGCTCTTTGCGAACGCTGTCATAATCAAGAATATTTTTTATTATTTAATTATAAAAATCAATTCATTGAGAGCGAAAGGGAATACGGTTCCAATTCCGTAACCTGTTGAGTGCACGCTTTTAAGATTGGATATTATAACATGTTATGATGAATATTCATCCTGGTAACAGGAATTGCCATAGAGACGCCATCGGGATATACCGAAAGAGTTTTAATTTCTGTTTCATCGACATATTACCATGGAAGTCTTTCGCAGAGAGATATGGTAAAAAGGCTAGAAGAAAATCTATGGAAGGGTTACGCAAATTCTCAACAGACCGTACCGATATCCGCAGGGAAGTCGGCAAATTAGATCCGTAAGCTCGGGATAAGGATTGGCTCTGAAAATTGAGATGGCTCGGGCTTGATTAGGATTTAATAATATGACTTTGGTCATATGTCATTGGTCATTGATTTCACTAATTAAGGCAACTCGTATGTCACATGATTGTCACAAAATGGCGGTGACCACATTGTTTTTGTGCTTCAAATTTGTCGAATATCAGTCGTAAATTGGGATATAAAATCTAAATGACGCCTGTGCCGCGGACTATGGTTCGTGTTTGAGCGAATTGTATTGATCAAGGGCTTATGGTCAGTTTAGAAATGTGAAGAAATGTTTAAGGCTATAGGCATAAATAGTCAACAATAATGTTGCATCGCCAAGCTCGCGCATAACTGAGATAAATGCGTTGTTGCATTCGTTAGGAGTAGTTCTTTCCTGTGTTGGATCGTTTTGTTACCGCTGCCAATTGCGTGTGAATTATGGTTGAAGACATTCGTGGGACAAAGCCGTGATAATAATTCACCACCCGGTAAGTTGTGAGAACTGAGTTATGGTTTCTACGCGCTGCGGATAAGGTTTTATGCAATTTTAGATATGTGTTGGCTGAGGAATTCAAGTATTTGGATGCGTCTACATTTTGATAACGTATTATGTAATTTATCAAAAACCTTACCTTAAATGACATAAATGTACTTCTTCAGTCGTCCTTCTACCAATAGTCGTCGATGTATAGACAATATCGTAATGAGATTCAGTCGACGATAATCACTATATCTGTATACTGTCCTTTTAAACCATGTGGAGGGCTGGTAAAATCGGAAAGGATGACTGTTGACATAAACCTAACATCCATCATATATGCGAACTCATTATATGCTGTCTTATGCTTTCTTATGGGTCTAGGAAAAAGTAATTTATCTTTAATAATTTATTGTATTCATTTTCAACCGCATCTAATTGTTTTGTATAGTGAGATTGTTGACTGAATATTATAAATTGGAGTTCGGCAACCTCGTTTGAAAATGAGGATTCAAATTTTTAAATTCAACAAAATCTATTTTAATTGCAATTCAGAGCTCCAATACTTGGTATTTCATCTAGCTCTAACTAAAGTTTTTAATGCTTTGTGAAATCTTTTTACCCTTCCATTTGTATGAGAATGGTAGGAGGTGGTACGAAATCTGTGTGAGATTAGTTTTGACTCAAATTGGCTGCGGTCTGTTGTTGGTAATGTCTGGAATAGGAATAGGATATCTCTGAGGCATACGTGATGAGGCAAAGTATTGATAGTAAGTAGTCTCCAGCGAATTGAACAAGTTCAAGTTTATACATGGTACTTGTAGGGCGATTTATTTTTCAATTCGTCTTCCGTATATTTGTAACTCTGATATTTTGTGTATATTTAAGTAGGTTTTGGTCAGATGATCGTGACAAAGTGTATCGTCGACCACACTGTTTTTACCTTACCAAATGTAGAGATATATCAGTAGTAAATTTGAATGTCCCTTTTTATAGTCCCGTGCTTGCCACCAATAAGTCGTCAATGTATATAGACTAATTTAAAATCAATCATCTTTTATTAATGCTGCATTCATGAAGCGTTGAAAAGTATGAGCTGCATTCCGAAGACCAAATGACATTCGTTTATATTCGTATAATTCAAATGGTGTATTGGTTAATGTTTTACGTAAGCCTTGGGAAGCTACAGGTAGTGCCTGTAGTGCCCCGATTAAGTCAATTTTCGTATATCCTGTGCATCCTTGCAGATCCATTGACTAATAGTGTCGACCATATTCTCTTCATTTGTATCGTGATTCTGTTGAACCATGTAGAATGGAATCACGCTCTGTTTAACTGGATCATTATGATGTGTGAATTCTTATATATATATAACTATATATATATATATATATATATATATATATATATATATATATATATATATATATATATATATATATATATATATATATATATATATATATATATATATTTACAGGCTCCGAGACCTTTTAATAGAGGTATATACCGTCGTAATTTCTATTACAGATTGTGAGTTTTTGGTCAAAATTCCTGAAGATTAGTTCAAGTGATTTTGAATAAATTTCATTTAAATATTTTTTTTTTTTTTTTTCAATTTTATTTAAATATTTTAAATAAACAATTATTACAATCTAGTCACCTGGACTAATGAGCAATTTTATTCTAACTTAATTTACTATGTTCTATTAATCTATGGCTTCTTCCCACTGGTGTTCCATAGTGTCTGATAAATTGAATTAAACCACATCGTTATTGTGGATTTTACATCAGCATTACGCTGTTTACACTAGCAATTACACCAGCTCAAAAGGTTTAGTTCGTTTGAGCCTGCGTACAATATCTGTGTTGTTTAACAGCTTAGTTGCCTCAGTGTTAACATGTTGTTCGAGCCTTTGCCTATGTCTCACTGCATTTTTTTGGATTTCCTTTGAAACAGTGTCCACTTTAAGGTCCCTATGGAGGTCTCTGTTTCTAACATACCATGGTGCATCAACGATGTTCCTTAATACTTTGTTTTGAAATCTTTGGATGATTTCCACGTTGCTCTGTTTCGTACAACCCCAAAGTTGGATACCATAAGTCCAAACCGGTTTTAATATTTGTTTATATAATAGAAGTTTGTTGTATGTTGATAGAGCGGAGCTCCTTCCTATCAGCCAATACATCTTTCTATATTTAAGCCCCAGTTCTTCACTTTTCTTTTTGACGTGTGCTTTCCATCGTAGTTTTGCATCTAGTATCATGCCAAGATACTTAGCCGTGTTGGCATACGGTATTATTTCTTGATTAATTGTAACCGGAATATGTTCGAGTCGTTTGTTTGTAAAATTGATGTGAACTGATTTAGTTTTGTTAAGTTTAATTCGCCATCTTTTGGTCCAGTTATGTATTTGAATAATAGCTAACTGTAAACTATGAGTTGATTCTTCGTTGCTATCTCCAACAGCTAAGATTGCCGTGTCATCAGCAAATGTCGCCACAGTGTTGTTTTCTAATACAGGAAGATCATTAGTGTACAATAGGTATAGGACAGGACCTAATACACTGCCCTGCGGTACTCCTGCCTTGATTTCTTTCAATCCAGAATAGGAATCGTCTAATTTTACTCTAAAGAATCTATCTTTCAAGTATGATTCTAATATTGTAGTGAATTGCATTGGTAGTACAGTTCTTAACTTATAGTTAAGTCCTTCGTGCCAAACTTTATCAAAGGCCTGTGCAACGTCTAAGAATATCGTTGAGCAGACTTTTTTCTCCTCTAATGCTCTTTCAATAATATTAGTTATTCTGTGTACTTGATCTAATGTTGAGTGTTGGTTGCGAAAACCGAACTGATGATTTGGAATCAGGTTTTTCCTCTCAATTATCGGATTTAGTCTTTTTACTAATAACTTCTCAAAGAGTTTAGACATAACTGGTAATAGTGATATTGGCCTGTATGATCCAGTTTTGTGTGGTGGTTTCCCAGGTTTAGGAATCATAATTACTTCTGCAATTTTCCAAAGGCTGGGTACATATTTCAATCGAAAGGCGGCATTTATAATATTGGTGAGCTTTAATAATGCTTTCCTTGGTAGTTCTTTTAAAATTTCTGCTGTGATAAGGTCATAACCCGGCGCTTTTCTCGGATTCATATTTGTTTTTATCTCATACATGACTTCTTTTGGTGTTGCTCGTAGGATTTCTTCACTTTCCTGTACAACCTCTCCAGTTATTATTTCGGCTTCCAATGATTGGTCATCATGTTCAAATATTTTTTCCAGGTATTCAGCAAAATTTCGTACTTTATCTTCGTTATTTCTGGCCCATTTGTTATCTTCTGTTCTGATTGGAGGAATCTGCATTATTGGCCTTTTAATTCTTCTGGTTGCTCTCCAGAGAGAATAATCAGTACTAGTATCATTAGATAATTTCCTGAGGTAGTTACTGATAGATTCGTCTTTCAAATCTTTGATTTCCCTTTTAAGTAGCTGAGTCAGATTGTTTAGCTTAGTTTTATCTTGAGGGGCTCTAGTTTGTTGCCATATTCTCCTTGCCCTTCTTTTTTCTGCCAAAAGCTCTCTAATTTCTCTAGGGTAGTTGTTTTCCTTAATTTTCTTTTTAACTTCAGGAGTGTTTTCCCAAGCTGACTGCTGTATGTCACATATGAACTTGTGAACTTCTTTTTCTAATTGCTCCTCACTCCTTAGCGGAACCATTAATTTTTCTTTCTAAAGGCAGTCTAAAGTATTCCCAATTTGTGTGTTTATTTACTAAACTAGGATAGCTTTTTGTTTTGAATGACCCTTTCACTTAATGTCAAAAGTATTGGGGAGTGATCAGAGCTTAAGTCAAAACTTTCATCTATATGTATATAATTTACAGATATATTTTTCACTATAAAGAAATCAATCAGATCTGGTATTTTATTTGGATCAGTTGGCCAGTAGGTCGGTTTACCATTTGATAAGGCTTCACAACCGTATTTTCTAATAGCATTGAGGAGTTCTTTCCCTTTGGTTGTTGTTAGTCTAGAACCCCAGTGAGTATTTTTTGCATTAAAATCTCCTCCAATTACAAATCTTTTCCGTAGTTTACTGAAAAATTCAAGATAATCTTTTTTTTTTAGAGAGTATTTCGGTGGGCAGTAAATTCCAATAACACTAATAGAGTTATTTTTGGTCTTGATATTAACAGCTGTTGCTTGTATTTGTTCTGTTTCATATTTTAATTCCTCGAAATGATTAATACTATTTCTAATTATAACAGCACTACCTCCCTTGGCAGTATTTCCCGGGTGAATAGTGTGATATGTTTTATAATTTCTAAATTTGATAATTGATTGCCTAGTGAAGTGAGTTTCAGAGATGAGACAGACATCGATTTTCTCTGCGTCCAGAACCATTTGCAATTCCTGTTGGTGTTGCTGGAGTCCATTGGCATTCCAGCATAAAATCCTTAAGTCGTTAGACATGGTTTTGTTTAGGGATGGCTCCCTTGGTACTGTATTCTAGTTTCTGTAATCGCTGTTCAAAAGTATTAAGTTTTCTTAATATCAGCTTAAGCGTTTGATTTATGTCGTCTGTTTGAGTTTTTTGTTTGTTTTCGTTACTCATCATTACTTGAGCGTAAGTTTTTTTGCCCACTTCTGCTTGAGAGGCTATCGACGCTTTACGCCTTAACTCTCCTTTAAATGATTCAGGCCTGTTTATTCCAACAGTTTGCTTCTTTATTACATTTGTATTTTTAGCATGTATGTATATATAAAAAAGTTTTATTTCTGTATTTAAATTCTAAGTATTAAAGATGAGTGTAGCAAAAAATACATCTTGCGGTGGTGGTCAAGTGGTTAGAGTGATGGACTTTGCAATCGTGGACCTGAGTACAAAACACGGTCGTCGGGGCCAAAAGTTTTTAAATTTAATTTCTCCATTCAAATGTCAAGTATTAAAGAAGGATATAACATGGATTCGTACATACGGCGATGGTGTAGTGTAGTGGTTAGAGTGATGAGCTGTGGTTTCGTAGAGACAAGTTCAAGTGAAAATTTTTTTAATTAATGTTTTCTTCCAAATTAGTTCATTTCATATTCTGTTAAATTTCATATTTCCCTATTCAAATTGTAAGTATAAAAGTTGGATATAGCAAGTCAATAT